>CM018092.1:4443004-4944204 GCA_008658365.1 Alca torda
CAACGCTGGCCAGCTGAAATCCGATTTGTGATAGAAAAGCCTGAAGGAGAATCTCCAGCAGCCAGGGCCGGGAGATAAGATAGGAGGGTTCAACGACAGCGCACAAGTTGCACCCCACATTTCTCACTATCAGCCCCCCCCGCCCCCAGCCCATGAACGCTCAGCTCCTCCCGGGGCTCAGGACCGCGGCAAAGGGGCCCGAGTTTGTGCCATCCTCCGGCAGCTCAGCTCCGTCCCCAACCCCGCCGGGAGCAAACCGCCCTCCCCGGTCCGTACACATCAATGAACCATTTGTCTCGTGCTTGGCACCAGGCGTCAGAGCGCAAGGGTCCGCGCGTCGGATCGCCTAAACACGGCTATAAATGGAAAGAGGAGCCGCACAGACAGACTGTTCTCTCATTCTGCGCCATCTCAAATAGCAGATTTAACACCCGCGCTGCCCGAGCGGCTACCCAGGAGGAGGAGGAGGGCCGGGCAGAAACGCCAGCACGCTCTACGAGAGGCTAATTCGAGAGATGGAGAGACAATCTGAAGGCCACGCCGGGCCTAGCTACCCACCCGCATACACACGGTGCCACCCTCGGCGCTGAGCCAGCAGATTAAGGACAGCCGAAAGCAGCAAGATGCTTCTTGCATTCTGGAGATTCGAGACAAATTCCTCCCCGTTTCGGCGATTTTGGAGCTCGGCCAGGTGTCCTTCCAGGAGAAAAGCTGCCGCGGGCGGGTCTGGAGATGTAAAACCCGCATTGCAAAGCCTGGAAAGGACTTAGCTGACACCAGGCCGGGTATTTTTGGAGGCATCTCAAGGCACGGATCCCCCACCAGCCCTTGGCAGAGGTGCCGTGGGGCACATGCCGTACTGCCCTGCTCGCACGCAGCCCGCCGCGTGGGCTTCTCCGCTCCCCGCTTCAGAACCAGCGGAACCCAGCCCAGTCTGCCCCGGACACACCACCAGTGACTTAAATACAGGGAACTGCCGGGGCAAAGCCACAGAAACCCCAAAACGCGTCTTTCCTCGGAGCAAAGCTCTAGAGCCAAGGCTGAGAGAGGCACTCGCGCACCCTGCGCCCACCAAGGCGCCCATCGCTAGAGTCCAAATCTCCCCCACCAGATATTCGGGCGCATCCCGACTCATCCATCACCCTCTGTTCAAAGGGGAAAAAAAAAAAAAAAATAATGACAGGCTACAGGCTGGGAGAAAAATATATGGGTGGGTTCTTTTTTATTTGACAATTAACAAAAGAGGGATCCGAATCTCCGTTGTAAACATTGACAGCTCCTTTCTGATCGCAACTAGTACTTTCCACCAACATCCCTTTGTATAGTCTGATCCGCTCCAACAATGACAAGCCGACTCTGTCAGGGCTTTTGCCGCTCTGCTTCCAGGGTCACAAATCCAGAGGCAGCTTATTCACCAGAGCATCAACAGCCACGGGCCGGGCCGGACCCACGGCGGAGACGGCTGACAAACTACGCAGATATTTCAGAACCACTCCCATACATAAGACGCTGGGGGAAGGCAGGAGCTGGGCGCTGGGTTGCATCCCATGGCCCCGCCAAGGGGTTTAGAGAGAAATCGTCTCTGCAAGAGCCGAGTCCTACCGGAGCAGGTGATAGGGACAGCCTCACGCGATACCAGCCCGGCAAGAACCACCCCGACCTGTTGTCAGAGGGAAATTTGGCTCCAGCCTGTAAGATGCAGAGCCAGCAAGTTTGTCCCAAAGAGGGACTGGCACGTCACGGAGCTCGATTGCTGCAGTGGAACCAGAACTGCCTGTAGCTTGACAAGGGGAAGTGAAACCTCATCTTAGGCTGGAGGGCAGCCAGGGCTGGAGGAGCCCGCGCCCAGCTACCGCCAGCCAGCTTCCAGCCGCGGCATGGGAAACCTGGCCTAAACATCAGCAGATTCAAGCTTTTTTTTTTTTTTGGGGAGATAAACCTTTCAGAGGCTCTCGCCCTCCCCTCTCCAAGAGGAACCACTTTGCGGGTGGGTCAGCAACACAAAATAAGCAAGTCTCAGTTACTCAAGCAACCTTTGGCTGTTCAGGACCATCGGCAGACAAGAATGAAGTCGTGGAAAGCCAGCAGCAAGAGCCTCCCCGTACCATCCCCAAGACAAGAGACCTCAGATCATCGCTGCCACCGGCGGGCCACCCTCCCCCCCCAGCAACTTGAGGAGCCACCAGGAAAAGGGAAGGCGCACAACGCTAAAGAACAGTGTTATTAATAGAAACCTCCCCGGGCCGCCGGAACGACCTGCCAACAGCTACACGCTTCCCAGGCTCCGTAGCTGCTTCGGTTTGAGGGATTGAGCAGCTCGACGTACGAGGAGCATCGGGCCAGGTCCAGAACCAGCATCCCAATCCCAGCTCACTCCTCTCCAGGCGACCAGTTGGTTCGGAGACTGGTTCTTGGTGGGAGCAGGGTCAGCCACCTCAACAGCACGCTACGCGCACGGACAAGCTAATAATAATAATAAAAATCCAACAAATTTGAATACACTGTATTTATTTGTAACAGATTCTAAAGAATCTAGTGAGTCTATGTCAAGCCCATCGCATGACAAGTGATACAGGTGTAGGAAAAAACAACATTTAAAACAAAATCAAGTGCCATTCAAGCTACTGGAATCTTCCAACTGCCCCCCCCCCCAACCCCCCCCCGTCACAGGAGGCAGCACAGTATCACTGCAAGGTCTAGAAAAAAAAAAAATAATTCAGATTCAACCCATTCGCAAGAGTCCCACCACACACACTCCGGAAATCAAAAGTGCAATCTCAACGGAAGTTGCCCTGTCGAGCTGTTGGCCGTAGGGAATCTTTTTGACATCTCAAACGGGAAGGAGGGAATCTCAGTTTAGTGCGTCTATGTGTCTGTGGGCAGAGGGGGAGCAGCCTGTATTTTAAAAAAAAAAAAAAAGCACGCTACGTGTCACCTACGTTCGTCTGAAGTTTAAAATGCAAGGAAAAAAAAAAAGCCAACCACAAATATCCTCCTTTGAAGCCGCGAAGGTGGCACGCTTAGGATCTCAAAAGCGGCCCTTAACACCGATTTTTACCTTGCACTGGAAAAAAAAAAAAAAAGAAAAAAGTCTCAAGCTCGCACCACAGGGATTAGGCTCTGGGCAGCAGGGAGTCACCGGGCTGGGGCAGAGTCTACACACCAGCCCTGGCCCCGAAGGCAAAGCTGTTCTACAGGAAGGCAGTTAAACATGTAATAACTACATCGTTAGCGCCACTTCTTCAGCTCTGACTGCATAGGAAGCCAAGCTGGACCAGTTTCAAATTGGTTAGTTCACGTTAAGTGCAAGAGCCCCCAGATCGCTTCCCCCTCCCACCCCGCATCGCCCCTACCCCAAAAAAAAGGTAGCAATCTGGCTATACGCGTTCCAAGGTTCTAGTCTTTATTAAGAGTGTTCAGTCTGCCCAGCTATTACAGTTTCGTCAAAAAAAAAAAACAACCCAAAACAAAAAAGTTAGTAAAGAGACTCAAGTATGTCAGCCTCGGAGGAAGCACCATGAAGCCACGGTGTTCCCGGAGCAGCATCTCTAGGGAGCGCCTGCTTGCTCGCCCACCCCTCCGTCCGTGCATAGTTAAGTCCGAGATGATGTTCCACGAGAACGGGCACGGCAATCCAGGCACCTCAGTGAAAGACTGTTTGTGCTCTAGACACCCAACAGCTTCAAAGCCAAACATTTGACTAAGAGAGCGCCAAACCCTCAAGACACAAGAGGGTTTGTTTGGAGAAGACATACTATTTCCCCCCCCCCCCCCTCTCTCCTAAGGCCAACTGACTTCTGCACAACCTTCTCCCCCCCTCCCCAAGCTCCATTTCTAGCTAGAGAATGAATTTCAAATGCTATCGGTGGCTCGCGTGTGGAATCGGGTAGCTGGAAATAAGCTGCTTTTGAAGATAGGACCTGCCTGAGGGCAAAGGGAAGATCTCCAGCCCGAGTCTGGAAAAGGTCTGCCTATGTCCTACAAGGACACGGGCTCCAGCCCCCATCACAGCGACAGCTGGGGACAACTGACTAGTGAACCAGTTGGTTTGTGCTTCAAAGGACAAGCCTCATCGTCCCAGATAAATCCAGCCGGCCTCCGGCTTTGTGCATTAAAACCACACTTGCATGCCAAAAAAAAAAAAAAACAAAACAAAACACAAACCAAAATAAGCAGCATTTCAAATTCCCCTAGAAAATACACGATTGGGTACGGTAGCCTGGGGCAGGCTCCTGGACAGATCGTCTGCCTCACGGTTTATGTACACGATTAGATTTTTGGCACTGCAGACTCGGGAGCTTGAGTCAATTCATACGTTAGGTCCCTGCTGCCTTTTCTCCACAAAGCTCTGCACAGCATTTTCCACCATGCGCTCCTCCCCCCCGTCCCCCGCCCCCCCCAGCCCCCGCCCCGCTGTCCCCGGTTTTAGGCATTTACACAAAAAAAAGTCATTCCAAGCCCACCCCTGTTTATGCGACTCCGCTTTGACAGCTATTTGCTGCAGCTGGTCCTCCACAGGCAGCAAGCCATGCCAAAAAGAAACCTCAGCGACACGTAACCTGCCATCCCATTCCTGCTTCAGCGAGGTTACTAGAAATGATCTTACGACCCTCCCACCCCCCACAGAAACGTTTTCCTCGTGGGACATCCCCACTCAAGCTCTTGGGATGTCAGCCCCTGCAAAAAAAGAATAATAATGTTTACAGTACAGTTGTGTTTATATTGTTACAGGCACTTAAACAGGATTCTTTGGTCCTTCAAAGGAATTAGCCACTCTGGCTTCTATCTTCAGAAACCACAAGTCTGCACACCCATAACACCTCCCGCACTAAAAAAAAAAAAAAAAAACAACAAACAACCACCAAAACCAATTCAGATCCGTTTCAGGGCAGTGCAGCTCTACCTTAGCGTAATTCTACAATCTCCCCTCACACACCCCCACCCTCCCCCGTTGCCTCCAGAATTCAATAAGCGATCGAGTCTTCCTGTAAACGTCCAACGTCAGCTACTCTCCGTAACACTGCACTTCCCATCACAGTGTACAGCAGACAGGCCTCGTTCCAACAACCCCAGGAACAAGACACTCAAGAAAAAGTCCAGGAAGTTTCCTTTTGTCGCAGTTCTAAGAAGGTTTGTTTGTTTTTTTGTTGGTGTGGTTTTTTTTTTTTGCCCCCTCCCCACGGCAAAGAAATACCTTGGAGGACAGACAGACCCTGAAGTTCGTCCTGGCTCAGTTACAGGGAAGCCACGTTGGGTAGGACTGATTGCAAGGCAGGAAGGGCTGCACGTGGGTGACATAGTAGTTGAAGTTTATTTCGCTGACATAGGGAGCTGGCTGGTAGTAGCAGGTAACGTTTGTGACCGTGGGAATGATGTTCTGCTCAGCCAGGACTCTCACGGCCAGCATGGCAATGAGGTTCAGGGTCTGCCTCCTTTCGTGTCCCATAAGGCAGACTGTGCTCTCATTGACCACCCTGTGGAGGGTCATCAAATAGTCATATCTTTTGCTCTCCATCCCAACAAAGTGGCTCTGGAGGTAGCACTCCAGCTTCCTCTGCTGCTCACCGATGTCAGAGAAGTCTATGAAAAACCTGGAGCACATGTACCTCTGTAGCGCCTTCATATCCACTTCCGATTTGGGCTTAAACCCCCTCACCAAGAGGTTGCAGTATTTCAGAAGCCCCCCACCTCTGATCTCCTCCGGGTTCCTCGTGGCGATGACCCTGTTCCGCAGATGGTCCATTGCCTCCTCAAAGTCCCCGTACATGCTCTCCCCAGTGACCGTGGGGTGGAAGTTCTCAGCCATGGGGTTCTCTGAACACTCCCCAAACAGCAGAAGCGAATCCAGGATGATTTGGAAGGAGTCCACGCTGAACTCGAACTGCCGTCTGAGAGAGTCCACGAATTTGAGTTCCACGTTCTTCCCGCTGTTGTTGGAGAGCGATATGAGGCTCCAGCGGTCGGTTTCATTGCACACCTTCACAAGCTTCTGCACGTACGCCTCCTTCAGAGTCATGGGGGTGATCTTGTCTTTGTTGACACCTTCGGGGAGGAAGTCGAGAAGGCAGTCCATGACCACATCTTTAACAAGCTGGAAGACATCTTCGCTCTTCAGGTCCACACCGAAGATGAGATCTAGGTCTTTGTAACCCAAACCACTGTCTTGATGCAGAACGTGACTAGCTGCCGAGCCGTTCAACCTTACATTATGGACTGCGATTCCTTTCTTCTCCAGGCGACTACGGACAACCTGAGATACAAAGAGAGTTGGTGAGAAGCAAGACAGCGTTCTTGCAGCAGTCTACAGTAGCAGGATTCACTCCCTGCGCTTATATGGGTCATTCCAGTGCAAGACAGTGAAATAAAAAGCTAATCCATTAGAAATAGGTCACTTTGGAAAGAATCCAGAGCCTTGCCAGCAGATGGGGGTGGCTCTCCTTTCTTTATTCCCTTGCATTAGAGGGCTCTTACTGCGCATGAAAAGCTGTTTCTGCTTCCAGTACAGCTGTTTGCCCTTCCCTTCCTTCCCCGCAGCAAAGTTGAGGGCTTATCCGAACCCATTCTTTGGGGCGGTCTCTGCCCCCTTTGTCCCCCCCCATGGCTGCAACCAGCCTTTCCAGCCATCAAGCCAAGACCAAGCGATCCAAAAAAGGACTCCAAATACGAGGCGGCAGCACAGTCTGCAGCAGTCCCTGTTGATTTAATCAGGGTGGCTCACTCCTTTCAGCCATCCCCTTTGCCTGTCAAGACTCATTAAAGGCAAATCAAGATGCCCGAACTGCTCAAAAGCCCCAGCCAGGCATATGCAAGTTCATGTCCTAACTAGTAAGTGTATCCTAACAATTTCCAGTGTGTCAGAGCTTCGTGCTGAACTTGGCATGCTATCAAGCACAAGAGGCAGCTTTCATCTTACGGGTGTTACTCCGGTGATTTTAATGCTGCCTGCTCAGTCCCAGCTACACCCACCAGCACCTCCAAAGCTTTGCTCGTTTAGAGCAAAGCTGAATCACTTGCCCGGTTACTTAATACAGGAGGCTGAAATAACCCCAAGACCATAAAATGAACTAGCTGGACACCAGCTTATAATTTGAATTTAACTGAGCTCAGAGATCCCAGGAAGATTAAGTTCCCACCTTCCAGCAAAAGCTCTTCCCATCGCTCACGCTGCTTTCATGTCTCTCTCCAGCAATTACCCACTGTCCTGCGAGTCCCACTTAGCCAGTCTGCTCACCCGGGGCTTGAGGCAAGGCTAGAGCTTGAAAGAGCCAAAGCTTGGGATACAAATAGACAAGTCGTACCACTAGAAGCCAGTCTGACTGGGCTACTCGGCCCTGCGAGGTTGTCCTCATTTGAGAGGCCCCACAAAAATTCAAAACCTTATCAGAGGGGCTGAAACCCCCGCTCGGTTGACAAGGCCCTGAGCGGCCAGTTCTGCGTGGGGACACCAGGGCACTGTAGCTCCAGTGAGTCCCAGCAGCTGTAAAACTGCCTCCGCACGATTTTTCTTTAGAAGAAACAATACATGAAGGTGAAGGGCTGCAGTATACAACCCACAGCGCATCACGGACCACCTGGGGAAGACGCTCAGACACCACACCAGCCAGCTTCTGCTGCCCCGAGGTGCCCTCGCAAACGGAAGATCTCTCGGTACAAACCGATGAATGTTTTTAAACTTGTTAAATCAAAAGTTCGGGAGGTTGTTAAATCTCACAACGCAGCCTCTCTGCTGGTGTTTCCCCTATTACTCCCTGACAAGAGGCTAGAAATGTGCCCGGGCTCCTTGCCAACCCAATGGTGACAGTCACATGTCAGACAACAGTTAACCAGTGAGCTATACACCATCGGAAGTCCCAAGTCCCCACCAGAACATCCAATCCAGCCATGAAAGCAGTTGTTTTCAAAGGCAGATAGTCCGAAAACTACATTTACTCCTAAAAGAGGCACGAGGTTGTTCCCCCCCTGTACAGAATAAGTATCAGGCAGTCGATCCAAGGGAGCTCCTGGCACACAGTTGTTGCCAACTGCCACTGGAGTCACTCACCCGAGGCACGGCTCCACCACGACTTGTGGAGTTAACTTTTGTGCTATTAGGGTCAGACAGAGACAAGATATAGGTCACAAAAGCGTCAGAGGCAGAGCTAGCACCAGTGCTTGGAGAAAAATCTCATTCCAGATTAATTTTCTAGCCCCAATGAATGTCTGCTTAACCCCTTCCTGGGCACTGCTCAGCACCTGCAGCGTTTCAGACCCATTAAGCTTCAGGCTTACTGGAGCTTCCCAGGTTTCCAGGTCCGCCCATGTGAGATGTAGTCAGAAAAGGGGGAAAAAAAAAAAATAATCTAACTGCTCAAGTGAGTCTTGTCCCAAGTCATCCAAAAAAGCCTCAACGTGCAGAGAGCCTTGCCGCTTCCCCGAGGACAGGAGGCTTCAGCCTACCAGTCTCAACCTGAAGCACATCACCCCAGCTGCAGGCAGTGGGTTCAGGAATGCGTTTTCCCCAGAGGGTTGGATATTTAAAGGGTTAGGCAGCTGCTGACCTGCTTCCCAAAACAGCACCTCACGTTACGTGTGGTTCAGATAATTGACTCTGACAGCCAGGCGCGAGCAAACCCTGCCTGCGTCCTGACCTGCCGCTTCCCACCTCCCACAACAACAAGAGCATGTGCAATAAGTAACTGCCTTTTCGGTTACTTGTTTCAGATTAGTCAGCCCTAAATACAGGGTCTGCCAGCGCGGTCAGTCAGAATTACAGCCCTCAGTTATTTAGTGTTTGAAGTTGCTAGTGGCAACATCCTTTTCAGCAGCTCCGGTACCAAATTGCTTCAGTTTTGTGGAACTAAACAGTAATAAGCAGTGGAACATCTGATGCTGTACCGCGCCGGGCTTTTAACAGCGCGGAGCTCCGCTGGCCTTGCGCAACCCAAGGGCAGTGCCCTGACAGTAGGTCTCGTCTGTCATTCGGTTTAAAACTCCGGCAGCCAAGATTTAGCACTTCTACCCCCAGCAGATGCAGCAGGAACTCGAGGAATTTGAAATCAGCTGAGGCTTGCTTTCTTTCATACAGCCAAGTGTCTTCCAAATGTCACCTTTCCTTTTTTCCAGGCTTAAGCAAAAATATTTCTCAAGCAGCTGAGGCTTCAAAATCCCAGCGATTAGTTTATTGTGAAAGCCAGTCTGGTTTTAGCTTTGTGAATAGCCTTTTTAATTAGAAGCTAACATGCCTGATTTTTACATTTGATGAGTCATTACTGAGGAATGAAGTTGCCTCCCAAACATGAATATGCATCAGCTTATTTGAACTACATTGTTAGTTTAATATTAAACACAGTTATTACTTTATGGTTAAACTAACAGGAACTCTTGAACAAGACGAAGAGTTAGGCAGACTCTGGAGGATACGGTCAGTGTGACAAGAATCGAAGAACACTGACATTTGATCTGGCATTTAAATTAACAACTGCCTCTTACAAACATCCACCAGCACGAAGCCATTTGGTGGCAGCAGCTCCAAAAAGCCACTTTCCCCCACCCACCCGCATTTCGTAGGGCCCCAAACGCACACAGGAGGAGGTGTGTGGGGGACACACAGGACGGGACGAAGCAAAGCAGGATCCATGGGATCATGCACCGATTTCAACGCGCGTCATTTTTCCAGAGAAGGCTCTTTCCAAGAGGGTTTTCCCAGCTTTATACATTCCTGCTACCTTTTAAACACCCCCCCCCCCGCCTCGCGGAGCATCGCCGGCCCCCCCGGGCGACCCAGGCCGGGCGCTCTGCCCTCAGCCCGGCGCGGGGGGAGGCGGAGGGTGCCCGGGGAGCTGGGGGGGGGAGGGTGGGTGGTGGGGTGGGGGTTGGCCCGGGGCCCGGCGGGCCGCTTACCGCCGCCTCAGCACTTTTATTTTCTCCCTGACCCCCACGGGAACGGGGCAGAGTCCAACGGGGCGGCGGAGCGCGGCCTGTACTCCCCCCCCCACACCTCCCCAGCCACCCCCCAGGGCCTCAACCGCGGCCTACCCGCCCCCGGCCTCACCTGGACGATGGTGCGGGGCCGCACCGAGAGCGTGGGGAAGTTCCCGCGGCCGTGGATGGGCACGGCCTCCCCCAGGATCTGGTCCAGCCGCTGCAGCTGCTCCCACGACAGGACGCTGAAGCGGCCTCCGCCTTGCTCCGAGGCGCCCGCAGCGGGCCCCTCCGCCGCCGCCAGCATCGCCGAAACGCCACCGGAAGAGAAGCCCGAATCACCCGGAAACAGCCCGGAAACCAGCCGGAAGTGCCCCGGGATTTGAGGAAAAAAATTTAAAAAAAAAAAAAAAGCGGTTTGCGAGAGGAAGGCTGCGGCGGGGCGGAGGCGGGGAGGCGCGGTCGGGGCCCGAGGGGACGCTGCGACGAACCGGGCCAGGCCGCGCTGCTCCCCGCCCACCACCGGCTCCGCTGAGCGCTGCGCTCGCCCGCGCCTCGCGCCGCTTTATATAGGGCCCCGCGGCCGCGCCCCCATTGGCCCGGCCCCGCCGCCAATCCCTGCCCGAGCCCGCCACCCCTCCCGCGCTCTCATAGGCTCAGGGTGAAGGTTGGGCCTGGGCTAGCGGCCAATCAGAGGAGCGAGTAGGGAAAGAGGCGGGGTGAAGGGTGGAGTGGGCGCGAGAAGAGCGGTGGAGCCCCGCCCCTCTGGCGCGGCACGCTGCGTGCCGGGAATCCCGGCGGTGATTGGTCGGGACGGAGCGCGGGTTAAAGGGACGCCCCATTGATGGCCTATGGATGCCCCATTGATGATCGGTCCCCTGGTGCCCCATTGATGTCCAACATCCCTGTACCCCACTGATGCCCCATGGCCTGATGCTCCATTGATACTCAATGATCTGATACCTCACTGATCCCCATGATCTGGTACCCCATGGATGCCCCATAGCCTCATGACCCACTGATTGCCCCATGGACTGGTACCCCATTAATGCCCCATGGCCTGCTGCCCCATTGATAGTCAGTGATCTGATACCCCACTGATCCACACAGCCTGGTACCCCATGGATGCTCCATGGCCTGATCCCCCATGAATACCCCATGGCCCGGTACCCTTTTGATACTCCATGGCCTGATGCCCCACTGATGCCCCGTGGCTGCATTACCCTATTGATACACCATGGTCTGGCACTCCACAGCCCAATGTCCCCCAGCCTGATACCCCCCACCCCCGGGCCCTCTCTCCCTGTCCAGCAGTGTCCCCAGGGATCCCCCACAGGCACCAGCTGCGGGGGCATCTGGCACCCAGGAGACCCACGGTGACACCCTGGGGTGATGGAGCCCACTGGGAGGTGGATGCCGGGTGCTCCCAGCCCTGGGATTTCAATCCAAACCCCTAAATCCACCGCGTGGCCCCGCTGCCGGTCGAGCCACCACCTCCCCCCGAGGCCAGCCGTGTTCCCAGCCGCTGGCTGCCCATTTCCTTTCATCCCAACAATTCCCATCACTTTAAAGAGCTCATTTCTCTGCGGCATTTAACCCTGCAGACATTTCCAGGAGACGCCTCCCTGCCGAGCCGGTGCCCGATGCCTCGCAGTCCTGCGGATGGACAGGCACGACTCCAGGCTCCGCATCTGTAGCCGTCGCTCCCATTTCCCCTGTTCCTGCTGGGAGCTGGGATCCATCCTCAAAAGCCACGAGCCCTGTTGGGGAACAAGCCAGCGCTGATTTATTTTTATACCCTCACAAGGTTTTTTTTTTTTTTGCAAAAACACCCCTGAAAACCCCCAAACCCCCATCCTGGGGCATTTTGCCTTGAGGAGGCTGTTCCAGAGCTCTTCCAGCCGCAAAGTCCATCTCTGAAGCCAAGGTCTGATGGTTGCAGATTGTCCTCTCCCATGTCCCAGGGCTCTGGCACTGGAAGCTGGACCGGGTCCGGAAAGAGTAACATAGTGAAGGGGGGATTTGGGTTTTGGGGGAAATGGGGTGTTTAGGAACATCCACAGCTGGGCTGGAGGGGAGAGGAGGCAAAGGGGAGCCCTGGTCCCCTCTGAAATCCTCCCCACCCCACCAACAGCCTGACGTGTCCCATGGGGGGATGGAGTCCCCTCTGCCGGGGTCCCCATGTGGGGATGTTCCTCGTGTTGTGGGGTTTCACTCTCCAGAGTAATTGCAAGGCTCCATCAGGCATCTCCGTTGGGATTAAACACTGTTCCTGGTTACGCCTCACGGGGCTCTGAATTGGGGCACAGGAGGAGGGGAGCCCTGCCGGAAAGTCATTTTGCAAGGAACTTGATAAAAAATCAGGTATCCACCTCCCATTGCAAAATCCCTTTGATCCTGTTGGCCAAAGAACCGCATCAGGAGGAGTTTCCCAAGAGGCCAAGGGAGGCCAAATGGCTTTAGGGATCGGGATCCGCCCTGCTCACCCATCCTGGGGGTCTGGCTGGGGGAAATCGGGTGCGGGAGGAAGGGCTGGCTGGGTGCTCAGCACCCTCCGGGCAGGGCAGTTTGGGGGTCCCCACCATCTGTGACACCCCTGGGTGGTGGGACAGAAAGGGGCCGTGGAGCTGATGGGATGAAGGAGGCGCTGCAGATCCCTGGGGGATGAGCCGGTGGCCTTGGTGATGAGTCGGGAGATCTACGTTGGCGCTGCCCGGACTGAGAGGGCCAAGCGTGCTGACGGCTCCGGAGAAAACACCAGCTCATTAAAAAGAGCTGACGTGCTCCGGCCGGACTGGCTGAGCTGCTCGTTAACATCCATCACCAAACGATTATCCCAAAGAGCCGCTGGCAGCAAACCCGGGACCAGGAATGGCACTGAGGACGTTTCCTTCCAGCTCAGCAAGGGCCAGCTCGGGCTTTATTCGTTTGTTTTGTTAGCAATTAAGGAATAATCATCGTCTTGGGGTGAAACGCAGGCGGATCCTGCCTCCTGAGTGGTGGCACGAGGGTTGCAAAGCCCCTTTGGGGGTGTGAGGGTGGGCCAGGGGCTGGGCAGGGGGACGGGGGCTCGGGGATGCCGTGGCCCCGCTCGCCCCATAGATCCGGGGTTGGCAGCAGCCAGGTTCTTCTCGGGGACACCGGCTTTGCCCTGCCGGGAAATCACCCAGGGAGGAGCCGGGACGTGTCCCTGAGTGTTTGGGGAGGAGTAGGGCACCCCACTGCCAGGGGAGATGGAGAGGGGCAGGGGCGGCCAGGAGAACGGTTGAGGGATGGAGGTAGAGACCCCCCCATCCAAGTGGCGTCCCCGAGGGCTTTGGGGACCTTGTCCAGCCCCGAGCACCCGTTGTGGGCTGCTCAGTGGGGGAGTTGGGGGGAAAAGGGCTGGAGGAGCTGCGGTGTGGGGCTGGGACGGGCTGAGGGTGCGGGGTGGGAGGGTGAAAGCCCAGCCTGGGGGTGAAGAGAGATCTCGGGGACTCCCTGACCCGCGTGGGACCGGCTCCGTCCCACCCGACGTTAAGCAGGGTGTGTGCCAACTCCCTGAGCAAGCAGGAGGGACCAAGCCCTGCTCCCGGAGCCACCAACGTCACCCAGTGTCGCCCCGGGGGAGCAGCAACGCTGCCCTTCAGGGTGGGGGCATTCCTCCTGCCCCGCTCCCACGACAGCCGCTCCCGGCATTGCCACCCTGCACAGGCCAGCCGTGTCCCACGCTGTCCCCGTGCCCATACTGGCTGTCCCCGTGCCCACGGCCAGCTGTCCCTGTGCACGCACCCGCTGTCCCGTGCAGGCACCGGCCATCTCTGTGCACGTCTGGGGTGCCCCATGCACACACACCAGCCGTCCCCACGCAGACACCAGCCGTCCCCACGCAGACACCAGCCGTCCCCACGCAGACACGAGCTGTCCCCATGCACTTTCCTGCCATCCCCATGCACACATGCCACCATCTCCATGCAAATGCTCGCTGTCCCATGCACATGTGCCGCTGTCCCCCGCCACGTGCCACTGTCCCCATGCACGTGGTGCCATCCCCACGCACATGCTGCCTCCCCGCACCCGCTGTGAGTTCAGGAGGTGGGGACCTTCTCATCGGCCGTGTCCGAAGCCTCCTTCGGCAAACACCACTCCCGGATACCTCCCCGTCGCTCACATCCCCGTCCAGCCCCGCTCGCTCCTGCACAGCCCGTCCCAGAGGTGCCACCGCTGCTCGCTGCCCCTGGACCCTCGCTACTGGGACACCCACGTCCCCAGGGGCTGTGTCACCGGCTGCCTCCGTGGCCCCGAGTGGCCACAGTAAGGCCAAATTTGGCACTGTAGGCAGCGCAGCTGTGTGTTGAGCACCCACATGAAGGGTGTCACAGCTCTGCGCTCAGCCTGGGGTCCCCACGTCACCGGCTGGGACCCCCAGACCCTGCCACATCCCCAGCTGCCTCCTGGAATTAATGATAAGTGACGACGCTGGGACACCCTCGCCCTGGAGAGGGCCACCTTGAAGGCCCTGAGATGAAAGGGAGCGCAGGGTGTTATTACAGCAGGTGACACAGAGTTGGGGAATGGCACCCGTCACCTCCCCTGGCTGCTGGAAAATGCTGCCTGGGGAGCGTGGGGGGGGACACGGCATCGCCAGGGCATGGGGAGGGGGACGTGGCGCCAACGTGCCCCAGCGAGGGGCTGGGACCCAGCTGCCTCCTCAAAGCTGCCTGGGGTGTCACCGGCCGGGAAGGTCCCCATCCTGGCGTCCCCCCGCAGCACAGAGCAACCTGTATGTCCCAGCCTCGGTGGCTTCCTCGTGACACTACGTGCTGTTTTGCTTGGTGTGACTTTTAAAGCCGTGGCAAGGGACAACCCGGCTTAATGCCACTGATTTGAGCCAGGCAGAGAACGCAGCTGGTCCCTTCGCTGTGTGTTTTTGGGCTCCGGGTGATGCCCGGGCACGGCTGCGGGTGGTGGCAGCTCCAGACCACACAGAGGGAAACTGAGGCACGGGGGAGCCCAGCCACCCCGGCCGGCGCAGGTCCCTGTAGCTGCAGAGGCAGCAGCTCTTTAATCCCCGTGGATGTGGGTTATGGAAAGGGCCATAAACGCCTCGGCACACGCGTGTGCGGGGACAAGGTCGTCCTGCTCAGGGTCCCTCCATTCTCCCTGTCCTTGGCACCACTGCCACGCTTTGGGAGGGAGCGGGGGGCACTGGGGCCAGGGGGGTGCAGGGCACAGGGGGAACACACATGGGAAAAGGGCGTCACCGCCAGGACCGCGGGGCTGGGGACACGCACCGGGGCCCATCCACCCCCCGGCCTCGGCGCTGCGTGTGCTTTGGCAGTTGCTCAGCGGTGACAGCCCATCCCCGGAGGGACCATTAGTCCTCCCTCATTAAGAAAAGTTACTCACCCTTTAAGACAGAAACAAGAATATCCTGGAAATGCCTTGGTTTGGGGAGTTCTCGCATGAAAGGCATGACTGAAATCAAGAGGGCGGCCGCACGTGACGCTCTCCGGCACGTGGGGAGGGTGAGATGCTCAGCCACCTTCCTGCTGTCCCCTCTGTACCCGGGATGGGTGGCCATCACCCGGCCTCTGGGCTGCGGCCAGCACCTCTCCCTGCTCCCACCCTTTGGCATGGGATGGCAAAACTCCCCCAGCAAGGATGGAGCCAAGGCCCGGCTTTGCCCATTCCTGCCAACCCCTGCTTCGGGGTCCCGCCATCAGCTCTGCTGCCCCATGGATGAGGCACCCCGAACCCTGCACGGGGTCCAAGGATGGCACCCCCCAAACCAGCACTGCCATGGGCCCCACGGCGTCGCCTGCCCCACGTCCCCACCTGCCTCGTCCTGCCCAGGGACCCCTCGGCAAAGGCGGGGGGGGAACCCCTGGGATGCGGTGGCCGGGCCATGTCCCAGCCCCATGGCCACGGGGGATCCTGGGCTTTAGGTATTTTAGGCAGATGAGCAAGGCCAGCGATGATGCGCTCCCTGGATGGCGAGGGGGTGACTCACGGCCTCGTTGAATCAGAGCTTTAATTTGCAGCCATGAAACACGCTCCCATTGCAATTGCCCAAAAGCGAGGAGCTCCGGCCGCCCCGGGGCACCCGTGGCCCTGGGGGGTTCCTTGGAGTGGGGGACGACAAGGTGCCAGCACTGCTGGGGCTGGGAAGGTCTTTCCTGGGAGGGGGTTGGGTCTTTCCTGGGGGATTTTTGGGTCGGGATGGAGCCCCTTGCCCAGGCACTGCCTTGAGCCTTTTCCCTCTCTCCGGTCGTGGGACGCTGATGGGAACCAGCTGCTCTCCGAGAGCTCGGCTTCAGCCCTGGCTCCTGGGGAAAGCCAGGAAAAAAGTCTCAGGGTTCAAATGTCCCCAAGCCCCCTCCCCTGGGGACAGAGCCGGCCCAAAACCCCACCGCAATGGAGGCAGGGACCTGGGACAGGCGGGTGCTGCCAGCAGCGGGACGTTGGCCCCTTCCTCCCCGTGGGGACCGCACCGGGCTCGGGGCTGGCAGAGCTGCCCTGGGATGCCCGGCCGGCACCTTGGGGCTGTGACGGGGACATCCACGTCCCTCAAAAGGACCTGCCTTTTGCCTTCTTCCCCCTGCAAACTGAGAAAACCAGCCCTTCCCCTCCCAACACCCCCTCACACCAGCATCCCGCAGCCCCGGGGAGGGACGCGGGAGCCCGAGGGACAAGATCTCACAGCCACCTCCGCCATCGGGGACGGCCGGGCGCCCGTGACAGGGGTGGAAGCCTGAACAGCTCAAAAAACCCACTAAAAATTAACATTAATTTATTATTAATGATAAAAACCAAGATTCTCTTTACACGTGGTTTGGTTTGTTGGTTTTTTTTTTTCCTTTTTATACAAGAGAAATTTTCATTGCTTTTTCCCCCCCCCCCCCCCTCCTGGAGACGAGAGCAGGGCGGGCAGGCAGGCGCAGGCAGCGACGTGGGCTCTCTCTGGCCCCCCGCGTGACGCCGGAGCCGCGCGGATGCCGGTCCCCCGGGGTCCCGGTTGGGCCGCGGAGCGGGTGGGCGCGTGGGACGGGTGCCCGCCAAGGCAGCGGGGCAGAGAGGATGCGTGGCAAGGCACGGCGTGGGGAAGGGGGAGTGTGGGGGGGGGGGAAGCGGTCCCCGGGGGATGGGAGGGGGCGATGAGCACCCCGCGGCACGGGGGAGGCAGCACCCACGGCGAAGGGTGGCGCGCGGTGAGAGCCGGGTGGCACGTGAGGGACGAAGTGACACGCTGGAGCGCGACGCAGGACACCCTGAGCCTGGGGAGGGCTGGAAGTCACTGGGACACCCCAGCGCTCCCTCCCAGCTGAGCCTTGGGGAAAGACTGGTCCTGCCAAGCTCAGGACCCCCGCCATCCCCAGCCGTCCCCCTTGGGGGGTGACTGTCCCCTTCCTGCCAACCTCCTGGCCCCAACATGTCCCCACGCTGGGTGAGCCACCCCTGGGCTCTTCCCCGGCTCCTCTTGGTTGCAGGCAGAGAAAAATAATGCCCCCCACCGCCACGTAGCAAATGCACCCCCCGGCGTGCCCCATCCCCATGCCCGGGGAGCCCGGACGCCGTCTTTGGTTAAGGAGCAGCCGGTGCCGTGGCCGCGCTGCCAGACAGGCACGGGACGAGGGGCCAAGGCTGGCACAGGGTCCCCGTGGGGACGGGGGACAGGTAGCGGGTTCCAGGAGGGACAGAGAGGCCCGGGCTTGTGGGGCCGCTCAAAGCGAGGGGGGACCCGGCTCCCCCCTTGCATGGCTATAGGATATTTATTTAACAAGACCTGGCGTGAAATGCAGGGCCGGGGGAGAGGTTCCCAGGCGGCCACCGGCCCCACCGGGGAAGTGGCCAAGGCAGGGAGAAGTGGCATGAGCCCGAGGTCCCTGGGTGGGTGCAGGGTGAGGTGGTGGGTGCCGCCAGCCCTCGACGCAGAGTCTGGCTCCCATCTGCCCATCCCTCCCCTCCGGAACAAGCTGAGGAGAGGCGAAGCTGTGCCATGGGGCAGCCCCTGCGGATCCCCCCCTGGCCAGGGCCCACCCCGCGCCGGCCGCAGCCGCCCCAAGGAGCCGCTCGCGGGTCCTGAGTGGGTGGGCAACCTCCAGGAAAGCCCCGCCGGGGCTTCGAGGCACCTGCAAATCCCAGTCCCGGGTGGTAAATCGTCTGTCACCCCCAGGCCACGGAGGCCATGGAGCCCGGTGCATCCCAGGGGTTCCTTCCCCGCTCCTTGGGACCAGCCCAGGGTTTGCCGGGCAGAGCTGTCCTGGCAATCCCAGTCCATCCAGGACGTTCTCCCCTTCCTGAACCCGGTGTGTAGTGAGAGAAGAAACCAAAAAAAGAGGAGAGCAAAGAAAGAAGAACAAACGAAGAGAGAGAGAGAGAGAGGAACTGTACGAAGCATCGTGCGAGGCTTCGCCTGTCAGCTGCTACTGCCCCTTGGGGATGAAGGGTTCCCCCTCCTCCGGCTCCGGCCGAGGCCCCGGGTCGCTCAGGCACCGCAGCATCCGCTGGTTGCTGGGGCTGTCGCCGGTCCCCGGGGTGAAGACATCGTCGGTACCCGGGGAGGAAGGCTCCTTCACCCGCATCACCAGCCCCTCCTCGTCCTCCTCGGGCGAGGGCGGCAGGCCGCCACAGCCCTTGGGCTCCTCGTTCATCAGGTCCACGGACTCCGGGGACTGGGGGGAGGCCGGGTCGATGGTGATGATGGGCAGGTTCTCCGAGTCCGCCTTGGGTTCGTAGGCCAGCGGGTCTGGGGAGGCAGAGAGGGGTCAGGCAGGGTCCGTCTGACGATATCATGAACAACCAGGTCAGGATAACGTGGGGAAGGGAAAGGCCTCAGGGACCCCCAGCTAACGCCCCCCAAATGTTTGGGTCTGGGATGCCCGGGCTGCCTGATTGATTTCCAAGCCTGCTGTTTAATTGCTTTTCCTGATTTCCACATCCCGTCTGGAGCCGCTCCAGCCAGCCCAGCCCAACCCTGCGCCGTTTGCAAGGGGCGAAGCTGCCCTCTGCCGATTAACCGCCGGCTCCGCAAGCGCCAGCACCGGCGTCACACCCCGTCACACGCTGTCACGCTGTCCCCAAGGGCCGGAAAGGACACATAGGACGGAAGGAACGAAAAATGGCAAAGCAAATGCGTGATGGAGGAGACAGGAGTCCAGGGACACGTCTTGGGGCTGAGCACTCCTGGTTGTCAGCCCTGCAGAGGGCAGGGAGAGGGATCCCCAGAAATGTGGGTGTGTGGATGGAGCGAGCTGAGCTCCAGACAGATCTACCGACCGGCCAAGCTGACTTCCCGATGGGATTTGTGCTGGGAAGCGAGCAGGGGACTTCTGCTCAGGTAGAGCTCGGCCTTGAGAGCAGCAAACCCCCGGGGCTTGGCCGCATCGCAGACGGGGGAGCGGGATGGGGACGATCTGGGCTGGAGAAGGGCGGAGGAGCTGAGGGGGCGGCAGGACGACACAACCTCCGAGTGTTTCAGCAGCGAAGCGCCGGCAATGCCCAGCGAGGTGCCGGCAGCGGCGCTCCCCCGGCAGCTCGGTCCCACTTACCTGAGCCGATGCGAGCCCGGGACATGGTGGGCGAATCCATCTTGTGAGCCGGCACCGTCAGGTAGTTGTTCATCTGGAATCGGAGCACAGGGACCGTTTCCATCGGAGTGGCCAAGATAAATGGGGAAGGGGAGGCAGGGAATTGCCTCCAGGCCACGGGGATGAGCGAGAAGCAGCAGCGGGATGCAGAGGACGTGTGTGTGCATCCTCCCAGCTGTGCTGCAGGGACTTGCTCGGAGCCTGGAGCAATCACAAGGCCCCCCAAGACTGTCCCCTACTGTCATCTGAACCTCAGCCCCTTCCCCATGTAGGACACTGATGCCCTTCCCAGGCTGGGAAGCCCCCCTAGCCCCCCAGTCCTTCCCAGTCTGTGGAAGCATCCCTGCTCCACCATCTCCTCGATACCTTTTGTTCCAGCTGCCGGGCCTTCTGCCTCCGCAGCAGCATCTGGTTCCAGGCTTCCTCGTAGGGGTCGGCCACAAGCGTGTGCCGGTTGTAGGATCGCAACTGGGAAAAGGCCCCAAGAAAAGGAGAGGGGTTAAAAAAACCCCCCACACAGAAAGGCAAAGGAAGGTCACAGCACCATTTCCCTCGGAGATGGCTGAAACAGCCACCAGTGGGCAGAGCGAGGCCACGCAAGCGGGTGGCTTGTCCCTTGTGTCCCTTGTGATGCCTGATCTGGACCCACCTCAGCCCAGTGAGGGTTTAAACGCTGGGCTCAGCCACCAGCCAAGCTCAGCACTAGCCCAGCCCAATCCCAGGAGGAAAAAGACCAGGAACATGAGGGGCAGGAGGGCAGGGATGGCAGGGGTGAAGGGCACAGCTGGCCTCAAGGGCTTGTGGTAGGAAGGGGTCGTGGCCACCCCCAGGGAAACAAAGCGGGGACACCCGGTGCCAGGGGACACCTTACCCTCTGCCTGGTTTTCTGCAGGTTGTTGCGAAGGATTTTCCGGATCTCCTCCTCCTTGTCCTTGGACAGGGCGGGAAGGATGCGCTCCACGGGGAGGGTCTTGGGGTTGATGTTCCTGCGTGGACAGACAGGATTCAGGCAGGGCCAAACGGCTGCTTGCCCTGCGGCCACTAGCAGGGAACGCTCAGCCTACGCCAGGGGCCCATTGGAGGCAGAGGGTGGCCAGGGCCGGGGAACTCACTGGATGGAGACGGTGGAGACAGCGGAGGGGATCTTGCCTATGCCCCCGCTCTCCACCAGCTCGATTGCCTGCTTCATCTCCATCTTGTGATAGAAAGCGATGAGCTGGGGCTCCTTGGACCGCTCCCCCGCGATCAGGCACTTCTTCACGTACTTCTTGTTGAAGCGATTCAGCCTTCCCGAGGATGTGGGGAAAGGAGGAGCAGCGATAGATCAGACCCCCACCCCTTCCCCGGCACCCACTCCCCGCTCCCCACCCCTGGCCCAGGCCAGCAGAATATGGTTCCATTCCCACCAGCACAGGTCAGGCCAGGCTTCCCTGACTCCCTCCCGAGCCAGGCAGCCTCCCAAACACCCAGCAGCTGCCGGACCACAACGGATGGTCCTGCGCTCCTGCAGGGACCGGCCACCGGCAGCTCCCACACTGCTGTGGGTGGCGTGGCCAAGGGGTGCAGCCCTGCAGCCCCACTCCCACCCAACCCAGGGCCATAATTCATCAAGGGGAGTGGGTGTGTGGATATTACAGCCTGGGGAAAAATCCAGCACAGGGCTGGAAAACCAACCAGGTGGTGATTCAAACCCTTCCCCATCTCCCCCACGGGTCCCCCGAGCCCCCAAACCTCCACACTCACTTGTCCTTCCAGTGGTGATGCCCGTAGTGACCACAGATGTCCTCGATCCCTGTCAGAAGGTGATCTAAGAACTGGAAGAGAAGGTCCAAGGTGTAGGCAGCTCGCAGGGCTGTTGCCCACCCTCTCCCCACCCCGACACCCATGGCGACACAGGGGTGAGGGCACTCAGGGGGTGCAAAACCAGGGCTGTGGGTCCAGGATGGGCCTCAGGAGGGCAGCACGGTCCTACGCAACCGGGCTGCTGCTCTACCAGGCACAGGGGAGGTCTGGGTCGGAGCGGGCACTGGACGACACAGATGGGGGAGAGCCCTCGCTCTGTCCCCCCTTACCTTGGGCACCGATTTAGGGGCAGCTCCCGCTCTGTAAACCCGCCTGGTTACAGCGGTGGAGGTGGCAGAAGCAGAGAGAGAAGAGGGCTAAGGCGGCGAAGAGAAGCGCGCGGGAAGGGCTGGCCGGGCGCAGCGGGTTACCTGCGTGTGGATCTCTTCGTTGATGGAGCGTTTTGTCTCTTGCTTCTTCTTCACGGCCAGCAGGTCCACCAAAGGCCGGATGGTCATGCCCTAGGGAACAAGGAAGGTGGGTCGGAGCTGTCGCCAAGGCATACCGGCTGGCTTCAGCACAGCTGAACCACGGGGCTCCGCGCTGCCGGTGTCACTTGGCAGCCTCCAGAGCTTCTGGAGAAGGGGGACAGTGGCAGGGTCAGGGATGGAGGCTGGGGACGTGCTCCTCACCCTCCACAAACACACGCGGCTCAGCGAATAACCCCCTTTCCTTCTGAAATCGCACCGTGACCACCAACCTGCACGAAGACTGTGAAGAAGATGACTGTGATGATGGCTGTGAGGAACATGTCCCTCATGCCGAAGTGCTTATAGTCCAGGAGGTAGCAGAGGGAGAAGGCGATGGCTCCCCGCAGGCCCCCGTAGGCGATGATGAACTGGTCCTTGGGCGTCAGCTTCACAATTCGGAACTTGTTGATGAACCAGGTGAGGACCAGGACACCTGGGGGAGCGGGGCAGGGTCTTGTGTGAGCGGATGGTGAAGGATGCCCTCCAGCCCTGAAGAGACCCCCCCGGGAGCCCAGCTTGCAGCCCAGCGCAGTGTCACCCCCTCGGGGCCATGGGTGCAGGTGGGTGCTGTCCTGCTGGCTCATCCCAACATCTGTCACCAGCTTCAACCCCCTGTCTAGCACAAACTCGGCCTCAACCCCACCTCCTCACAAAGCCAACCACCAGCAAGGCTGACGCCCACAGTGGACCAGTGCCACCCAGTCACCTCCATCTCCCCAGCAAGGCAAACTTGGGCCTCGTGGCCGTGAGAGTCACCCATCACCCAGGACCGTCCCCGGGGCCTTTGCCACCACACTAAGACCTCACCTAAAACTCTCGCGATGAGGCAGAAGAGCAGCGTGCTGATGACGAAGGTCCAGTTCCAGTAGTGGTGGCCAGCCACGGTGGAGACGCCCAGGAAGATGAAGATGAGGGTCTCGCTCACGCTGCTCCACATCTTAAGGAAATACTTGATGGTGGTGTGGGATTTGTGGGAGATGTTGGCTTCCACGTAGGGTCGCATGACCACGCCGGAGGCGATGAGCCTAGGGGTAAGGTTGGGGCACTCAGCAGCTGTGGGGACATGGGGACAGCCCCAACTGCTGGCCCTGCAGCGGTGTTTTGTGCTCTTCTACCAAAGCCCAGAGCAGGACAGGGCTTGAGAGACACCAGCAATTATTCAAGGCCTCCAGAGAAGGCAATACGAGGTTTCTCCTTCCTCCTGGCAGGGCAGGAGTGAGCATTGGAACCAGGCAGCACAAAACCACGTCATCTTGCCCAGGAGAATGGGCAATGGGCTGCCAGCGCCCCAGGATCTGTGTGACAACTCAAAAGAGTCGCTTCTCCGCATAGCCCAGCCCAAACACACCTCTGGCCCTCACTGGGCATGTACTAGCCATGCTGGGCCAGCCAGAGAGATGTGGTTACACCAGAGGAAATCCTCCAAATGGTACCGGGGACAGGAAGGCTTCTTCTCCCACCCGTGCCCAACTCACGCCATGATGCCGGAGAGGTGGAAGAGCTCGGCAGAGAGATACGCCATGTAGCTGTAGAGGAAGACGAAGAGGGGCTCGATGACTCGGATGTGGGAGGTGAAGCGGGACGTGAAGGCAGCGATCACCCCATAAATGACGCCCACGAAGACACCGCCCAGCGACACCACGAAGAAGCTGAGGAAGCCGAGGATGATATCGATAATGGTCACCTGCTCGAAGTTGGCAAACTCTTCAAAGAGGTGGTAGAGAACCTGGGAGGGAGAAGGGAGAGGGAGGTTCAAACTGTCCTGCTGGCAAGAGACAGCACCTCAGGGAGACCTGCTCGGGGACCTTCCTTGGAGAGGAGCAGCAAAGGGAGCCAGGCAGGTACCCAGCACGGCACACCTGAGATGAAGTGTGCCGGTGCTTGGTGACCCTGAGCTGGGTCCTGCGTTTGACCAAGCCTCATGTCAAAAAAAGATGGTGATGCGAGATACAGACCCATAGGGACCAGGTCCCCATCCTCCATGGCTCCCAGGGACATGGTGCCATCAGGGATGTGCCTGGGACAGCTCTGCTCTCCAACACAAATCCAACCGCTGTCCCAGGAGGGGTTTCGGTCAAGGGTTGAACCAGCCAGAGACTGTTTCTGCGTCCCAACGAGCAGGACAGATCCAGGCTGGGGGACACCCGACAGCCACATGGAGAGAAAGAAAAGCCACCACCTGCCCTGCTCAGCCCAGGGAACAGCCCAGACCTCCCTGTAGCTAAAAGGGCAACCTCGCGGGAGGAGCCCACCCCCAGCTCCATCGCCTTCGCCCACCCCCAGACGTATTTACTGGAGCGATTTTCAAGCAGAAGCTGACGCAGGCGTTGTCAGGGTGGGAAACGGGCTTCGGAGCATCCTGCAGGGATGGCAGCGCTCGTGAGCAGTGAGAGGGTGAGGTGCCAGCTGCAGGGACGCGGGCAGGGACAGACATGACAGCAGAAGGTGAAAGCATTCCCCAGGGATGGGAGCGGGGATGCAGACCCTGCGGGAAGCCCCTCGGGTTGAAACAGGGAGAAGAAGTGCCTGGGAAAAGCCCTGTGGTGGGACAGCGCATTCCTCATCACCAGGAACGTCGTCACCACTGTGCTGAGCAGCCAGCTCCAAAGGGGACAGCTGGGATACGGGAGAAGAGCCAGGAAAAAGCAGTGGGTTAGAAGCAAATTTAGAGGTCGGCTCTGCAGAGGAGGACGCCGCGCTGATGGCCAAGCCAGCACCTGGACGCAGATGTCCACAGCGGGGGTGGTCTGGCCCCTGAGCCTCCCAAAGGTCCCTGCAAAGCTGCTCACAAAGATTGTAAATTATCCAGTAAATTATCCAGTAAATTATCCATGAGCCAGCAATGTGCCCTTGTCGCCAAAAAGGCCAATGGAATTCCAGGTTGCACAGGGAAGAGTGTGGCCAGTAGGTCGAGGGAGGTCATTCTCCCCCTCTACTCAGCGCTGGTGAGGCCACAACTGGAATCCTGTGTCCAGTTCTGGGCTCCCCAGTTCAAGAGGGACAGGGAACTGCTGGAGCGAGGCCAGCGAAGGGCAACTAAGATGATGGAGGGATCGGAGCATCTCCCTTATGAGGAAAGGCTGAGAGAGCTGGGACTCTTTAGCCTGGAGGAGAGAAGGCCGAGGGGAGACCTTATTATGGCATACAAGTATCTAAAGGGTGGGTTGAAGGAGGATGGAGCCAGACTCTTTCCAATGGTTCCCAATGACAGGACGAGGGGCAATGGGCACAAGTTGGAACACAGGAAGTTCCGTTCAAATACACGGAAAAACTTCTTTACGGTGAGGGTGACGGAGCCCTGGAACAGGCTGCCCAGGGAGGGTGTGCAGTCCCTTCTCTGGGGATTTTCAAGCCCCGCCTGGATGCAGCCCTGAGTGATGTGCTCCGGGCAATCCTGCTTTAGCAGGGGAGTGGGACTGGGTGATCTCTAGAGGTCCCTTCCAGCTCTGAAGATCCTGTGATTCTGTGATTGGGGCTGAGGGGTGACCCAGGTGGGATGCCGGCTTGGTCGCAGCCCCCATGGCTCCCCCCTTGCCATGGCTGACCGTGTTGTGCCCTCGGTGCTGTGGCTGGGGGACAGACAGCAGGGAAGGCCGCAGGAGGAAGGAGCAGCAGCTACATGACCCAGCACCAGCTCCCGCTCGCCTTCCCTGGCAGGATGGGCACGGGTAGGGCAGCAGGCAGCAGTTTCACCCCGCAGAGCAGATTCCCAGGAGACCAAGGCACGGTCCTGCTCTTCACCGAGAGGCAGTGGCCGGCTGGGCACGTGCTCTCGGTCTCCCCAAAACCGCCAAGTAAAACGCCAAGTCCTTAACCCACCTCTGCGGTGTTTTACGCTGCTATATTTAGCTTTGCACCTGCAAAAGGTCAGGAGCAAGCGGAGCTGCGGCAGCTCCGCCGGCAGGAGGGACCCAGTCTACGGTTCTGCTCGCAGGGCTTGATTGCTACTGTGTCCAGTACGAGTACTGGATCCAGTGCTGTGTCCAGTTTTGGGCCCCTCACCATAAAAAAAAGACACTGAGGGGCTGGAGCGTGTCCAGAGAAGGGCAACGGAGCTGGTGAGGGGTCTGGAGCACAAGTCTTGTGAGGAGCGGCTGAGGGAGCTGGGGGGGTTCAGCCTGGAGAAAAGGGGGCTGAGGGGAGACCTTCTCGCTCTCTCCAGCTCCCTGAAAGGAGGGGGTAGCCAGGGGGGGTCGGGCTCTTCTCCCAAGGAACAGGCCATGGGACAAGAGGAAATGGCCTCAAGTTGCTCCAGGGGAGGTTTAGATTGGATAGTGGAAAAAAATTTTTACACTGAAAGGGTTATTAAGCATTGGAACAGGCTGCCCAGGGAAGGGGTTGAGGCACCATCCCTGGAGGGACTTAAAAGATGGGTGAACATAGTGCTTAGAGATATGGTTTAGTGATGGTTTTTGTCTGCGTTAGGTTGGTGGTTGGACTCGATGATCTGAAAGGTCCCTTTCAACCTGGGCAATTCTATAATTCTATGATTGACAGCTGCCAGTCCTGCTGCCACCACCCAGAGATGCTCCGCCAAAGCGAACCCCTCGGCCGATCCCCCTCATCCACTTACGACCGTGACGGCGTCATTCAGCAGGGACTCCCCGAAGACCAAGATGTGGAGCAGCTCGTTGATGTGGATCTCCTCAAAGACGGCCAGCACGGCCACCGGGTCCACGGCCGAGATGATGCTGCCGAAGAGCAGGTTGGCCAGGAGGCCGATGTGGTTCAGGCCGGGGCCGCCGAGCTGGCACACGGCGTACATCAGGCCACCCAAGAAGAAGGCATTCCAGAGCGTCCCCACCACGGCGAAGATGAGGATGGTGCCCAGGTTCTCGGTGAATTGGCGCAAGGGGAGGAAATAGCCGGCATCCAAGATGATGGGTGGGAGGAGGAAGAGGAAGAAGATGTTCGACTTGAGGATGGGGGGCTTTTCACCCACCCCTTTGATGAGTCCCCCAACCAAAAGGCCCACCACGATGAGCAGGCAGCTCTCGGGAACGATGTTGGATACCGAAGGGATCACGTGGAAGCCTGGAGAGGAGGAAGAGAGAGCAAGACACAGGTTGGCTACACGACTGGAGGATGCTCTCTGCAGGAGGAGACCCCAGCGGGAGCCGGGGACCAGTTCCCAGCCCTCCCTGCGCTCCTGGGGATCATTTGCTCTTGGTGTGCCTCAGTTTCCCCTTCTAACCCCCTTCTTCCCCACGCTCCCAAGCTGTAAAGTGGAAAGTGCAGCTTCCCCAGGCCCACGTACCCTGGCGTTGCTTGATCTCAGGCCAGAAAATAACAGCGAGTCCCAGTTCAACAGGCGGCAGCCGCCCTCTGGGCACCCCGGGGTCTCTCGGGGGACCCCCAGGCCCCGGTGACAGCCGCCTGCGGCACAGGCAGTTCTCCCAACACAAGCTGGCGCTGGCTCCAGCTCTTCCCATCGCAGCTACGCATCCAGGGCGCACGTAGGCACCGGCGTTTCCCTCCCGTCAGACGGCAGCCTGCCCACCCGGGCGCCGGCACCCCCAGGCTGCCAGGCGCTGGCAGGAGGCGGCAGCGCGGTGGCCGTCCCCGGGGTGTCCCCGAGGCAGGGGACAGGGAGCGGAGCTGGCGCTGAGCGGCTTTGAGGATGAAATTGGGGTGGCTCCTTATTCCCCCTCCTGCAGCTTCAGGAGCAAGACGGGAGGTTTTATACGGCTGGTGTAACAGGCTGCCCGGGGAAGGGGCTGAGGCACCAGCCCTAGAGGGATTTAAAAGACTTTGAGTGCTTAGAGAGATGGTTTAGTGCTGGTTTGTGTCAGAGTTGGGTTGATGGTTGGACTCGATGATCTGAAAAGTCCTTTCCAACCTCTAGGCGATTCTATAATTCGATGGTTGCAGCAACCCCTGCTTTCCCAGCCGGCAGGGCTGCTCCCGGGCACGGAGCAGGGACAGGGCATACCCTTACAGTGCATTCCTTGGGGTGTGAGGTAAGAGGGACCTCATTTTCCCCTTTTTCCATCACAGCACGGCCCCAAACGCAGGTCTCCGAGCCAGCTGGGACCCGCTGGGATGATCCCCATCCACCAAACACAGCCCTGGCAACGCGGGCATCTGCCTGCGGGGCCAGGCAAGCGGCACGATGCCAACCAAAGCAGCGCTTCAGCCAACGCGCCCAGACCCACAGAAGGATTTTGGGTTCCCTGGATCCTCTCCCAGGCTTTATAATTATTATTTTGAAGTGCGGCACATTTGTTCCCTGGCAAGGGAAGCGGTTTAAAATAAGGAACCCTGCTTTGGCATCCCGTGTTCCTCCGTTCCTTCCGGCCGGGCGGCTGTGCCATCTGCACGTCGTTTCACAACAGATTAAAAAAAAAAAAACAAAAAAACCAAAACCACCCCTCCCTAACGAGCCACCATCCCGCTGATGATTGGGAGCCGCTCAGCGCCGCAGTGAGCCCCCCCCCGAACTCCCCCGTTGAGCCTGCAGGGACCACATCTGCGGCACGGTGCCGGCTCATCCCTCCTCCACCTGCGCAGCCGAGCGGGGAAGGCATCGCACGAATCCGGCTCCGATGGGAAAAGCAGCCGCTTCCACAATCCCTCCCTAAGGACGGGCAATGAATCAGCCACCGGCCACCGGCCACGGCCACGCGCAGCCCCCCAAGGGCAGGATTAGACCTCAAATTGCTGCCTGAGCTGCAGGCGCTGCCTCCAGCGTGGGTGTGATGAAGCCTCCGGCAGCACTGCAGAGGCCGGAGGATTTATCACACCCAAGGCTCCACGCGGATCTGTCCACACCATTTCGGCAGCACCCAGGTGGCTCTGGCGGGTCTCGGGTGCCGGAGCGATGGCGGAAGGAGTCTGGTTTCTCCCTCGGTTTTGCCGCAGCAGCACCGATCTCTGAGCAAACCGCCCCACGGCACTCGGGTTCGGGCACTCGGGGAAGCCGGGATGAGCCGGGAAGCATCCAAGCTTTGTCCCAGTGCTCACCCAACATCCGTCCACCTGCATTCAGGGACTTCCCGGGCTGGATGTGGTTCCTGATTTACCTCCATGGGATTTTTCTTCTGTCTCCAACCTCTCTACGGCCCGCACGAGCGTCCCAAGGCAGCCCTGGCAGGGTGCTCCCCATCGGAGCGGAGGCGACAATCCTTTTTCCTAGCACAGCTCATGGAAACACCGGGAATAATCAGCCCTTCCAGCACATGGGGCAATGGCCCATCTCAGCACGCGCCAGCCCTGGCCGGAATAAGGTTTAAAGCTGCACGAGCAGCGAGAAGCCCCCAGCAAATCAGTTTTCGCTTGCTAAGGAGGTTCAGTCACGAATAAAACACAACCACTGACAATTAAGCATCTCGCACTTCTTCCCCACAGGCCCCAGGATCCCATTAAACTGGAACATTCGCGTGCTGATGTGAATTCAGTGTTTTCGACCCTTTTTGTAGGGCCCTAAAAATACACCCAGAGGGGCTGCGGGATAATTATGCCTTTGATTTCGCTGAATCTCAGCCATTTTTTTCCCTCCCCGCTTTCTCCGCTCAGTATTTTTAGAGCGCTCGAAAGCTCCTGGGTACCAATCTGTTGCTGGGATCCTGCTGGGATCCTGTTCCCGGTGCCGGGCCGGTATCACGCTTCGGGGTGGGGGTGATTAATGGGAAGAAACGCGATGGCCAGGCAGGGGTGAACCGGCCCCATCCCAGCTCTGCGCCTCGATTTCTCTCCTGGGGGAGGCCGAGCGATGAGGATGCCTGGCCATGGGCACACCCAGGGGCAGCAGGAATGGGAATAACTCTTAATAATAGCCTTAATAATAATAATAAGCTTTAATAACCCCCAGGGTTCCTGTTCCTGGCTGCTTTAGTAAAAGATTATTTGCATAGCAGGTAGCCGTGCTGCTCGCCTGCTCGGGTACCTACTGCTGCCACCCGCTTGTCCCCAAATGTGGTGGCCCTGCTGTGAACTGGGACCCGGAGAGCGATCCCAAATCACCAGCCCAGGGCACCCACCGTCGCCCAAGTTTCTTCCTTCGGAAAAGAAACCTCCATGGGTGCAGTTCCCCTACCAACGGCATCGAACACCACCCAAACGATTAAAAGCAAGAGCAGCTGAGTAAACGCCAGCCCCGCGGGCCTGAGCAAACAAGGAAAAGGAAATCCAGAAGTTCATCGTTCCTATTAAAATGGTTCCTTGCCCACATGGCACTTGCACGTGCCCAGCAAGGTGAACGCGGGCATCGCTCTCGCTGGTGGCCAGTCCTCCTCGGGTTAGGGCAGAGCGGAGCTGGGGACGGGTTTTCCAGTTTTAATCACGGTCTAAGCCCTTGAAGGACAGGAGGAAATCACCGTCCTTCCAATTGAAGAGATTTGGGGCAAGGAGAGCTGTTGCAAGGCGATGCCCATGCCGCAAAACTTGGCTCTGCGTCTCCTGACCGCCAGTTGTCTTCATTTTGGCGTCAGCAGACTCGCACGGGGCCGTTTCTACCTGAGTGCAGGCGATGGAGGGCAACACCGGGAATTTTCCTTCCCTGCCATCCAGCACGATCTGGCCAGGCTGGAGAGCTGGGCACAGAAGAACCTCATGAGGTTCAACAAAAGCAAGTGCAAAGTCCTGCACCTGGGGAGGAAGAATGCCAAGCACCAGTACAGGTTAGGGGGGGACCTGCTGGGAAGCAGCTCTGAGGAGAAGGATCTGGGGGTCCTGGTAGACAGTAAATTATCCATGAGCCAGCAATGTGCCCTTGTCGCCAAAAAGGCCAATGGAATCCTGGGCTGCACAGGGAAGAGTGTGGCCAGTAGGTCGAGGGAGGTCATTCTCCCCCTCTACTCGGCGCTGGTGAGGCCACAACTGGAATCCTGTGTCCAGCTCTGGGCTCCCCAGTTCAAGAGGGACAGGGAACTGCTGGAGCGAGGCCAGCGAAGGGCAACTAAGATGATGGAGGGGTCGGAGCATCTCCCTTATGAGGAAAGGCTGAGAGAGCTGGGACTCTTCAGCCTGGAGGAGAGAAGGCCGAGGGGAGACCTTATTATGGCATACAAGTATCTAAAGGGTGGGTTGAAGGAGGATGGAGCCAGACTCTTTCCAATAGTTCCCAATGACAGGACGAGGGGCAATGGGCACAAGCTGGAACACGGGAAGTTCCGTTCAAATACACGGAAAAACTTCTTTACGGTGAGGGTGACGGAGCCCTGGAACAGGCTGCCCAGGGAGGGTGTGGGGTCCCTTCTCTGGAGATGTTCAAGCCCCGCCTGGATGCAGCCCTGAGTGATGTGCTCCGGGCAATCCTGCTTTAGCAGAGGAGTGGGACTGGGTGATCTCTAGAGGTCCCTTCCAGCTCTGAAGATCCTGTGATTCTGTGACTTCAGCGGTGGCAAGAACCACCGGAGTCCGTCGGACTGTGCGGCAAGGCAGATGATTTCTCCCCTCAATGCATAAAGCCGGCTTGTATTTTGGAGGCCGTGGAAGCTGAATGAAGATATCTGAGGATGGCAAGCCACCTTCGGTCTCCAGACTTTGCAAGGGTCGGTTCTTGCCCCAGTAAACACCAGGGCTCCCATTTCAGCTGCTAAAGCTTCATCCCCATACTACCAAGGGGGACCTGGGCTGCTTTTCCCAAGGCCCTGGCTGCTGGCGGATGCAGCGCCATGTCAATATTTACTCCTGACCAAACAGCTTGGGGAGAGACTCCGACCTCCCATGTGGGTTTTTTTTCCGTCCCGGGCTGTATCTGGGTTACCGCAGCCCGGGCTGGATGCTGCGCCTTGGCGTTACGCAAAGCTCCATCCAGCAGCGTCTGCTCCTTCGTTGCTTAATGACTCAAAACCCACCGTATCTGCTCTGCCTCCATCCTCAGCCTGGCCAGGAAGAGCCTGAAGGCATACGGAGGGAAGGGATACGGAGGGAATGGTGCTGGGCACCCAACCCAGCCCCAGCATCCCCACACTGGGGGAGTGCGGGTGTCAAAACGAGCCAGATCCCACACAAATCTTTGCCCGAGGCGACGCTTCTCGCGTCGCAGGTAGAGTAGACGCCACCTCCGTGCCCCGAGCTGCTGACGGCAATTTGGAAACCCCTCTCTCAAGGCCAGAAGGGGACGATTTGCAGCTCACGAGGCAGCTGCGGTGCTGAGAACCTACTGCAAAAGGGAGCAGGGAACATCCCCCTTCGCTCGGCCCAGACTCACCCCACAACAGAAAGCCCCCAGGACCATGGGCGCCGCGTCCTACAGCATCTATAAGGTCCCCTCCCTCCCCACCTGATGGCACTTCCCTGTCCCACCCATGCAGGGTGGCTCCATATGGCACGGGACCCAAGGTCAGGCTTCCTCAGAGCTCGGGCAGCGCTCCCCTCCTTTGAAAGCCCTCTCTCGAAGCAGCGCGGAAAGAACATTTTAGTAACCTTTTAATCAAACGCTTCACAAGAACGCTTTAAAGGAGGCAAAACCTTCACGCACTTCCCTGCTCCGAGTCTCCCACCCCGGCGACATTGCTGGAGCTGGATTGTGATGGCCCTAGGAAATACTGGTGTTTAGAGGCGATAAATAAGAAATAAAATATATATATATAAAAAATTATATATCTATATATAATGCTGATACTGGAGGCAGCCTGCGCCCCGAGACAGCGTGTCAGGCCCCGGGGACCAGCATTACGGGGTCCCCCCGGCTCCCAGAGCCACCGCGCGCTCGTCCCCAGTGCCTGCAGCTGGGATTGCCACCGGCCACCACATCCCCCTCCAGCTCCAGGGGGAGTTTGGCTGGGGCTAACGGCCCCTCCTTCCACCGGAGGAGAAGAAACCTGAAGGAGGCAAGAAAACCCACGGGGTTGGCGTTTGGGTTGGAGCAGGGTAAGGAGAGGGAGGAAGGAGGGCCGGGAGCGGGCGGCGTGGCGGGGAGGGCTCGGCACGTTGACGGTTAAGCGGGATGCTCCTGCGGCTTCACCCCGGCTTCCCAAGCGCCCACGCACTTGGGAGCATTGCGGGAAAGCCGGCTTGCTTGCAGGAAGATGCCTGTTGGCTAAGAGGGGGCTGAAGAAAGGAGAACGGTTACAAAAACAGCCCGTCTTCCCAGGCTTCAGAAGTTGAGGAGAGCGGCTGCAGGCTCCAGCAGGCAGGCGGCAGCCCCGGGAGGGGAATTACACAATTATTAACCAGGGATTACACAGCTTTTCCACCCCCTGGATGATTTCTTTTGCCGAAAGGAGGTAGATGAGGGGATAGTCCGGACGAGGGGGTGGTGAAGCCCCCCTGGGTGATGCTCATAGCAGCCCGCGGGTGCTTGCTTGGGCTGCGGGATGGGACTGAGCAGCAGCACAGCTTGGGTACGGAGGGTGCTGCAGTGCTGGAAAAACCCCGGGAGAAGGCATGGAGGCCGGGAAGGAGGCGGCGAGGGGGAGCAGGCATGCTCAGAAGGGCTGCCCTTCTGAAGGACACTGCAGAGAGCACCGGCTGGAGGGGACACACACGGCTCAGCAGCACCAGGGCCCCTCTAAGGCCACTTTAACCCTTCAGGAGGACACCAGGCTGGCAGGGTCCGGGTGGGCCATGCGGAGACGCAGCAGCCCTGCGTCCTCACCAAACCCATCGACCCGGCGGCGAGGGATGCGGGAACACCTTCCCATGCTCCTGTGGGACACGGGGACCACGGAGAGCCCTGACACGCGGACGCTTTGCCGGATGAGCCACAAAGTCACCGATGTGTCACCAGCCATGGGGACTAGTCATCTGCAAAGCCATTGCCCAGCACCGTCTCCCTTCCTTTTCCCTCTGCTTAGAAGAAACACCGGGGCAGGGAGGAGGGCTGGGGCTGCGCTCCAGGGTCTGCAAAGCACCGAGACCACCCTGACCTGGCTTTCACGCTCTGTATTTTGGGGTGGTAAAGGGTCGAGGATGGGGGGCTGAGCCCCAGGCAGGGTGGAACAGAACGTTTTGCAACCGGCTCCCAGGGGAAAACCCATCTCAGGCCCTCAGCTTCTCTCCGTTTATCCCTTTTCCTCCCCAAAAACAGGCGCTGGATTCCCCTCTTCCCCCACCCGGCCATCGGCCGCTGCTGCAGTTGCCCAAAGATCAGCCAGGCTTTGCCGATTGCTGGTGGCCTCCGGCACAAGCCTCGTGGGATGTCTCGTAGCCACTGAGAGCGTGTCTCAGCCCCGCTGGGCACCCTCCCTGGTAAAATGGAGCCGGATCCATCACTCTCCCTGCAGAGAGGGAGCGAGGAGCTTTGGGAAGGGCACGGAGAGAGAGCCGGCACCGGCACGGGTACCGGACGTAATGGGGAAGTCTCCAGGGAAGGGGCTGAAAATTGAACTTGCTGGAAAGGAATTAAAAAGCTGGTGATTTACGCCTAAAAATAGAGCGAAGCCACGGCTCGTGTCACCCCACAAGGGGAGGTGGTAAAACCATGATCCTGAAATTACAGCCGTGGCGTCTCGCAAGCTCCGACGGCACCATCTGCCCTGAAGCTCCAGCCCCACCGCGCATCATCCCGGCTCGCTCCGGCACCCGCTCCGCTGGGATGGCGCACGCGTGGGACTCTGCCGCAGGTCGCTGGGAAACAAACTGCCCCTCGGTTTTGCCAAATCCTTTTCTGCCTCACCACGGAGCAGGGGTTTAACGCAGGTCCAGGTCTCCCCGCTGCTCTCCTGCAGCTCTCTTTGGGCTGGTTTCAGCAATTTGGGTTGCGTGGGGCAACCTTTAAGAGAAGCATCCAGTGGCCTCGATGTCCAAAACGGAAAAACTTGACTTTTTCCACCCCAAAATGACATTTCCTGGTTAGAAGTTGACTTTTTTTTTTTTGTTTTAAAGATACAGGTACAGAAAGAGCTCCTAAGCGAAACAGCTTCCTCCAGATCCAACCAAATGTTTCATTCAAGCCTCATTATTTTCTTGTCGCTAATTACGAAGAAAAGCCAAGAAGCAGGACGGTAATTAATTTATGCTGCTTTTTGTGACTCAGGGAGTTAATGCCGATCCCACGCAGGGGCCACACAGCCGGCACCCACCCAAACAGAGAACAGGGAGAGAAGGGAAAAGCAAGGCACGTCACCCTAATTTTGGGGATCACTCTTCCGCGCCCCAGCCAGGCGCGGGCAGGGGGCTGCGACCAGCCTGTGATGCTCCGGCCTCGGGTTCAAATCCACGAGCATCCAGCACGGCGTTAACAGCTTCCCGACATTTTCAGCCTGCAAGAAGTGGGGATGCACTATAACCATTTTTAAGCAGGCCGCATCCGCACGGGATGCGGGATCCCCACGGTATCCCCGCAGGCTCCGTCCACCCCAACGCAAGGTGCCCAGCACAGCTCGGCCGTGAGCGTGACCAATTCCCAGACCTCATTTCCCAGCTGGATCGCACACAGTGCCTCCACAAGTCGCGTCACTGCACTAAATACCGTTCAGACCCGTTGCTAGTTGCCCAAGGTACGGTTTTATTTCCTCTTGGCGTGACGTTAACATCCCCCTTACCTACGGACCTCGCTCAAACAGCCGGCTCCCACCTCGCAGCCGCTGAATTGCCCCTTGTTTTCCCTCTTTTCCTCCCAGACTGCAAACAAACTGGGGGCAAACGGAAATTTTCCGGCGATAGGAGAGCGAGAGCCACCCGGTACAGCCTCCAGCTCGCTCCGTCTCCTGTATTCAGCCCTAACGCCCACGGCAAGGCAAGCGTGCAGGAGAAGGTGACCCTGCCTGGACCCTGCAGGCTTTGCGGAAGATAAGAACAGCCTTGATAGCATCAGGCCAGCCCACGAATGAGTCAAAACCTGAAAGCTAGAGAACAAAAAGCAGACATTGTCAGGTACCGAGAGCCTTGCTGCAGCTTAGCGAGCCAGCCGCGGCGACCGATAATTCGCGCTGGCCTGGCCCTTCCTGATAATTCGCGCTGGCCTGGCCCTTCCCGATAATTCGCGCTGGCCTGGCCCTTCCCGACCGTGCAAGGGCTGATGCAAAGCGGCGTGGGCGAGCCCTTAAGGTACAGCCACGTTAGCAAAAGCAGAGGGTGCCGCCAGCGCAGCATCACCGCCCCGGGGAAGAGCCCTTCCTCCCAGGCAAAAGGCAGGTGGATTCTCCGCATCTCCATCGCCAGGAGGGGCTGCGGGGGGGGGGGGGGAGGTCTGCAGCAGGGCTGAGGGTTTCCCAGTTGCACCATCCTCCCTCCGCAGCGGTTCGCAGCCGGTTCCCGCTGCTGAGCCCTGAATAAATCCTCCGACGGGAGGGGGAGACGAGTCTACGCACCCTGCACCCCCGAGGCTGCCGGAGAGAGCAGGCACTTGCCTTGCCCACATCTCCTGGTCCCCTGGGCACCATCGGGGAGCAGATCCTGCGCCCCAGAATAGGGTAAACAGACAAAAAGCTGCAGCCAGAGCCTTCCTCCTGGGGAGGATGCTGAGGGCTGCCCCAGGCACACGGGGGATGGATGCCAGGGCATCAGCAGGAGCGATGCTGGCCTTGCACTCTGCAAGGGGCAGGGGGAGGACAGCTCGGAGCCGGTCGGGGGTCCGAGGCTGTGCTGTTTCATGCCTGGAGCCTTTCAGAGAGCAGTTATTTAAAGCCATTTCATGCATTTTAGCTGCTAGGACAAGCAATGGCGGCGGGGACTGGCAATAAAGGGAACGGCTGGGGGGCACAGAGGGCGAGGAGCTGAGCTATGCCGCCCACGAGCCCCCCTGCAGCAGCACCATGTAGGAAAGTGCCTCTAATCCTCACCATCGTGCCTTGTGTTCCCCCGGGAGCGCTTGCTCAGCACCCCCCCAGGGGTGCTCGCTCTGCCAAGGGCCGCACCAGGCACCGCCTGGCTCCAAAGGGCTGCAGGGGTGCCAAACTTCACCCCCTGCCCATGCAGCCCCCTCCCAGCCCTGGGCAACGTCAGCAGAGAAACACCCAAGGATGCTGACGGCACCCCCGGGAAACCACGGGGTTGTCCCTTTAGTGCAGGGCTGGATGTGGAGAGCCAGAAGCATCCCAAAAAGACGAGCAGCCCGGGAAAGGCAACCAACGGCGTCACTGCAGCAGCGGGAGTCACGAGCCGCATGCAGATGAGCCCAGCTCCCTACCTGCCTTGACACCCCCCCGCTCCAGAAGCACAACGCTCCCCTTGGCAAGGGAAATCTCGTTTTCTCTGCCCAGAGCCCTGCTGGAAGGTCACCGGGGAGGAAGAGGAGGAGGAGGAGGATGCTGCGCTGCAGCCAAGGGAAAGGCGGGTGTCGCGGGACCTCGGTGGCAACGCTGCAGTGCTGCAAAGCGGGAGGAGGACGCAACGCTCCCCGGCGCGCAGGAGAGCTGTGAATCATCCGCAGGCACCCTGGATATCAGCCTGCCAGGATGGGCGGACCCCCCCTTGCAGAAAGCCGCTGTGTACGCTTATAAACAAGCTGTTTACGCCGACCAAGAGAACTTCAACGATAACAAGGAGAGATCCTTGGGGCCCAACGCAGGCTCAGCACCGACTCGTCCTCCCCCAGCCCAAAGCCGGGGATGGGGGACTGATGATCTGCGGTTTGCCCGCTCGGCGCTTCCCCGCTCCGAAGGGGTCGTGTCCCTCTGTCCCCCTCTTTTCCCAAGCATGGGGCAGCGCAGGGCAGCTGACCACGCCGAGACCTTCGCGTGGTCCAAGGCCCGGCGTTCCCTGCGGCTCTGCAAACCAGACAGCGAACGTTCCTGCCCGCAACTTCGCAGAGAAGCGCCAAACGGCCGGCAGCAATTCCTCCCAATTAAACCTCACCGCCCTGACCCAGAAGGTCTGGTCAGGCAGGCGAGCCGGCGACAGCCTGGGCTCTCCCTCATCCTCCCCCCGCTTCCAACTCTAAAAGATAACACTAATTAATTAAGATCAACCCAAACTAAACAGTTGGCTCTGCAGCGCTGCGCGGAGCATCTTGCAGCAAGCCCTAATTGTGGCGCTGGGGGACGGCAGTGGGAAAGGGATCCATCCTGCTCCCACGCACCCTCTCTGCTCCGCTTCTCCCTCTGCTTTCCCTCCGCTCAGCCTGGGGTTTGGGCGAGACTTAGCTTAGGAACAAGCCTGCCCAGGGTCCCAGCCCTGCCAGCACCTCCCGGCAGAGCTGGCCCTGTCCTGGGGCACCCACTTCCAAGAGCGGGGTTCGGGGGAGATCCGTGTGCAGGAAAACCTCCCCAAACCAGGCAGGGAAGTGCCAGGCTGCCCTCGCAGGCAGGGCAGGGCAGGGAGGAGCGATCGCTGCCTCCCTGACTCACCCGCTGCTGATTCAGCTGCTGACTCCCAGGCAAGCCCTAAAAAGCCTTTTTTTTTCTTCCCCCCCCACCTCACGTACTCCACACCGGGACGCCCGCATGGCCCCACGCGTACCGGGAAGCGGCGGCACAGCAGGCAGCCTGCCGGCAGGCTCCTGCCAGCTCGCAGGGAGCATCGCTGCAGGGAGACATCCCCGAGGGCTCACGTTGCGGGAGGTGATGAGCACGACAGCAGCTTTTTGGGACAACGTCCGCCTCCGACTGGCCTGGGACAGTCCCCAGCTTGCCACTCGCCCAACGGCACCGTGGCTGGGGGGGGTGGCTCCCACAGCAGAACCTGGCCAGGCTGGAGAGTTGGGCGGAGAGAAACCTTATGAAATTCAATAAGGGCAAGTGTAGGGTGCTGCACCTGGGGAGGAACAACCCCCCGCACCAGGACAGGTTGGGGGTGACCTGCTGGAGAGCAGTTCTATGGAAGGAGACCTGGGAGTCCTGGGGGACAACAGGGTGACCATGAGCCAGCAATGTGCCCTTGTGGCCAGGAAGGCCAATGGCATCCTGGGGGGCATCAGGAAGAGTGTGGGCAGCAGGTGGAGGGAGGTCATCCTCCCCCTCTGCTCTGCCCTGGGGAGGCCGCACCTGGAGCGCTGGGTCCAGTTCTGGGCTCCCCGGGTCAAGAGGGACAGGGAACTGCTGGGGAGGGGACAGCAAAGGGCTGCCAAGGTGATGAGGGGACTGGAACATCTCTCTTATGAAGAAAGGCTGAGGGATTTGGGTCTCTTCAGTCTGGAAAAAAGATGGCTGAGGGGGGATCTCATCAACGCTTATGAATACTTCAGGGGTAAATGTCAGGAGGATGGGGCCAGGCTCTTCTCAGTGGTGCCCAGGGACAGGACAAGGGGGAACGGGCACAAACTTGACCATGGGAAGTTCCACCTCAACACGAGGAGGAACTTCTTTGCCCTGAGGGTGGCAGAGCCCTGGCACAGGCTGCCCAGAGAGGTGGGGGAGTCTCCGTCTCTGGAGACATTCCAAACCCGCCTGGACGCGTTCCTGTGCCACCTGCTGTGGGTGACCCTGCTCTGGCAGGGGGTTGGATGAGGTGATCTCCAGAGGTCCCTTCCCACCCCTGCCAGTCTGGGATTCTGGGATTCTGTGAAAGAGCCCTTGGGAATGCAGCGGGGAGGACAGGGAGACCACCATCACCCTCCCGGGAGGAGAAGGTGCCCGGGCACTGCCGTAACGCGCCGTGACGGCAATCCACAGACAGAGGCGTTTAGTAGAAACACTTGAATATTCTTTTTTTCGAGAGCAGGGAGAACCGATGCAGCAAAGGCACGTACCCTCATTTTATCTCCGAAGCACTCACAAGAAATTAACAGATCAATTGGGAGTCTTTTATAGAGCTGGTATTAATTTCCTCCCAGCTGTAAAAAGGAAATGAGAGACAAAAGACATTAAATGGACTTGCCCAAGTCCCCAAGTGAACGGCGTGAGAGCTGGTGTGAGGACCCAGCAGCTCCCAATTTCCAGTCCTATGTTTAGATAATGCTTCTCCTTCAAATCAGAAGGAAAGCCAAGGACACTCTGCAAGAAAAGCAGATATTAAGAAAGACCTAATTGCTATTAAAGACTGAGAAACCCACGGCGCCCCGGCCTGTCACCCAACGGCTACAGCATTTTAAACAGGGAGGAAAACCCGGAGCCAACTGGAGACGCTGCTGGAGCAAGCGGTGATGGCTTGGGAGGCCTCAAGCCTTGGTCCCATCACATCGTGAAGAAACTTCTTCCCGTTCCAGCTGTGCCCAGCTGCGAGCAGAGCCGCTCCCCTCCCCCTCTCTCCAGCTCCAGACGAGGCGCTGCAAAACCCAACGTTCTCCCCCCAGGAGAAGCTTTGGGGAGCCGGTGGAGGGTTTGGCGCTACGTGCCAAGCTGGTTGTTAAAAATCTCCGTTGACTTCAGGGTGCTCCGGTAACCCCAATCCCCACTGACTCGGTAACTACATTCCTCTAACGGGCACGTTCCGAGGCCGCTCCCAAACCGTAGGCTGAGATTAGCAAACCTGTTTGAAGCCTTCAGGCTGCTCCACACGGGGTTTTTTCTAAGGCGGGACCCTACGAATCTTTACCAGCCTGTGGCACCCATCCAGCAGGAGCTGGGCAGGCAGGGCCGGAGGCGCACGGGGACAAACTGCCACGCAAATCGCCGCTGCTCTTGCTCCCAAGACTCATTTTGAGTCTTCTGCACCGTCTCTGGACGGGTGCATCGCGCAGCCAAGTCACAACGGCCGGGCTCTGCCTGGCACACATCATTTACCCCAGAAAAGTGCGTTTTCTACAGGGCAACAGCATCCTCATTTGGGTTTATACCCTTCGAAAGCAGCAGAACAGCGACGGCAGCTGGACTTGAGCGTTTTGAGGAGGCCTAATAGAAGAAGGTCTAGAAAAACCGCTTACGCTCCGGGGAAAGGGGCCAGGAGCTAAACATAACCGCTCAGCAGCCACCCTCTTCCCAGATCGTTTCAGCTGTCGCAAGAAGCGCTGGATGCCAGGAATAGCTGGGCTAGGAGGGGTCAGCGCAGCACGGCGGCCTCAAGCTGGGGGATTTCTGCGATAAAACCATCTGAATTACTTTTTGCACGGTGCAGAGCCAAACTTCACGCTGTTTAGTGCGGCTCTTGAATTGCTCCGGAGCAGAAGGTACTCAAGGCGACGCGAAGGGACGGTGCCCGGTCACCTAAAATAAGGCTACGGTCGCTCTCCCAGCTCCTCGTCCTCAACCACATGGCGCAGCGTTTAATCCACGGTTCCTGCTGGCCCTCGAAGCCTTGGGAAGAGTTAAAGCCGAGCCAGCCTGAGGTGACCACGGACAAACTCCCCAGGCAGAGCAATGCCAATCGCCCTTCCCAGGAAGGGCAGATTTCCTACCGGGAACACGGGCAGGAAAGACAAACAAAAGCTCTTCAGGAAATAACCTGTTGGTCTCCACTCCGACGGGAGGGAGGAGGTAACTGCAATTATCACTGATTACTACCGGCCTTTGCAAACCCAGACAAAGCAACACCGCTCGCAGCACACGCCAGCGGCGAGACGAGAGCCAAGGCGAGCGCACCCAGACACCTTCGCCTCTTCCCCGGCTTTCGGCACGCGGAGATCATAGAATCATGGAATGGTTTGCGTTGGAAACGACCTTAAAGCCCACCCAGTGCCACCCCCTGCCCTGGGCAGGGACACCTCCCACCAGCCCAGGTTGCTCCAAGCCCCGTCCAACCTGGCCTTGAACCCCTCCAGGGATGGGGCAGCCACAGCTTCTCTGGGCAACCTCCGCCAGGGGCTCACCCCCCTCACAGCAAAGAATTTCTTCCCAATATCTCATCTAAATCTCCCCTCTTCCAGTTTAAAACCATTCCCCCTTGTCCCATGGCTCCCCTCCCTGATCCAGAGTCCCTCCCCAGCTTTCCTGGAGCCCCTTTAGGGACTGGAAGGGGCTCTAAGGTCTCCCCAGAGCCTTCTCTTCTCCAGGCTGAACCCCCCCAGCTCTCTCAGCCTGTCCCCACGGCAGAGGGGCTCCAGCCCTCCCAGCATCTCCTGGCCCCGCTCCAAGAGCTCCGTGTCCTTCTGCTGTTGGGGACTCCAGAGCTGGATGCAGGACTCCAGGTGTGGTCTCTCCAGAGCGGAGGAGGGGGGCAGAATCCGCCCCCCTCGCCCTGCTGCCCACGCCGCTTTTGATGTAGCCCAGGATCCCACCCGCTGAGCCCACGCTGGTGAGATCCGGGGGCTGGAGAACCGTCACACGCCATTTCAGCCTTGCAGCATCCCCATCCCCCCCACTCCCCACCGAGCCGGGATGCAGGCGATGCTATTCCGCACCCAGCCAAGCTAACAGCAGTGCTCCCGGGAGCAGATGCTCTCCCCTCTACGCAGCATCCACAGGCAGGAGAGGAGCCCCTACATTGCAAAACACACCCTCCAGGGACCAGGCCTGCCGTGGGAAAAGCGCTCCCAAGGGAAACTGAGGCACTAGCAGGGCTGGATATACCAGTTCTTCGTTTTAAAGGCCCGTGCATGCTTTTAAGTCTGTGCCTGTGGCATTTGTGCCCTTCAAACCCTCAGCAGCAGGGTGGGAAGCTGCCGTCTCTCCAAATACATCATTTAAGCTTTAGCGTGTCGTGACTCCGACGTGCAGAATAATTCCAGGCGCTGAAAAAAACCCCGCTGTAAATCGGCAAAAGGCAGTCTGCTTCTGCAAATGTGCGTCTTGCAGGCTCGATGAAGAGAATTATTTCCCTACCAGCACCCTCTATTAAGCAGAACCGAAGAGCAGTCCCTCGAGGTTGATTGTATTGTGACTTTCTGGAGACAAAGACCATTGATGCTCTGATGTTTATGAGTCACTTCTGGGCAACCCAAGGAAAGGCATTTGTTCCCTTCCGATTACGAAAAGTACTTTGCATCCTCCAACTTTCCACCCAGGGATCTCAAAACAGCACCTCGACTTCCAACAAGTCCTTATCCCGTCCCTGTCAAATCTGGCACGCAGGTGGGTCAGGCTCTCCTGGGAAGGAACCCCAAGCCATGGGGTGACGCCCCCCCCCCAAAGGTGACACGCCACCAGAGGTGACACACCACCAAATTTATTCTCCACTCCAAGCAACGATCAATCTTGGCTCTCGCCTTTTCTGACCAACACGCAGCAACGTGTGCGCGCCTGCCCGTCTGTAGAGCTTTGAATTCCATTTCTGCCTTCCCAAGCCGAAACACACGCCGCCTTCTGCCCGAGGAAAGAGCAGAAGAACAAAACGCGACGAGATAGCCATCCCTCAATCAACACACGACTGGGAGATGTTGGAAAATTAGGGAGATAGGCGAGATACCAAACACCATATAGAATAGATGGTGATCGCACAGCTTGCCTAAGGTGGTGTGTCGGCCGGCACCGCGAAGCAAGAGGACCAAGCACCGGTTCTCGGTCCGAGCCAAACCATCACCACAACTTTCCTGCTCCTCTGACGTTCCCTTTGAAGCCGCCGGCCCAGATTTCAAAACACCGAGGCTGTTATCAAACCTACGCCAGCAGCCTTGAGCCCCGACGGGCGAGAAGAATCCGCCGCCGACCCTGGCAGCCCAGCGAAGCCAGCGCAAGGGGGAGAGGCGGAACCCAGCTCCGTCGCCACTCGGCAAGGCTGTGTTTTCACGGAGTATTCCGGATGGATTTCAGTTTTTATTTGAACAAATTAAGCCTTGGGGACTCAAAAGAGACGGGGGAGGGGGGGGGGGGGGGTGGCGGGGAAGAAAACAGATGTTTACGAGGCAGCTGCAGTAATTCATCCTCATTATTGCTTACTTTTAAAGCTTCCTCCCGCGGTACCCAACGATGCTCCAGCAAAGGACCGACTCCTGCCTGACCCTGGGACAGTCTCTACAGCCTCCACCATCTCCACAGTCTACAGCCAAACCCCAGGACTTGCAGGAGGGAAAAGGGAAAGGATTACATTAAGGAAATACTCTTTTGCAAGCCTAAAGAGTCTCCGGTTTATACAAGTGCCATTGAGATGCCTGTCTCTCCCGCAGAAGAGCGGCTCCAGTCCCGCGATGCCCCAGGTTTATACTCTCGTAACCCAGAGAATGACGTTCTCCTCTTCCCTCCACCACCGCCCCGCTTCCCTTTCTCCTGCGTGTAACTCCCCAACCCCAAAGGACTCCATTTAGCCATGCTAATTGCAGGCAAAAGACTCGTTCTCCACCCTGCTAATTCCCAAGGGAACTCCAGCACCTCTGGGTATCGTGGCTAAGCCGCAGTTGGGTGCCTGGGAACGGGAACCAAACCGGCCAAATATCGCCACGTTCTGCTTCTACCCCATAAACCACCCCTGGAGGGGTTGTTGGAGGTCTCAGGGGAGGGACAACTTCCCAACATCTCCCTGCAAGCCGGGCCAGCACCCATCTAGGGCTATGGGTGTTGCAGGACTCGGCGAGTCAACACTCACATCCCCAATCCCCCCTGCAGACTGTGCGGGAACCAGCCCTGCCCCCCCCGGCGGGAGGCGTCCAAGCCTTCGTTAATCAACGGGATGAAACACCACCTTCGGCTCCTTAAGGTCCAGAAAGCAGAGCGGTGAACGGGGCACCGCTGCGGGCGACAGGGTCCCCGTGGCGGGGGGCAAAGCCATGGCTGCAGACCCAGCGTAATTCTGCTTTAATGGACGTTAGGGCTGGGATTACAGACAGGTTCAGCTTTTCCCACTCCCTCACCAGCCCCTATTTCACAGCGGGAACCTTTCACTCTTCCAGCCCTAATTAATCTAATGGTTTTTCTCAGAGCTGAGGAGGGAACAGTTTGGATGGGGTTTTTTTTTTTGCTCAAACACCAGCAACGGGTAGATCAGGGAGGGGAAAATAATGCTGTGGCTGTTCTTTCCGAGATGGCAAAGCAGAGAGAAAGGGAAACCGCCGCTTGCGTTTGCATCATTCCCCGCCGAGGAAGCAGGAATGCAACAAGTCTGCATTAGAAGAGGCTGTTTAAATTCATTATCGTGACGATTTACACTTCTGTGGCACCAGTTGCGTGAGTATTTCAAAATCCTTTCCTGACAGTTATCCCTCAAGCCTCCATTGCCCTGCAGAACGGCCACCAGCTCACCAATGCAAAGGGGGAAACGTCGGGGGTGACCTCAGACCACACGCCACTTTGGTACCCGCAGCCCACACACGGAACAAGCCAGTGGCAAGCGGGGCAGGTTTGAAGACAAACATCTCCCTCCGGCTCAGCGAGGGAATCCGCATCAACCAGTCCCACGGATCCAGAAGAACCAGCCCACAAAACCTCCGGCAGCCCTTCCCACCAGCCAAGCTTTGCCCATGGCTGTCCCCAGCGAATCCTGCCTGGCACAGCCCCGCCTGGCGCCCAGCAGAAGGGGAACAGAGATAATCTCCAGCACGCTCATCCCGTACGTCAGACCCACGGATTTCCAATGCGATGACGAAGGCTGGGGTGACGCGCGTTTTCCAACGCTTCTTTGCTATCCCCTTTCCCCTCTGCCTTGCAGGTGGCACCGGTGTCCCCAGGCTGGCGGCTTTGCTCTGGGCTGTTTCTGCGGCGTCTGGTTTCAAGATCCAGTTCCTGCATCCCATACCACCACCGCAACAGGTTTCTTACCCCTCTTACCACCCCTCACCTTAAATCATGGAATGGTTTGGATTAGAAGGGACCTTAAAGCTCATCCAGTTCCAACCCCCTGCCCTGGGCAGGGACACCTCCCACCAGCCCAGGTTGCTCCAAGCCCCGTCCAACCTGGCCTTGAACCCCTCCAGGGATGGGGCAGCCACAGCTTCTCTGGGCAACCTGGGCCAGGGGCTCACCACCCTCACAGCAAAGAATTTCTTCCCAATATCTCATCTAAATCTGCCCTCTTCCAGCTTAAAACCATTCCCCCTTGTCCCATGGCTCCCCTCCCTGATCCAGAGTCCCTCCCCAGCTTTCCTGGAGCCCCTTTAGGGACTGGAAGGGGCTCCAAGGTCTCCTCGGAGCCTTCTCTTTTCCAGGCTGAACCCCCCAAGAGGGGGGGGATCTGAGGAAGAATTTCTTCCTCAGATCTCATCTAAGTCTCCCCCTTTCCAGGTTGGAGCCATTACCCCTCGTCCTGTCACTACCTGCCCTTGTAAAAAGTCTCTCTCCAGCTCTCAGTCCTCAAGTCCCTGACTCCCAGGTCTCCGTCAGACCTCTGGGGTGGCCCCTCCAAAAGCCCCGGTTTCGGGGGAGGGATGCGAGCTGCTAAAAGCATCTGAAAAGCACCCAAGTGTTTTAGCACCCAAAATCTCGCTGCCAGCCAGCAGAAATGTTTCTCTGGCGGTTTTGAAACCCGTCCCTGCTCCTTCAAGCGCAGGAGCCACCCCGCCGTGCCCACAGCCTCTGCCGGGCTCCACCACCCCACTCGCATCCGTCACGTTTCGCTGTTCTTTTCCCGGCTCCTATCACCAGCCCCCAGGCACCGGGAACTTCCTTCATCTTGTTCCTCCCCAGACACCACCAGCCATGGGGATGGTCGGCACTGGCCAAAGGCAACTGCTTGCTGTAGGAGCGGCAACTGACGCCGGGATGCCCCGGTGCCTGGTAAGCCAGGCTGCCACGTGTCACCAAACAACCCCCCAGAGCAGCAGCGTGTCCCCACGGAACGCCTGGCGGCCCACGGCTTCGGGTTGCCCTTCTGCTCGCTTGGCACAGACCCTGTCCCCGGTTCGCTTCGCACCAGCCCGACGGTCACGCCGCGGTGATTTTGCTGCAAGGCAAGCGCGGGGTCGGCGCTGGCTGCCGTCAGACGGTCCGGAGGGAGGGGGGGAAACACCCCCAGACAACAGCCCCGACCCGGAGACACGAGAAAGCTGAGCATCCTGCGAATTTGGGGAGAAGAGACGGAGCAATGATTCGGTGATTTCTACAGGCTCCAACCCCGACCGGAGCGCCGCATCAGGCAGCGAGCAAGCGTCTAGCGCACACCAGCGAGCAAAAGCAGGGCAGAGAGCTCAGCTGTGGAGCAGTGCCTTGCGGGGACCCTCCGCAGCCGTCTCCGGCACGGACACGGAGGAAATCAAGTCCCTACTACGGATTTGAGCCGCGAGGTGGAATGGCCAGGATGCTCCGAAGAGGCTGGGGAGCTCTTCGATGCCGAAGAGCCGTTTGGTGCCGACAGACGGCCCCGTAGACAGACAGCAGGGCATGTCTCCATCGGAGCTGGCTCCTCGTGCAGGATGGAAACATGACCCTCGCGCTTTTCTGCGTTAGAAGGCAGGGCCTGAGATAACGCTTTGGAGACTCAAGTAACCTCAACTCTTCTCCAAGGTGGGCAGGAGCTGGTGGTTTGCAATAAAGCTCTGGCCACCGGGCCCCAGCCCGTGTCGGCACAGCCAGCGAAGGCACTGCTAGCCACAATCTGGTATTTACATTCCTGACTCACTCCTTCCCTTTCCCCTGAAAACACGGAAAAATATTTACAGTCGAACTCGAATTCCCCTGAACGTCTCCTGGAGCCCTGGGAGCTGAAAGGTCAGTCCCGAGCCAGGAAACCAGGTTCCTGTGCCGCGAGACCCCCCCCCCCCAGCCCTTCCCTACCACTCCTTGGGCACGGCGCGACGGAAACCTTTACAATACCCTCGCAAAACCTCGGAGTCGGGCACAGAGGGCTTCCGACTTGGATGTTTTACGGAGGTCTGACCTTCCGCTGCAATGCAACAGGTTGAGTCCAAGCCTGGCTGCGACCCTCGGCAGCGAAGGCTTCTCCAGTTTTACTGGCAAAGCCAAGCCGTCACCGGACGCGGTCTGTGAGGCGGGTGGTGGTGGGGCTTTGGAAAGGCACGGCTGTAGCTGTCCCTCACCCCCCTCTCCTCCTCCACAGCCCTAAAATACCGTGTGAGTATTAAGTAAAGCAGCCAGCACTAGCCTTCCCCTTCTCTCCTGGGATTAACAAAGCAGAAACGGCCCACGCTGGCAGGACACGCTGGGGTGACATGTCCCTCTGTCCCACAAAGCCACCGGTGAGTCCTCCAGGAACCGACCTCCTTTGCGTCATCTCACACAAACTGCACGAAGAGGGGAAGGGCTCGGCTCGCGCCTTTGACTCCTCAAACAAAGCGGCAGTTAGGGCTGCCGGAGAGAGGATATGTCACCTGGAAGGGACAACGCCGGGACTCGTTTAAGCCCGAATAGCTGTCTGAAGCGTCAAGAGCGATGAGGAGAAACAGAGCAAGAGGATAAAGGCCAGGTTGCATCTCCTGGCCCGAGGAAGAGCCTTGTAAGCACTTCTGAGCTCCTCTCCGTGGTCGCCCTGCGCTACGCCAGCGGCGGATGCCCAGAAACCATTCGTAGGGTTGAAGACTCTCAATTTTGCAGCGAGACGTGGCTCCATCACCAGCCAAGGGGCAGGCTGAGCCGGAGGAGAAGCTGGGGAATCGGGAGGACCCAAGCCCAACTGCACCAATTCCCCCTCTTGGAGAAAAGAAGGGAAAGCTCAGGGTTTCGCAGGGTCACACCGACGCAGCAATACACGTGCGCTAACAGGACGGGGTTGGGGCGGGGGGGAGAGAGGAAGCGCTGCAAATTCCTGCTCTGCTCATCCTCCTCCTTCCCCTCTCCGTGCAAACTGCGTGCTCCAAACCCTGTCGGAAACTGGATGCTCCAAACCCTGTCGGATTTAGGGAGCCTGGAGATGTGTGTGCCTCCTCTTGCCACCAGAGACCGACTGCACGGGCGTGCGGCAGCGCCCGGTTGTGTAAGAGCTATCCCTGGGTGAAAAAAAAACCAAAAAAAACCCTTTTTTGCTGTTCCCGCACAACCTCTTCTGACCCAGGGTGGCACGGACGGGGCCGGTACTTAGACACCGAGAGATTTTTGCAGGTCGTTGAGCCTGAATATTCAGCTGTACCAGCCACTACGTGCCAAGACAATGAACAAGCAACGTTATCCCCTTCAAAACCCCGGGGGAGGAGGCCAAGGAAAAGGATGCCCCAGGACTGCTCCGCTGTCCAAGCCCCTCTTAAGAGGCGTAGGGATGATTTTGGCATAATCAGCATCCCCGGAGCTCTGCAAGATCACCTGCCACCTCCGAAGGACCCTTGCCAAACTTGCCCGGCGGCTCCTCCTAAAATATACCCCCTTAAACACGCGGTCTTGCATAATACTTTTAAGACGTAAGAACCGCCGGGGCTCAGCTCACCGCCAGAAATAACTTTTCCTGCAGCACAGGCGAGCCCTTCACTTCAGGCAAGGGCGGAAGAAGCAGCTCCACGCAGTGCCCCAGCGCGGCACCCGTGACGGAGGGTGCCCGTGGGGAGGCGGGGAGAGGGGAGGGGGGGGGGGAAGAAACACCGGGCAGCCATGCCCCCCGCGCCCCCCACCACGTCCGTCCCCGGGGAGCGGCTTTTCGCTGGCCCGTTCTGGTGGTTTCCAGCGGCGGTTTCTCAAAGCAAGCTCGGAGCAGGGCCGCAGGCCGGCGCGCCGTTGGCCCCTCCTTTCTCCACCAGCTTCCGCACAGATATTTCTGATTTCATCACTCCGGGAGGCAGGAGGACTGAAAACGCAGTGCAATAGCCCCGAACAGCTAGCAGAGGTCGCTTAACATGCGCCGGGTGAGCCCTGAGAAAGGAGATTTCACGGCTGCGTCTCCTATGGAGAGGCGCCTTGTCGCTAAACGTGCCTTAAATCATTTTTGGGCAAAGCCGGGAAGGGATAAAACCCACAGATCCTGCCTGGTTCCACTCTGCCCCGACCGCTTGTCTCCCAGACAGGCAGGAAGCCTCCGCATCAGAAGTGTTTGCGCTCCTGCGCCTACTTGTAAATAAAACAGCCAGGAGGGACTGTGAAAATGGGGCTTTACCTGCCTACGCGCGCTCACGGCAGGCTGGGAAGGGGATGAGGTATTTTGAGGAGAAGCTGGGCAGGGAGGATCTGAGCTCCTGGGGGGTCTCTTGGATCCCTCCGGACCAGGACAGGGCACGGTTTCCAACAGGCACCAGCTTAAAAAAATAGCTCCCAAAGCAAGATTTCAATCGGCAAGCTGGAGCGCTCCAGAAGGAGCGCTGCCGTTAGCGTTATTAAATCGCTGATGGTAATTGAGGCGCAAAATGAAGGAAAGGCAGAGCTCCCCTCCCTCCCGTCACCCGCTCTGAGGCAGGAACAGGCAAACGTTTCACCTGCCCTCTTGGCTTCGTCGCCGCCGACGGGACCGGGGCCAGCTCGACCTCTGCGCTGCCAGAAGCCGGGTCCCGCACGCCGGTGCCAGCGAGCGCGGAGCAAGTTACATCACGTCACACGCTTTTTGGGGTATTTCGGTTGGTATCGATCCAGCTGCAGAAGTTTGGAAAACACTTTGTCAACAACCCCCGCCCTGGCAGAGGGATGCTTTCCCAGAGCGGGTCACGGTGGCGGGTGACTTTTCCCAACCCTCTGGCCCCCGATGCTCGTTATCTTTAATGCAGGAATCGTCCCGACGCTTTGCAGCAGAGGCAGCTGCCCACCCTGCTTTGTTGCGGAGGGGGAGGAAGGGGAGGCTGAAGCACTGGGAGATTTTTAAGTGACTTCTCCAAGGTTACAAAAGGCATCTGTGGTTGAGAAAAGGAAGCAAAGAGACAAATGGGACGCTTCCTCCCCGCTGCTGTCAGTGATAAAGGGAGGAAGGGAAACCTGGTCCAGGCAGGGGACGGTCAGGGGTTGGGGAGCATCTTCGGCCCCGCTCCCGGACAGCCAGAGGAGTGAGAAGGGACTGGGATGCCGCTGCCCTGGCTGCCAGGCCTCCGGCAGAGACCCAAGGTCGTGGGGAGAGCGGTGCCCACCCCTGCCCTGGGGTGCCTGGGGGGGTTTGCACAGGCTGCGCAGGGCAATTCACCCTGGGATGCTGGGGGTCCCACCTTGGGATGCTCTGGGAGGTCTGTCCTTGGGATGCTCAGGGGGTCCACCCTATGGATGCTCCAGGGGTCCATCCCTGGGATGCTCAGGGGGTCCATGCTTGGGATGCTCCGGGGGGTCGCTCCTTGGGATGCTCCGGGGGGGATCTCTCCTTGGGATGCTCGGGAGTGCCCGTCCCATTCAGCCGGGAGGTCCCACCCCGGGATGCTCAGGGGGTCCCTGCTTGGGATACCCAGGGCACCTGCCCCATGAAGCCGGGGGTCCCTCCCCGGGGGAGCTGGGCGGGGGGGGGAGTGTCCCTCCTTGCTTCCCTTCCCCGGGACCCCGCCGCGCCGCCGCCGACCTACCCAGCTTCATGAGACAGGCCAGCAGGATCCAGAGGGAGATCTCGAAGGGGATGCGGACGTGCTCGTAGTCGATGCCCAGGACGGGGAAGGCTTTGCGGGGCTTGGCGTGCCCCTCGCCCGAGCCGTTGGCCGGCTGCTTGTTCAGCGGTTGGATCTCCTGGGCGGAGGGGGGGGGCGCGGGGGTGAAACCCCCCATCTCCGGCAGCGGGGCCGGTTCTCCCTGGGGGGGCTCGGAGGCCAGCATGGCCTGCAAGCCCTGGCCGGGCAGCAGCGGCCCCAGCAGCAGCAGGGCCCAGGGCAGGGCGCGCAGGGCCGCGGCGCCCATGGCGGCGGAGGGGAGGGGAGCGGGGGTTGGGGGGCGGCGGGGGGCTCGGGCGGGCGGCGGGGGCCCGCCGGCGGCGTGGGGCAGGAGCCGCCCCGCCAACAGCCGGAGCGCTGCTGGGGCGGCCGCGGCGCCGGGGCTCATCCCACCCAGCGGCCGGGGCGGCCCCGGGGAGGAGGCAGGGGCGGAGGCAGCGCCGGCGGCGGCGGGAGGAGGGCGGCGGGGACGGGGTGGGGGCGGGAGGATGGGGACGGGGGGGGGGGGGGAGCAGGGGGTGCGGGGAGGGGGGGGCCGGGAGTATGGGGGGCGCTGGGGAGGATCTGGGGGGGGGGCGCGGAGAGGATGGGGGAAGCTGGGGGGGGATCTGGGGGTGCGGGGAGGGGGGGGCCGGGAGTATGGGGGGGCTGGGGAGGATCTGGGGGGGGGGCGCGGAGAGGCTGGGGGGAGCTGGGGGGGGTCTGGGGGTGCGGGGAGGGGGGGGCCGGGAGTATGGGGGGGGCTGGGGAGGATCTGAGGGGGGGGCGCGGAGAGGCTGGGGGGAGCTGGGGGGGGTCTGGGGGTGCGAGGAGTGGGGGGCCGGGAGGATAGGGGGGCCGGGGAGGGTCTGGGGGGCGGAGAGGCTGGGGGGAGCTGGGGGGGGATCTGGTGGTGCGGGGAAGGGGGGGCTGGAGAGGATGGGGGGAGCTGGGGAGGATGGGGGGGTCTGGGGAGCTGGGGGGGGCTGGGTGTGCAGGGAGGGGGGGCAGGGAGGATGGCGAGGTGTTGGGAGCTGGGAGGGGCGTCTGGGGATGCGGGGGGGGCGGGGGGGCAGGGAGGATGGGGTACCTGGGGTGGGCTGGGGGTGCAGGGAGTGGGGGGGCAAAGGGGGGAGAAGGGGAGCGGGGGGTGCTAGTGGAAAACGGGGTGCCCTGCAGAGCTGCGGGCTGCTGGTGGGGGGGAAACTGGGGGTGCTAGTGCAAGAGGGGTGCAAGGCAGAGGGGGTGTGGGGAGGGGAGGTGCAATGGGGGGAGCATGGGAGCAGGGGGGTGCTAGTGGAAGATGGGGTGCCCTGCAAAGCCGGGTGCTGCTGCAGGGGGAGGGGGGCAGGAAAAGGGGAGCGTGGGAGCTGGGGGGGGCACGTGCAAAAGGGGGTGCAGGGCAAAAGGGGTGTGTGGGTGTAGGGGGGGTGCGATGCAAGGAGGGGTGCAAAGAGGGGAGGAAGGAACAAGGCCAGGCGGGTGCTATGGCAAAGGGGGTGCCAGTGTAAAGTGGGGTGCGGCTCAAAGGGGGGAGCAGAGAAGTGGGAGGGTGCTAAGGCAAGGTGGGATCCGGCTGAAGAGGGGGTGCGAGCCTCAGAGGGGGGTGCAGTGAAAGGAGGGGTGCCAGGAGACAAAGGGGGGCGATGCAGGGGCAGGGCTGCAAGGTTGGACACAGGCACAGGGGGGGCAAATGCAAGGAGGGGTGCACAGAGGCGACGGGGGGGTGTGGGAGGGAGCAAGGAGTCAAAGGAGCCCTAATTCATGGGCAGGGGGGCGCAAAAGAAAGGGAGGGAAATGGGTTTTGGAGACTGTCCTAGAGGGTACCCGCACAGAGGCGAGGGGGGGTTGTGGGGGGGTGCAAGGAGTCAAAGGAGCCCTAATTCATGGGCAGGGGGGCGCAAAAGAAAGGGAGGGAAATGGGTTTTGGGGACTGTCCTGGAGGGTGCCCGCTGCTGGGGGGGGTGCAGTGGGGTGACGCAGCACTACACCATGCCCAGCAGCGCGGGGGTGGCAGGGAGACTGCGGGTGCACGGCCCAGGCACCCTGCAGGGGGGCAACGGGGGCTCGCAGGGCTGGCAGAGCACCCTGGGCCCGGCGGGGAGAGCGGAGCAGCCACCTGCCTCCTCCGTGTTGGCTGCTTGGGAGGGGAGGGACAGCCATGGCCGGCTCGGCCTCAGCACGGAGGCATCGCTCCCGGGAGAGCTCTGGGGCGGTGGGATTTCCAGAGCGGGGAAGGACCTGCTGGGCACTGGCTGCTATTCTGGCCCACCATGGCGCTGTAACCCCATCTGTGCTCGCTGGTACCGCCGTGCCCTTCGCCCCGGTCACCAGCGTAGTCTGAGTCACCAGGAAATCTGATAAGGCTCTAATAAAACCACTGGAGTTTTGTAGTGGGGGTTGCTCGTCACCCTGCGACTGGGCTCAGCTGCCCTGATTTCTTGGCTCTGCTACCGATTTTCCCGAGTGTCACGTGTGTGTGACTGCAGCCATCAAAACTGGCCGGAGTTTTGAACTGATTTATTAGCTAAACTTGAGGGGCAAATGGGTGTTTCGGTAAAGATGCAGTCCCTAACGCTTGGGGGCACTCGGTGTGGGGAAGGCATGAGCCCTTGCCATGATGCATGGCCGCCAAAACTCGAGCTTTGAAGGTTACGCTTGCGCGGGTTGGCGTCGGTTACATTCTTGTTTTAAGACGGCATCAACTCCCAAAGCGCCGGTGATCGGATGCGCTCGGGGAAGGCTGCCCTTCACCTTCCCGGCAGACAGGAGGGGAGCACTGCAGCCTTGCTGCAGCTTCTTGGTGGAAATCATCAACAACAAACGTGATCCATCAATTAAAGTGAATCATCAGCCTGAGCAGGAATCAGCGAGGTGTGTCCATTGCTCTCTTCCGGTTGGTTATGTTCTGGATAGTCAAATTAAGCTGTTTTAGCAATTAAGCAAGAAATCCTGAGCGTTTCACGTTTTGAAAGGGCTTCGCCGTATCTGGGTGAGAAGCCTGGTTCTAGACGACAGCAGTTCGTACGCGTTTCGGTTGAAGCAGGAGCGTGCGCTGGCGGCACCGCAGACAACGAGGGACTTGTTCAGGAGAAAACACCGGGGCTGGTTTTCTTTCAGAAACGCTTCCTAGAAGCTAAAACCAGTACAACGCTCCCGTGAAATAACTGGGTCAGATTTGTCCACCTCCTCCTGCCTGGATCGATCGGCAGCCGTGGTGGGTAGCTCTGGGCCGTCTGGTACCTGGCTAACGTACATTTGCCAATGGGGGATGCAGCAGCAAATTAACTTCTTGCTTCTTTGGTAACGAACGTTCCCAACCTGCTTGGCTGAATGATACCGGCTGGACAAGGGCCTTTTGACCTATTGAATTCCGTGAAGGATTTTGGTCGCTGCAAATTCTTGACAAAGCAAGATATTCTTGCTTCACGGAGACCTGGAGACATCCAATTAACTCTCTGTTCCCGAGTTAATCGCGCACTGCAGCGCTCCGACAGTGGCCAATATCCCCATCAGGGCCTTGGGGCTTGAGCTGCCTTGGGGCTTTTTTTGGTTATTTGTGTCCCCTGTGTTAGGAGGGTAGTCCAGTCTCCTCCAGCTTTTCATGGCCCAGCTGAGGCGTTCGCGGTGATTCTTAGAACTTGCACCATCCTCGCACCGGGAGGGAGCGTAATTAGGATTAAGCGTCTTAGTCTGCAAAGGGAGAGCAGTACAACCGCATGAACGGGCAGAGGGAGCTTTAAAAATGTCCCATCAAGCAAATTACAGAAGTTATAATACACCAGAGCTTATCCCGCTCTATCCTGGAGAGCAAAATCAGATGCTGTGTATATACCTAATTTCATAAGTGTCTTCCTTGGCTACTGGAAATGCTTCACGCCTCCTGCCTTTGAGCAGCCGTGCAGCTGGGCACCTTCTCAGACCCAGGCACCGGTGTTTCCCCCACTCCTCCGGGCGATGCGGGCGCACAGAGCTCCATAACACACTAATACACTACCCAGCAAATGCCCAGAGTTGTGTCCACGTGTAAATCATGCAGAACTCAGCCCTCATATTGAGAGAATCTTCCGCGAAGCTTTGCTATTCCATAGTAGCTTTGATCAGAGGGGCTAAATATTTTTCAACAGATGTTAATCGTCAAAAGATAAACAGCATTTACCTCGCACGGGCAGGCAAAGCCAGGTAGATGCCAAAAGGGAAGTGTTTTCCGAAGTCGTGCAAGGAATTGTCAGCAGATTTGCTCAAAGAAACCAGGAGTGCAGACCTTGTTGCGCATCCTGGCTGCAGCCCATGCTGGCTACAAGAGTGTTTCTATCCATTTATAGTCCATTTTGATATTAGACCCATCACTCTTGTTCTCATCCTCTGTGCATTTATGTGCTAAAGATGAACTCAGGGCCACTATCTCTCTCTCTGTTCACACTTTGCCTCTGTTCCTCCATCCCCGCTTGCAACAATTGCCGGAGCAAAGTGGGTGCAGCTCAGGCTTTCTCTCTCAAAGGATTTTCTTTTTTTCTGGTCTGCCCCAATAAACAGCACAAGGAAGTGGAAAGTAAAGGATGCATGACTCAATTTTATTGAAACAGCTCTAGCCTAACTATTTCAACCTGCAAACAAATCCCAGTCCAGCTCCAGCGCTCGCTGGCCAGGTGTCTGCAGGACAAACTGTGTTGCTTCTCTCTCACAGACTAAGGTCTACGTCTATGAACTCGTGTGTTGTGACTTCCTAACTATGGGCCAGGGTGTAAAATTTAACTTTCTCCTTAGTTTTCTAAAGTTTTACACTGAATTTTCTTTTTTGTGCACACAGCATAGATTAAAGACAGAATAAGAGACAGGTATTTACTGATCCCATTGAAAAATGCCTTCTGTATAACTTAAATTGTTTTCCCTCAAATATTGTAAGAAGAGCAAGTCCAACTCTCAGGCAGCTTTATTCCTTGCTCCCTGTACCTTTCTATGGCCTGAAAACCCCGCAGCTCTGTGTCGCGAGGATACCCTCCAAGGTGGTGTTTATACTGCAGGAGGTCAGGCCCTGGCAGGAGAACGCCTTGTTTACATTCCCCAAGGTGCCTCCAGTTCCCTTGGAGACTGCAGCGGGAAACTTCAGCTCGGACAGTCAGGACCAGCAAGTACCCCCGCTCCTCGGCTTCAGCCGCTGTTATGTCTCTCCATCACCAGCACGGAAAAAAAATCAAGCTCCTGTGCCCCAATTTTCTCTCCGTCAGCAAGCAAAACTTCCATGTCAAGGGCATCTGAAGCCTGCCTGATTTCTGCGTAGAGCTTTAGATCCCCATGAGGATGGCATCTGAGAAAAGAAGATAAAACCCTGTTGTAAGGATGATAGTGATGGGTCCTGACTATTATTTGTTTAATTAAAAGAGTCTGGACAGATGCAGAGGCAACAATTAACAATTATCTTCTGCCAAGAACTTTGACAACAGCTGAATAAGTTAATGGGTTATGAGATGAAGACAAATCATTAGAGCTAATGGTTGGTCTGTCGTTTATGGGCCTGGAGGTGTATGGGAGAGTCGTCACGCTTCCATGTAACATCTGATTTAAGGGGCTTTTTCCTCCTTCTGTTAACACAGAACAGGCAAGGAGCAACTTTCTTCTGTTGTGCAGCTGGGATTATCTAGGAGCCATGGAATTAAGTTCTAAATGAAAATTTAAACTATTCATTACACTTTATTAATAGACTTCGGCGTGTTTAATTGTGGAGATAAATTAGAGATGAATTCATAACTTTTGATTTATTTTATGCACACATACCCCTTTTTGGGAGGGTGTGTTCAGATAATTAGGACTAGTGGAGATGCCAGCCTTGCCTTCGCCCCAAGGTCTGGCGGGAGGGTCCCCAGGGCCAGCAGCGGCTGGAAGGACAAGGCAAAGGGAAGATTTTTGCAAACACTGCCACCTCCTGGCTCTTTCTACAGAATTATTTCCCCCCCTCCATAAAAAAAAAAAACCAACAACTTAACTTTGTGCTGCCTGGGGGAGCCTTGCGCTTCACTTCTACGAACTGCTGGTGGAAAGATCAACCACTGGCGGGCAGGGATGAGTTTTTGCGCCAGGAGTCGGTCACAACCTGCTGCCTGTGGGGAGGTCACGCCATGAGCTGCTTGCGGAGACACCGGCCTGGTGGCCTCCCCTGCGGCAGGGCGAGCTGTGCAGGATGGCTGCTGGCCGCAGGGCCAGGAGAAGGGGGCCATGAAGCCCAAGGCCCCCATCGAGCCCGTGTTTGAGGGCCGGTGCGTGAGGCAGCTGAGGCCTAGGCCCCGCTGTGGCCTGCGCACTGAGGGGATCAGGGCCCAGCGAGTGCTGGCTTTAAACAGCCCACGAGTTTGGGGAAGGGGAAAGGAAGAAGGGGAGCGGCAGAAAGGCCTGGCGGGAGGGGCAGAGGGACGTGGCCGGGCGCTGAGACGCCATCGCCGCGGGCCGAGTCCCCCAAGACAGGCGGCCATCCCTCTCTCCGTCGACTACAACTCCCAGCATCCTCTTCGCGGAGCTGCGCTCCCTCCTCCCCCTCCACGCCGATTGGCCGAAACTCCCCCACGAAGCGCTCCTCCCTCTCCCGTTGACTCGCTGAGCTGTCAATCACGGGGTGGCGGCGGCCGGCAGGGGAAAGTATTCTGGAAAGCGACTTACGTCGTTTGCGCGGGGCCGGGGTGGCGGCGGGTGCGAAGGGGGTGGTGGCGCAGTTGGCGTGGCGCATGCGCAGAGGCTGCGCGGGGCGAGCGGCGGCGGGGGGGTGCTGCTGAGCCCCGGACAGCTGGAGGGGGTAAACAGGGGAGGGGGCGGGGGGGCACGGCCGGGGCCTAGGCCGGGCCGCGCCTGAGGGCCCTGCCCGCGGCCCGGGGAAGGTGCCCGCTGTCTGCGAGGGCCTTTTGGTTCTTCAGCGCCCCCCCTCTCCTCGGTACCGTTCTTCTTGGTCCGCTCCCCCTCCCCACCTCGCATGGATGGAGCCTCGCAACTTCCAGCGCCCGCTGCGTCCGCACCCGGGAGGCCTGACAGGTAACGGGCCCGTCCGGACCCGCCGCCTCCGCAGCCCCTCCTCCCTATCAGCTATCCCCCCCGTACCCCTTCCCTGTCAGCTGTGCTCCGCTCCCCCCCGTACTCCTTCCCTGTCAGCTATCCCCCCTCATCCCCCTTCCTTTTCAGCTATCTCCCCCGTACCCCTTCCCTGTCGGCTGTCCCCACCCCGTACCCCTTCCCTGTCGGCTGTCCTCCCCCCCACCCCGCCCCTTACCTCCCTTTCTTGTCATTTTTTCTCCCCACACCCCCTGCTCTCCCCCTCGTTCGTGTCAGGTCTCCCCCTGTCAGGTTTCCCCCTCTTTGCTGTTATCCCCACCCCAGGCCCTGCCAGGTGTCCCCCCCCCCCATCTCCCTGCCAGGCTCACCCCCTGCTTTGCCAGGAGCCTGACCTCATCCCTCTTAAGAAGCCCTCCTTTATCCATCCCCCCTGTCCCAGTCCCTCATTCCTGTTTTGCCCGTCCCTTCTCCTTGCCCTCCCTCTCTTACCAAGCACCTCTTTCTGCCCAGCACTGTCCATACCTGCATTCCCTGGCTGGTACTTGCCCCCCTGCCAGGTTCAGCCCCTGCCTTTTGACTTCTCTTTTCCCCCACCCGCAGCTGGCACTTCCCTCTCCTCACTTTCTTCTCCCCTTTCTTAAAGGCTGACTTCCCTGCTCACCTTTCCCTCGCTAAAGCCTTCATGTGAAACTCTCCCCTGCCCTGGTGGGTGTCCTGCAGCCCCTTTCCTTAGGGAGATCAGCCTTTCCTTCTCTGTCAGCGTCTTTCCTGGAGCTGCTGGGCCATGTGCATCTTGGCATCGGGTCGTCACTTGTGCTGGGCTGAGGTCTTGAATCTTCCTTTTTTTCCTGTGGATGGCTGTGTCAGCTGGAGGATGAAAGGTAGAGGTAGGATGCCAGCTTAGAGGGCTGCTGCCTGAGCTCTAACCACCAGTGTCTCTGGCCATATCAAAGTTTCCCTGACGCTCTTGTGCTGGGTCTGTCAGGTCTCAGATCCTACCTCTTCTCCTGTCTACCTCTGTTGTGAGCAACTCCTTCCTCTGTTGTTGGCTGGCTCCGGGTTCCGAGCCATCTGTCCTGCTCCTGGCAACTCCTTTGGCTGTAGAAAACCCTTCTTTATACAAGGTGTCTGCTGCTAACTAGGTCATTTCCCCTTGTTTCTCTAGGTTTGATAAAAAAAAAAAATAAATCTGCCTATCTATATGTAAATATTTTAATTTGATCCGTGACCTCTTGGAAAGTCAAGGTAAAGAGGATAGGGAAAATAAGTTGTAAGGCTAAACAAGTCTGCTGAGTTGGGTCCCGGGTGGTATTTGGATGGGTGAAGTAATTTATAGATGCTTAAGGATAGGGTCATAGGAATCTTCCTTCGGGATGCGTCGCGTATCCGCAAGGTTTGTAGCGTGCAGAGTGCTGCTTTTCTTCAGTGACCTTGAGTTTGGAGACTGAGAAACTTGGGAACGTCCAAACAGTTAGGAACTGGATTGCTTATTTAAGATTGCTGATTTGAGAATGGGTCCCGCTGCTTCGTGGAGTTTCTTAGGGTTGATGGAGCTTTTTCTGAAGGGTGGTGGTCCCCGGGTTTGAACTTTGAAGCCCGTATCTGCAGGGCACTTCTCTGCGTCAGTGCGTTGCTGCGTGTGTCGGTGAGGTAGGGGGGTGTGTGTAGGAGATTCTGCGAGGGGAAAACACATTCAAGCAAAAGAGCAACCCCCCAAATCCTAGCTGCGTTGGGACCCTTCGATATTAAAGCGACTGAATTGTTTGCGTTATCAGCGTCGAGCCTTTCTTTCCAGACTTAGAGCAAGTGTTTCAGGAAAATTGGAAGAGCCAGCTGGGGAAAGCCAGAGAATTTTATTACTCCCTGTACCCCGAAGCACCCTTTGAAAGCGTACTTTTCCAGGAGCTTAAGGGGGTCTTAAGTTACTGTCAGTGTAAATACAGCCTAGCAGATTTTGAGCCCACAACCTGCAGAAATCTGTGGCTTGTTAATTTTTGACTGCAGATTTAAAGGCCAAGTGTTGCGAAAGTTCTTTCTCTGCCTCCGGAGCTTTTATATTGCGGGAGCAGAAGAGTCCATGAGTGAATCGCAGCAAACTGCAGGTGGGATGGTCCTCTTTATGCTTCAGGGGGTAGGTTGAGAAGAGACTGTTACTGTGGATGAGGTGATGGCTTTAACTGCATCCCAGGTTTTTAGTCCTGTCTGGGGTATTCCATGCAGGTTTGGAACAGTGAGGGACGAGGGAAGGTTGTCCTTGCTTAGAATTGGGCGCAGAGATGCTTTTGAAGGTTGGAGAAATGTGCTCCAGTGTCATCTAATAAATGGCCAGAAAAGGTCACTATCATGCCTTATGTGTAGCCAAAGTGAAGCTGCTTGTGGGAGTCATCACTGGTAGCAACAGTGCAGATTTATCTGAAATTGTTCCTTGTGGCTGGGACTTAAGTTGGTTGTACAGGTTTGATTAAAAGCCAGAGAACTGCATGAAGGGTTTAGGAAACAATGTAGCTAAAAGCGAACTGAATATGGTTTTGCAGAAACAAAAAACCAGAGGTTTTGCTGAAAGGGGAACATCCTATACCAATTTACATGCCTTGAATGGTAACAAATGGACAGACCCTTTGAAGGGGATCCATGACTGGAAGCCTTTATGTGTCTAAGAAATTGGAGGCACAGTTTATTCTTCTCTGATTGTATATGTTTTCCAGGAGACCTACAAATCTTAGGGGGTTTTATGCTTTATGCCAGGGTCAATTTCTAATGTAATTGGAGACTGTTGATCTACACATACAATGGTGTGGTCAATACAATCTTCTGTTTCATAGTAGGAACTCTACATGTTTTAACTCGAGAACTAGGTAACTATCATGTTCATGGCAAATGTGAGTCTGGGATTGTGACCAGCTGCGGCTAATGGACAAAGTCTGACCTGGAATGAGAATTCGGGACTTCTTAATGCTTTTTCTGTGATTCCACGATAATTTAAGGTTGCCAAAGCCCTTTCAGTGCCTGTTGAGCAACAAAAAATGACATCGTGAAAGCAAGAAAGAGTCTTCTTGGCCAAGCATGTATGCATATTCTTGGGAGACCTTTAAGCATTTTACAATATTCAGTCGCCAAACCAAGCCCTGTCTAGGCAAGAGAGACACCTTAGGCTCATGGCTCATGCATTCCTGTTTGACTGTTTTTTTCCAAGCTTGTCCTTTTTTTTTTTTTTAATGATCAAATGCTCAAAAGTATGCATCAGCATCTCAGGTATACTAGACACTGAACAATTTGCTAGCATAGCCTTGGGTGCTGGTATTAGTATGTTTAAAGTCAGTTTTGCATTGGATGTTTTGTTTTAAACTCTGGCTTATTCCACTTTGTCAACCCAAGGGCTGATTTCATGGATGATTTTCTTGACCTGCGTCTTTTAAGAGATAAAGTTAAGATATGTTGATCTCTTTTGAGACCTGCTGAACGATGCTCTCTTGAGAACACCTCTGAGTTACTGTAGCTGACAGTGACCTGTCCGGAAAGTTGGGAAGCTCCACAACACACCTGTAATCCTAAAAACACTCGCAGAGATAGCAAGCTCCTGTGTGTTGCTGCACTCCCCCGGCCAGTGTGTGTTTCAGAGTTCCAGAAAGGTGTAAAATGCTGTGGCGGAGGAGACCTCATTGGAGAGCAAGAAAATTCGAGTTTCTCTTAAGGACTGTTAGGTTTTGGGGAGGAGCTGGATGTTCGTTCCCTCTGAGCATCCTGTTTGTACAGTCAAAGAGTGGATTTATAGTGTATTAGCGGTTTTGAAGTAACTTAGCAGTAAACTGGCTTCTTCGTGTGGGTTATTTATGTCTGTAGAGCATGAGATCTGTCTTGCCATGAACGTGTATTGCTCCATGTGTGTCCTTCAGGTGATTTGGTGCCGTTTCTTGCTAGATAGGAGTTGCATAAAAAGGAGCTGTTTAGAAATTAGCCGTGACCAGAGGTAAGGAAATCTGACAAAAATACTTCCAGGGGTCTTAAGAGAGCAGTGGGGCATTTGTCAGTTGAGGGGTGACTGCCTGCTTGGCTCTGGCATGGCATTAGGCCTCTTCGGGGTCCTAAGATGAAAAGAAAACTAAACTGCTCTTAAAGAGGAAGATGAGCAGTCCCTGCCTGGCAGGGAAGAGGAAGGGTTAGCCAGATGCCGCTTGGAGAGGGGGGATTGTGGAGAGAGTCCGGGAACGTTGTAGGGAAGCAGTAAGAGAAGTGGAAGGCTGCAGATGAGGCTGACAGATCTGCTGGAATATTGTCCCTCGTCTCTCTTTGTGATGTACTTTGGGTTAATGGATTATTCACTTCTCTGGAAAAAGTGTTTAACTGTCATCAGTCACTGGTCACAGGTTCCTGCAGAAAAGTGCTGTGCGAGGTCGGGTGGCTGGTGTGTTTCATAGGGCTACACGGAGGAGGAGGAAGGGAGCCTCGGGATATAATCTTGGAGGTGAGAAGATCTTGGGTTTCGCACAGTGAGTACCAGCGTCCCTCGCCTGCGGGGTGAGCTGCCGAGGTGTTGCAGAGCGGTGGAAGGCCTCTCTGCCCCGTTGCAGCTATGGATGGAGAAAACACTTGTGTATCCTGGAGGGTTTGGTTAAAGGAGGCCAGTCTGTGGGGATCCAGCCTCGGAGAAGGGCAGGTGGAGGCTTGTTAGCTGGAAAGGGTGTCTGGAGAAACTGGAAGAGAGAGATCACAGATGCCATTCATCCCTGCACGTTTAGTCTATCCAAACTTGAAGCTGCTTTTTGAGTTAGAAGCCCTCTTCTCTCTCTTGCAGAGCTTAGCAGGAAAGCGTGTCTGGAAACCAGCTCCTCGTGGCACAATGTCTTCAGCAACGTAGCTTATTTAGCCCAGCTGGCACGTTTATGTCGAGCTGGCCTTGGGCACCAGTGGCGACGGGTCTGTCCTGGTTTCCCGTGTTTACCTCTGAGCTGCAGAGTCAGCAGGATCCACCTGCCCTTGTGCCGAGGCGCTTTGTTGCAGGTTCCTGCTTCCTCTCCATCCCATGCCTGTGAGCTGCTTGTAGGGGCAGTTGTCGTCTGCTTAGAGACGCCGTCTCCATAAACAGGCAAAACAATACCTATGCTAAGCTCATGTGGAAAGCCAGAGGTTAGGTGTCAAAATCCAATAGCTAAATCATCCTACTACGAGAATTAGTGTGAAATATCGATGATGGAATGCAGTCATAGTGCTGCCTCTTGCTATTAAGCCTGAGAGTGAAGCAACTATTACTTAACGTGTGAGTAAATGAGGTTTAAAGATGCTTAAAACATGAGGTGTCTTCCTGGGCATGCGTGCTAGCTTCCCCGGTGCTAGTTCTGGAGTAAAAGGAATGTGGGTTAAAAAATACATACACGATGGACAAATACATACACACTAGCTCAGTTTCAGGCTGGCCAGTGGATTCTAGGGAAGCCCCAATTTATGTACTAGAACAGATGATGGGGTCCAAAAAGTCTCAGCTGATTGCTCCAGCATCGGGGGGTGAGTTGAGCTTCTTCTGCCACGCTGAACTCGCATGTGGCAGAGGGTGTTGGCTTACTGGTCACATCTGCTGCAGAAACTGGGCTTGGACAGTGGTGATTTGGGCTGGTATGTGTACATTTGGGCTGTGAACTGGTCCTGGGGAAAGTACGGCCTCGTTAGCCCTTGCTGGGCACGGACTGGGAGCCGGTTTGCTGTGCAAAGTCCTCCCATCGTCCTGACCCATGTTCAAGGCCTGCGCTCTCGCTGTGGGAATTTTATCAGTTTTGTTCTCATCATAAATACAAAATAGGACTGACATACAAACCGGGGGGGCTGCTTGTCTTCTGCCGTCTGCGGTTGGGACATTCATCTTCAGAGACCTACAAACCGCTGGGCCTTTTGTCTCTGTGTTGTATTGGAGAGATGCTATGGCTACCCTAAAAATCCTGCTTTTCTGCTGCAAGAAAATCCAATTTTCGGTCTGTCTGTATGGCTTTGCTACCTATCTGTAGGTCTAATGACGTTGCTGTGCTCACCGCGGAGCTGCGTAGAGGAGCCAGCTGCGTTAGGAAAGCAATCCGAACTTCCACTTTGTCCAAACTCTGCTTTCTGTGAGGAAACATAAATTCTTGGTACTTCCTACCCGTGGGGACACTAACAATTTTTTGGAAGCGGGTTGAAGCTGAAGCCCAGGGCTTTGGGGATCCTGGGGTGCAGGAGCCTCCCGGTTTTGCCCATGCAGTGGAAGCTCCAGCACGACCCCGAAGTCGCTGAAGGTGGAAATCCTCGCTTTGCAGCAACCTGAGAGATGAAGTGGCAGAGAATCAGGCAGGGTTTGTCAAAACTTCTGCCCTGACCTCAGCGGCGTTATTTGTTGCTGCGTTTCTGCGAAATGTTCTTGTTTCAATGAATCAGCATTTCCTCATTCAACAGGGGACTCGTTTGAAAACTTTGGCTTGTTCTGCTTGAAAGAGAATTTAAAACTGTTGGGTTATATAGGACAAAATGGATGTTTAATTTTTTATTTTATTTATTTTTTAAGAGAACTGTAGAAATATCAAAACGGGACAGCGCAGGGCCTGCGGTACGTAAATGTAGTGAATTACATCAGTTCTCAGAGACTGGCTGATCCTTTGCTAGGCAGCCTGACTGGAGCAGGGTTGTGACAATCACTCTGCAATTTGAATGTTTTCTAGTAGATGTAGCTAATTTTATGGGATTTAAATTATTTAGGTTGGTGCATTAAGTACGGAACACCATTAAGAGCTGGGGGAAAACTCTAATTTCTCCTGGAAATACAACTTTAAATGATCGCCTCTTTTCTCTTGCTAATGTAATTGGGTGTTCAGATGATAGTGTCACCTGTTGTGATTTCTAAGGAAATGCTTTTTTGGGTTTTGGTTTTTGGTTTTTTTTGGCTGATGATCAAATGTAGTAAATGAGAGAGAAAAGGTGGCCAAGAATATCGATGCCTTGTTTATTCACAATATAATAAGTTTTGTTGGTTCTGGAGTTTGGGGAAAGTGACCTTGGACGTGAGTGGACACGGAATGGTGAGAGGCAAGCTGTGACACAGGGTGCTACCCTGGACTTGCAGGGTCTCAGTTGGCATAGAAACATGGCTTTTCTAGCCTGATGTAGTCCTGCTCGTTGTGAATTTCTCTCTAAAATGAGGATGGCCTCTTAAGTTAGGTGTTCTTCAGTCTGACGTTGTTCCTTCCCATCCTTGAGTTTCTTCAAGGAGCCTTTATACAAAACTTTTCAGTTCTTAGCCACTGCTATTTTTAGAAAAAAAAAAAAAGACATAATATTGTATATAAATGGCCTAATATGTTTGTGTGCCCGCCTTTGTTCCCTCCCTCTCCTGTCCTACAGGTAATTAGATGCCCTTAGTGTGGATCTTTGCTCTGTTGGCATGCTTGGATGCACAGCAGCTCTTCCGATAGCTTCTTTTCGTCTGCCCCATTGCAAGAAGATGGCAAAAGCAAACATTACCAGAGACATCATCCACAGACAGATCAAGGTATGTGTTAGCCAAGCGGTCGCTTGTGTTGGGTGGAGAGATGGAGGACTGGTGTTCACGCTGGATTGGGAAATACTCATGTTGTTGCCTTTACTTCTGAAAAGATCTCTGCTACTTATGTATTGATAAACTGCATAAGTAGCTTAAGAGAACAAACACATAGGACCTGTCGCTGTCCTTAAAGAAGAGCTGGGATGAAGTATGGCATAAGAGGAACACAGTCCTTCTCCCTAGCAGGAGTGCACCGTGCTAGTTTGACATCAGCCGGTCTATTCCTTTGAGTACAACGTTGAAGAGAGAAATCAGACTGGTTGTGTTTGGGCACCGTAAAGGACCCTTAGCTAGCTTCCCTCATGAGTTTTCTGTCTGCTGCTTTATGTGTTCTCTTCGTATGATCTTGCCATCAAAGGTATTTTTTGACTGTAGTGAAGCTAATGATCTCTGCCTCAGTCTCTTTCTGTCTCCTTTTCTTAAAAGAGTGGTGTGTTGCTTCCTCTGCGTAGGGAAAAACTTCCTCGGTGGTCGGATCAGTCATCTGATGGCTGCATTTGTGAAATATCTCTTAATGTGAAAGGACAGACACAGCAGACACAATAGGCAATTATTACTTGGACTCGGAGACCTTAAATCATTTGCAGCTTTGCTGGTGATCAGCATTCACGAAAGTGGTCTGTTAGTGGCCAGAATAAGGAACTAAGAGCTTGAATGCTCGCTTCACTTTGCAGTTGGGTACCAAACTTTGTATTATAAGCTTGTAATTTAATCCATGTGCAAAGATTTATTTTGCTGCTCTAACAAGGAAGGGATGGTTCTGTGGTTAGAGCGTTAGCCTGGGACTTTTTCACACTGTCTGCTCTGTTAGACTTTCATGTGTGACCTTGGGAAGGTTGCTAAGGCTGACAGTTCCTTGTAGGAAAAGCAATATCTTACTGCACAGACCTCACAAAGCCACTGAGATTGCAATTGCAAGGCAATTATAACTGCAGCACCTTGCACTGGGCTGAGCAGTGTTTTGGGAATGCTATCCATAAAAATATGTCAAGGGAGTTGAAGTTTGTAATGGAAGTTAGTACAAAAAAGACTGGTTTTGTTTTGGTTTTCCTCCAGTCCCCTTATGTCATAGAATCATAGGATGTGTTGGGTTGGAAGGGACCTCTAAAGGCCATCTAGTCCAACCCCCCTGCAGTAAGCAGGGACATCTGTAACTAGATCAGATTGCTCGGAGCCTCATCCAGCCTGGCCTTGAATGGATATCTGTCTCCATTTTGTGTTCAAATAGCTTTTGTTGTGTGGAGTTCATTACTTAACGTTGGTCTGCAGAGCTGTGGTGTAGTACTAGTTCTTTGTGTCTGCTCTGTGGCTGCTAACACGTTCCTAGTACCATCAGTGCCATTTTTGACATCAGGGTTCTCATCTATAAACAGGAATAACGAAGGCTTACGTTGTCTTTGCCTGACAATAGCATGGCATGGGACAGGAGTGGGGCTGGATCAGATCCTAGGAAGGAATCTCCTTGGACATTAGATGTTCCATCCAAAATATGACTTGCAGTCCCTTTTCTTCATGCCTGCCTCTGCAGTTGGCCTTCTTTCATCGAAGCCATCTGCTAACGCATCTGTGAACCCTGTGAGATCACAGGGGAAACAACTGTCCTGCTTTTCTTCACCTTCATTTGTACTGCCGCGGTTCGGTGGCAGCTGTTCACTTCCTGTAGAACAGGCTGTGCTGTGGTACTGCAGCTACATGCTCCTACTCCATTTCTGATGAAATAAGCCATCTCTAAAGGATGCCGCTGCCCAGTTACGTTCCCCAGTGCTTTACCCTGTGATGGTGGTGCTTCAGGACAGATCCTGTGTAATGGCAGACTTCTCCTGAGCAGCTGTGGTCTAGGACTGCCGGCCTCAGGAGTGAGTTGCTTCTGAAATCCTTGCCAAGGCGTTCCCAAGCTTTTCTGTATCTCCTGTTTCTGGCCCAAAGTAGGCAACTTACTCTATCTTAGTGTGGGCCTCTCAAACCGTCTCTTGGCTACCCAGCTGGAGCCTGGCAATTAGATTAACATCACTTAAAACCAGTTCAGGGGCAAGGATTACAAACTGCCTGCCTGGAGAAGATGCAAATGACGTCTCCCTGCTACGGGACAGGTACCTGGTGCTGTGGACACCGTGATACCTGGCAAGGTCCCTGCTTGATTTGTGAAGTTCTTAAATCTTCTCTTGGAAGGGCAAAAGGAGTGTTTTGTTCGCTGTAGTCAGTGTGGCGCTTGTTTGCTTTGTGCAGGAGAGGGGTGCGCTGGGCTTCGAACGACACTATCATGTCACCGATCCATTCATTCGACGCCTGGGCCTAGAAGCAGAATTGCAGGTAAGTGGGCAGTGGTTTAATGAGCAAACCCAGCTGCTGCTTGTACAACTTAGTGCAGAAAGGAGAGCGTGCGGGAGTGTATGGCGTTCTCTCTCTTGTATGGGATAGATAGCGATTACTTAGTCCCCTAAACTGCATTAGAGCCAGGAATAGCTCAGTGAGATCCTGCGGGAGCTTTCTGCATTACCTCATGCACCTACGAGAGAGACCTTAATGGGTGTGTATCAGCTAATCCTAACAGCAGCGCCTGAAAAAGGCAACTGTCAACTGTTCAAGATACTCATCTCTAATGCTGAAGAGTGTAACGTTGCCTAAAAAATAGCTTGCTGTATTGCAGTCTGACACAGCTTAAAAAGATCATAAGATTGTCTTGGTTTGGGGGAGGAAAGGATTCTTTTGTCCCCCTTTTCAGTTGCATCTCCCCTATCAAACGCTACTCAGTGCTCTCCTGGTACAGTTGTTAGTTAATTTGGATGAAGATGGATGATACAGTCACCCAGCAGCAAGGTGCTTCTAAAAGAGTTATCAAAAGTGCATTTTCCCTGCGTTCCCGGAGAACCTGTACATGTAATTTGTCAGCCTAGCCAAGGGCTTTTGAAGCAAAGTCACCTTTCCATGTGTACAGCAGAATTTCATCTGTAGCCTCTGAGACTAAACTGCCATTTTATTCAACACTACATTTTTCTTTATTTGTTTCATTTTGCCTTTTCTACCCCAGCTGCTAGAGCATGTCTCTCTCTTTTCTGGAGGTGCTTATCTGCCATGTGGGTGGGTTGTTTTTTTTTTTTTATTTTTTACAGGGTTGGAATGAAAAAACCTGCTTGTATTGGAACAAGTTGTTATGTGTGGGGAGCTCGCTGTGTCCTTGTCTTAGAACAGCTCTGTTTGATAAGTCTGAAGTTTGTGTAATACTGTTTTCTCTTTTTTTTTTTCTCAGGGTCACTCTGGGTGTGTCAACTGTCTAGAATGGAATGAAAAAGGAGAGTAAGTATGTGGCTTGATTTGGGGGAATCAACAAATGGATAACCCCAGGTTCTCCCAAGAGTAGGATGTAGGTCATCTTATCATAAGCAGCTGCTTCTCGTTCCCAGCAAAAGGGAGCTCAGGCTCAAAGTTTTGAGCTGTAGTGGAGCTCACGCTTCAGAAGAAGCTTAATTTTGTTAAATATATCTGGATGTTACTAGGAATGGCCCTTTAGGAGAGTTCAGAAGGGAAATGGTCAGACTAAGAAGTAGAGATTGAAGGCTGCTTCTCCTCTCTTAAGTGGTATTATGGATTATAATGGATCTTCAGGATTTGCCCAGCTGGTAGTGACATTTCCCCACCCCCTGCACCATGCTGTTAAAAGCTTCTGCTGGGGGACAAATACATAAGGGAGGAAGGTAGAGCATTTACCCTTCTCTGCAATTTTAGGGGGAAACTAAACATAAGAGCATTTCTGTTATCCAAGTGGAATAAAGAATATCTGCATGAGAAATTACTGGGTGGAAGGAAGAGTGTATATTTCTTGTCATGCCTCTTACAAGATCCAAAGTCTGCTGCCTGATACTCTTCAGAATTATTTACCGGTGAAAATCTCATGTACTTGAAAGAGATCTGGCTACAAGGAAATAAGTTTTAAACAGCTGATGGTTGTAGATGTCACATTCTTTTGCTTCGAATGAAGATAGATGTACAAGGCAAACACCGCCTTGCAGTACCGCTGCCACACCCTATGCTTAAAAAGCAGTTTGTGAATCACTAAATGGGGCCTGGCTTGGGACTGCTCAGGCACATCCGAAGTCCAGGAATGAATGGCTTGGCTTGGATTCGGGGATGATGTGGAGCAGTTAATGCAGCCAGGCTAAAAAGGCAAATGGAGGCCCTGCATTTTGTTGTTGACCGAATGCTCCTATTGTTTTCCCCCGGTGCCATCTGAATCTGCGGTGAGCTGGTCCGATGGGCTAAACCAATGGAAAACACTGGCTTTATTTTCTCTGGAGTTGATGTTTGCCTGGTTTAGCTCCCTGAATTGGCTGAATGGATTGGTGCATGGGGAGCAACAAGAACACATGGCTGAGAAAAGAGAGAGGAAGTAGGCTTTTTAGAGCTGAATTAACTTAATGGCTGTCTGTGGTCAAACCACTCTACGAAATTGGTCACAGCTTAGAACAGAAGAATACATGCTGCATATTTCTTTTCTCTTTCTTTTAGCTTGTTGGCCTCTGGCTCTGATGACCAGCATACCATTGTCTGGGATCCTCTGCACCACAAGAAACTCCTTTCGATGCACACAGGACATACTGCAAACATCTTCTCTGTCAAGGTATGGGATTGGAAGGAATAAACGGCTGACAAAATCAGCAACCGAAGCTGGGAAACGTTTTCCTGCAAGCGGTTTCCCTCCTGAAGTAGTTTAATATTTCTAGTGTTGAGAAAAAATTGCATTAAATCTAATACCCATGCCCAGGCTTATCTCATTCTCTCTGTAAAGTCAAAGGAAGTGGTTGTAGCACGCTGGGATGTGTGATGAAGAGACCGTTTTGTGTGCTACTGTAGTTGGTGACTCTTGAGTGTGCACATTGGCATATGTGCAATGTAGGTAATAACGTGGGTCATCCTGCGTCCCTAAAGCCAACTGCTCTGTGACCCGCCGGGACAGCTCAGCGATGTCCGTGTGACCAGCCTCGGCGCTTCTCAAATTTGAATCAAATCTCTCTCCCGCAGTTCTTGCCGCATTCGGGGGATCGGATCCTCATCACGGGAGCTGCAGATTCCAAGGTGCATGTCCATGACTTGACTGTCAAGGAGACCATCCACATGTTTGGAGATCACACCAACAGAGTTAAGCGGATTGCCACGGCTCCCATGTGGCCTAACACCTTCTGGAGTGCAGCAGAAGACGGGCTGATCAGGTACAGAACTCTCGTTGCTCTGCCCCAAAATTAATTGGATTAGGATCTATTGCGGTATGTACTATGCACAGATCTGAAGAGAGACTGTCTCTGTACTAAAGAGCTTAAGCTAATCTCTCCCTTTCCTGAAACTGGAAGGATTCATCTTGAAAAGACTCCTCTGATGCACTCTGCTCGGCTCCTCTGTTTTCCCCCCGCTGAAAAGGGAGGGCAAGAAAGAAATGGCCATGTCAAATGGGAGGGAGATACAACACCGAGCGACATTCCCCTCCAGAGTCATTGAGACTCTTAAATGAGTAACGTTACTCTGAGGGTCTGGTACACTTTTCATACGAGCTACTGTTTGTGAGATCATGACTTGGAGTTTAATTTGGAACTTGATTAAATCTGTACGCGTTATAGAGCTGGTTTTAATGGTTATCCTGATATTGAGGCCTAGTGTATATTGAACTGAGATGCTTCCAGTAACCTGTGGCACAAATGACTGTTAATGTTTATGGCACAAATGACTGTTAACATCTCTTCATAGATGACAGATAATTAAGTGTAGGTCACTACCGACCAGTATGAATGTGCTGCTTTGAGTGGACTTCAGTTTGGTCCCTGTGGAAAGCTAACCTCTCTCCTCTTGCTGCTTCTGTTACCTGGTGATGCGGGTTGCCTGAGTCTCTCTTCCCTTTGCAGACAGTACGATCTGCGAGAGAACAGCAAACGTTCGGAAGTCCTGATAGACCTGACAGAGTACTGCGGGCAGCTGGTGGAGGCCAAATGCCTGACGGTCAACCCCCAAGATAACAACTACTTAGCAGTAGGGGCAAGTGGACCCTTTGTGCGGCTCTACGACATACGCATGATCCACAACCACAGGTAACGGCAACTGCTTTTTCTGGGTCTTCTGAGCCCTCATGAAGTTCAACCAGGCCAAGTGCAAGGTCCTGCACCTGGGTCATGGCAATCCCAGGCACAAATGCAGGTTGGGCAGAGAATGGCTTTAGAGCAGCCCTGAGGAGAAGGACTTGGGGGTGCTGGTAGACGAGAAGCTCAACGTGAGCTGGCAATGCGCACTTGCAGCCCAGAAAGCCAACCGCATCCTGGGCTGCATCAAAAGAAGTGTGGCCAGCAGGTCGAGGGAGGTGATTCTGCCCCTCTGCTCTGCTCTCATGAGACCCCACCTGGAGTATTGCGTCCAGCTCTGGAGTCCTCAACAGAAGAAGGACATGGACCTGTTGGAATGGGTCCAGAGGAGGCCACGAAGATGATCAAAGGGCTGGAGCCCCTCTGCTGTGAGGACAGGCTGAGAGAGTTGGGGGGGGTTCAGCCTGGAGAAGAGAAGGCTCCGGGGAGACCTTAGAGCCCCTTCCAGTCCCTAAAGGGGGCCTACAGGAAGGATGGGGAGGGACTCTTTGTCAGGGATTGTAATGATAGGACACAGGGTAACGGCCTTAAACTGAAAGAGGGTAGATTTAGATTAGATATCAGGAAGAAATTCTTTACGGTAAGGGTGGTGAGGCACTGGAACAGATTGCCCAGGGAAGTTGTCAATGCCCCATCCCTGGAGGTGTTCAAGGCCAGGCTGGATGAGGCTTGGAGCATCCTGCTCTGGTGGGAGATGATCTTTAAGGTCCCTTCCAACCCGAACCATTCTGTGAGAAATCTGTTCAAGGCTCTGGTGGGAAGGGGGGTTGCAATGATCTGGCACTCGCCCGTCTCACCGTGCAGTTTTACTCAGTCTTTTCTATCACCCAGAGTCTTTTTGAACTGCGTGAGTGCAATGGGGTGGTGCGAGGCAGGCTTGTGACTGCACAGCTGTATAGGCACGAGGCCTTCCCCTTGTGTGCGAACAAGAAGTGTCGGCATAGATCAGGCTTCCAGAAGTCGAATGCTGTGGTTATAAGACTGTTCTTCTTTCTCATTAGAAAAAGCATGAAGCAGAGTCCTTCAGCTGGAGTACACACGTTCTGCGACCGGCAGAAACCCCTCCCGGACGGTGCGGCACAGTACTACGTGGCAGGTATTGGGACCTGTGCTGGGGGTGACTGATGGGACTTTAAGTTAACGCCTGAAGAAGCAGAGTTCTACCAGTCACACAAGAAACTGCTGCTTGGAAGAGTTCTTCCCTGATACAGGGATGTTCCATGGATTTGCAGATTGTTAACTTCAGTGCTGTGAATTCTTGCTTATGTTACCTGCCCACTTTCCCTGGTTTGGCAGTGTTGTGTGGTGGCGAGCTGGCCTTACTTCTTCTTGTCTAGCGTAAACATCTTTTTGTCACTTTTATTGGAAAGCCAAGGATTGGATAACCTGGGTGCTATAGGCTCCTGGAACTGGTCCCAGCAAGGCTGCTGTTAAAAATCTTTTTGGCACAGAAATGTTTTATCCTCATCCTGCAGATGAAGAGCCAGCGATGCAGTATCTGGGCAATCTAGATGACATTCCTCTTTCACTGCTCATTATTTACTATCTTATTTTTTCCCCCAAATGTTTGGGTTTTTTTAAAGTATCTTAGACCACCACGTTCAGCAGACCGGTTTTGACAGTCTTGCTTCTGATGAGTCCCGCTAGAGGATTTCTTAGGTCCCCTGAATTGGTCATGCAACTCATCTGCTGTCTGAAGCAAAAGAACCTGCGCGTGAGCTGAATACTTAGGAGCCTTGGTTTGGTTGTTCTAAGGGCTTTATTAAGGAAACCTGATTAGAGGGTTGAAGGTGGAGGTATTTGTTTGCAGATGGCCACAAATCACAGAAGCCAAATGCGCAGTGAATCCCTAAAACGGCGATTTGCTGGGTTCTGCAGACTTCATTGTTAGCAAGCCGGTTATAATCCGGTCTTCTCTTCATGTGGAGGTGGCCCTGCAGAACTGATACCTAGAACTTGTGAAAAGGCAGCTACGCACATCTGGGTGTTTCGATGGCTGGTGGAAGGATTCAATAAACAGCAGTAGGAAATGGAAAATCCCTTAGGTGCATGCGCTTCGTGGCATTGCTTTCCTAACAACCCCTTGTAAAAGGGAGCAGCTGGGGTAGGACAAAGACAACTGGTTACGCTAATGTGTGTGAACCTTTTCTCTCCACAGGGCACCTCCCGGTGAAGCTTCCAGACTACAACAATCGGCTGAGAGTTCTGGTGGCCACATACGTCACCTTCAGTCCTGATGGCACTGAGCTCTTAGTCAACATGGGAGGGGAGCAGGTAAGATGACAGCTGAAGTTTGGCAGAAAGCTTCACATTCAGTTAGTTGTGTTTGTTGGGTCACTCTATGTTATTCGGCATTCTTGAAAACGGGTATAGCAACTTCTCCGTAGTTAATATGGTTGATTTTGAACTGCTTTCTGATCCGTTCAGACTAAATGCTTGGTATTAGGGATTTATTTGTTATGCTACCACTGATCAAACTTGAACCACGTTCTATTCTGGTTTTCCAATTCACATTACGTTCTCTGGAAGAGGAAAAAAACCCCAGAGTTCTGGAACTGACCTTTGCTGACCTAGAAAAGAGTTCATAACTCGTTCTTGAAACATCAAACTGCTTCTGTAATAGAATCTAGTGAATAAGGAACTTAGAGAAGCAAAGGCCTTCACCTGAAACATTGATTGCTTTAATTTTAAGTGCTGGGTGATATTCATGGATCTTTTGTAAAGCCTATCAGTGAAATGAGAAAATCCTCCTGACAGCATTAATCAGCATGGATTAAGCAGGAACTTTGCTTGTGGGCAGGCTCCTCTGTGGTTGTCCTCTGCGGATCTCTCTCACACTTGTGCTCGTTCCCTTTAAGAGAAGGTGCTGAGTTAGGTGGATTGTAGGTCTGATGGGGGCTGTCGGTCCCTACACCAGTACTGTTTTAAATTAGGGCTTCGCAGGGCCGCTGTCGAAGTTTCTCAGGAAATTCTGGCTTCAGCTTAGAGAGACTTTTGCCTTGATATAAGCGTACCACCTCTTCTCTGCCAATTACGTTTGATTTGTTTACGATCACTGTGTTAATGAAGTAGTTAAAACATCTTCTTAGAGCTGAAGCTTTCTGAACAGGTCAGTTTGTGGTCAGGTCATCTTTTCAGTTCTGTAGGCGTGCAGAGGGCTTCCTTACCTCATTTCTCAGCGTTGTTCTTTCTGAACCCGATTCTGGTATGGAACGTGCCACTGGTACTGCTGTCATCCTGTGTGTACGTGCCTATAAACAAGATTCCTAGTTAGAAAATTGAAAATGGCAAAACACAAATGTGATACCATATACCTGTCTAGCCCTGTTTTATTTCTGTTATATTTCACTGACTTTTGTTTTTGTTCTCATTCTCTGTCTTCATTCCTCAGGTCTATTTGTTTGATCTAACGTACAAACAGCGACCATACACTTTTCTTCTCCCAAAGAAGTGCCATACTTCAGGGGGTGAGTATGATGCTGTCATGAAAGCGAGTGGAAGGCAGAGTGAAATCACGTACTACACAACTCTTTTTTTTTTTTTTTTTTTTTTTTTTTTTTTCCGGGTGCAGCCCAATCTGGGCAGGAACAAGGAAAACAAAGCAGGGCATGGTTGTTGCTGGGCTGTTTCTGCGGTACACTTCATACCCTGAGTTCTAAAACTCTTGTACAGAGTGACAAACTGTGTGTCTCGAGGGGAGAAGGGAGCTATTGAGAGGTGTATGCCTGTGTGAGCTAAGGAGAATGTGTAAAGCTGTGCACAAAGGATAAGTTAGGCTTCATAGAGAGGTTGAGGTCCTGGTATCCTGCCTTTAACTAAGGGGGAAAGCTTTTTGGGCAGGCAAGGAAATGGTATATGGTTTTCATTTGTTTTTTAAACTTATTAGTAAAATGTAGAATACATCTGTTATCCCCGAATACACCCATTAGGAAGGAGACAGAATAATCTCTTCCCTAGTCTAAGAATCTGGCCTGGCACTAATATCCCTTCTGGTGATGAGATAGTTGAATCAAGAAGTCATTTATTTGACGAGTAAGTAAATCCAAAAAGCCTTTTTATTCCTGGCCCTGTTTCTAACGGGGCCTGTTCGTACACAGATACCGCAGGCAGTACGAATGGCTGCGGCATTATTCCCCGGGCAGGGGCTGGCTCTTATCGGGGAGTGTTCCCTCCTTGGCCCGTTCCCTGGTCTTGGAGCGCTCTGGGAGAGTTTGATCTCTGTACTCAGCGCGCCTTAGGCCTTAATCTAACACTCACATCCTGGTAGCAAATCTATGCCCTGCCTGCCTTTCTCTTCTGTCTCGAAGGCATGGGTGATCTGTACTGCGGTCTCTGGCGAGGGCAGGCTTTGAACGGCAGGACGGCATTTGAACAGGCTCACGGCGGTGCGGTCGCAGCAAACGCTCCACCCCGTCGGGCACAGAAAGTTCAGGCGAAGGCTGCGGAAAGGCGGCAGCAGTACGAAGGTTGAACTTCGTGCGCACGCGTGTCTCTGCCCGCTGACGTCCCCCAGCAGTTCGGTGGACTGGTTGGACAGTGTCCCCGGTTTCCCAACCTGTGAAGCGGCCGCAGGAACACTCCCAGCTGCAACATAAATGCAGTTCGTAAAGCTTGAAGCTGAATATTTTCTATAGAAATGGCAGATGATGCGCCTGCATGATCGTCATAGGATTGCAAGCGCTCCTTGAGCAGTAGGGTAAGAAAAGAAAGAAAGGAAAAAAGCATCCAGAACTCCTTTACTGGATTCCTCCAGTGCTTCCCCTCCTCACCCTTGTTCTTTTAAATGTTCAACAACTTCGCTCTTTATCTGAGATACGTATTCTTTATCCGAGTGAATCTAAAATATAAAGTTACTAATGTTACTAAATGCTTCTGCAGTTTTAAATGTCAGGGGTCTGGTGATCAGTCAGATACTCTGATACGGCCTAGACTCAGTCTCAAGGCAGTTCAAGCGCCCTCTGTGTGTGTGTGTGTACTTGGTTCTGTGTGTACCTGGTTTTGTGTTCTAGAATTGCGTTGCAAAGGGTACTGCAGAGATTTCGTAGTAAATGTAAGAAGGCAAATCGAATCCAGGCGGCTGGAGAAGGGGAGGTGTGTGGAATCACGGAAGTTTTATTTCTGCTCTGAATGGCGCTGTGCCGTTGGCTTGGCTCTGCTGTAAAATAAAACCCTGAAGCTACAGATATTAGCTTGTGTAATCTACATTGGTACTTAGCATGGCTGTATTTGGGTTTTTTTTTCTGACCTTCAGAAGTGCAGAATGGAAAAACCTCTACCAATGGAGTGTCGAATGGCATCCATCTCCACAGCAATGGATTCCGCTTGTCTGAAGGAAGAGCGCATGTGAGGTAAGGGGACAGGTCTGCCTACATGAAAGCCCTACGGCTTTGTTCGTGTCCTCTTCCTCTTGCTAGGGTTAGATGCTGCTAAACAAGGTGGGAAGTGCAAATCCATTTGGTGTATTGACTTAATTGCCAAGTAGCCTCTGTCCTAGGAGCTGTATTTGCTTCTGGTAAGTGGGCTATGAGCAAGAGTCAGATCAGGCAAGAGCATCCTGGGAGAAATGCTGTCCGTGAGGATTTTTGCCCTCTTATGATGAATTACTGCAGACAAAACTAAGAAAAATGACTTTTCAGGTTGGGAAGCAACGTGTTCTGAGTTGTCCCGACTGGTTGTTACTTCCTGGCCTGCAGGAACTGTGTCTTGCTAAATGGGAGAGGCTCTCAGGTCCAAAGAGCCTTGCTTCCCCTTGTCGGTTTTTTTTGGGCACCTGCCTGCTGCAAACTGAACTGAAGCGACCAAAATTGCTTTACGACAGTGACTGGAGCCATTACTCCTGCAGGCTGCACCTGAGCTAGGAACGGATGGAGAGCCCTCTTCCATAGTTCCTGCTGCTTGCTTTCTTTAAGAGCAAAATGCAGTTGGGGCGAAGCAGAAGCAGACTCGAAGCACATCTTGCTGACTGTTTTTCTTCCAGCTGATGACACATGGTTAAAAGTCAAGGCACAGTTGCTTAATACCATATATGGGTAGTCTAGGTTCCACCAAAGTCACTTTGTTGAATGTTTTCAGCTTGTTTCCTCTAGATGGCCCCTCCACCACGGCAGCGGAGATGTGGCTGGAATTTTGGGTTGCCTGAGCATGGGCCTTGTGCAGCCCTGTGAACTCGGAGGCTTGGTTTCCTTCTGAATTTGCATTCGGTTATACGTTGCGAAAAGAGGACTGGAAATGGTTTTTTTTTTTTTTACGCAGTCAAAGCAAAGATGTGTTTGTGAAGTCTGAGGCATTAGATGCTTAAAATACATGCTGGTCAATTTTGAGTGGATGTCTGTATATAAAGAAAAAATGGAAACAAACAAATGATAGTCAAAAAGAAACCTTCCTCCTAAATTCAGGTTCTTCAGGTACATGGTCTCTTCTGCCTTTTTTTTTTTTTTTAAACTTGGTTTGCTGGGACTTGCTAAGCTAGGACAAAACACTGCAGACATTTAACTGGAGTTAACAGAGCATGTGAGACTTAGTTGTGCTCCGTTCTTCTTTCCCTTCAGTCCCCAAGTGGAGTTACCTCCATACCTGGAGAGAATCAAGCAGCAAGCCAACGAGGCCTTCGCTTGCCAGCTGTGGACTCAAGCCATCCAGCTATACAGCAAAGCAGTCCAGAAAGCCCCCAACAATGCCATGCTGTATGGAAACAGAGCTGCTGCCTACATGAAGCGCAAGTGGTAAGGAAGCGGAGAATATCAGAGGGTTTAGCGTCACAGGTGCCTGACTTCTGAGAACCACGTTGTCCTTGTTGTCCACTGCGAAGCACCTGGGCTCCCTCTGCATGGAGCAGGGTTGGGGTTATTGGATCAAGCAGTAAAGTGGGTCACCTCTGGCACAGAACAAGGGGAAATTAACAGCCACAGATCCTGCACAGGCAAGCACAGCTGGTAGTAGCTCATCTTTTTGCCTACTGGCACGCTGAGTAACGTTCTGTTCCTTTCCTGTCTAAAAAGAAACTAAAAATCCACTTCTGAGTAACAGCATTATGAGTGTCTCCAAGGGTGTTTGTGTTTTGTTGGGTAGTTCTGATCTGCATCAGAGTACGGCTCTAAATCTGCTGTCAACAGATGAGGTAATGGTTACTATGCTTTATAACTTCCTACCTCATGGTATAAGGCTGTTGTAGGACTGCCTGGAGTTGCTTTGGTTGCTCCTTTAGCCAAGTAACTAGTCCTGCGGATAGTCAGACGTGACCTGGTGGTTCCTGTGCTGCCCCAGCTACCCCACACTCCCCCTGCCTGGAAACAAACCTCTCTTGAGGGATCTGGGGAGGTGGCAGCTGGTGCCTCGGCGTCTGGGGAAGTTCTGTCTTGGTTGTTGCAAAATACGCCCTTAGCCTCTGCTGTAGGTAACGTCTTCTCTGACCAATAGCCAGGGCTGCAGCTGCAAGATACAGCTCAGTTATTTTGGTATCTGTCCCCTTGAGCAGAGTAAGACTGAGTAGCATGACTTTCCATTAACATATTTAAAATAGCTGTGGTCCTTCATCTACATTTGCTTTTGTGAGGATATCCTTCTCCTCTCCCTGCTGAAATCCACAGTATGAATTCTCCCATCTTCTTGCCAAGATAAAGAGCAGCCAGCAGTTGTTGTGACTGCTGGTAACTGGCCTACTGGCTGTTTTGCAATAGGAGGGATTTGGGAACTGCCTCCAAAAGACCTCAGTGTTCAGAGGGAGAAGAACAATAGTTTGCGATTAAGGAATGGAAGGCAGAAGCTGAGGGCTGATCTCATGAATGGCATTTTTCTTATAGGAAACGTTTTTCCCGAAGGGTGCTGGCAAATCTCAACCTTTCTGTGTGTCACCTAGTGCTTTGCTACAGTTTTCGGTAGCAGGAAGATGGGAAAATATATGCACCATGGTTTTCTGTGGCATGCAGTGATTAGAATTTAAATAGTTCGGAGCTGCTATCTTCTCGGGTGCCGAAAAGACAGGGCACTTTACTGCTAGGAACTGGCGTATGGCAGAAGGTGGCTGGGATGTCACCGAGGAGGAGGGTGAAGCCGTTGGACGGTGACCCATGCTGAACCACTGTGTGGCTCTAAGATGTCCTTGGCGTTTGGAGCAGCACCAGCTGTAGGCCACCCCGCAGGGCTTGCTTTGGTCTCGTTCTCTGAATAACAGAGAGATCTAGAAAAAAAAGACGGTCTCTAATTTCCTAACCTCTCCTTGCTCATCTCCCCCTTCAGATGCTACTCATCCTCTGCAGCGCTTCTGGGGCTGTCCTTTTAAAATTTGCTCGTAAGAGCCAACTGCATCACTCTGCAGATTGCTTTTAGCAGCCTATGTTGACAGCGCTTAGCTGATTTCTAGTTTGAGGATTTTTGCACAAGCTGAGTCAAACCTGTAACAGTGGGAGAAGTCAGTGCCTGCTTTACAGCTCCACATGTCCATTTTCACACTGCTCTTTTGGGCTGTCTGACACTGGGAGTTGAGGCTGAAGGATTTTTGAGGGTGGCAAAGCACCTAATAGCCCGGTCAGCTCTGAAAACGTGAGACACCCGTCTGTCATTGTAACAGGTAACTTGCATTCCCTCTTTCGTTGAATAAAAGTGGCCTGATGCTGTGCATCCAGCCTCTGGGATTAACACAGACACAGTGCTGCAAAGATAGCCCTCAGGAACCGTGTTTCTTCTGCTCTGCCGTGGATCTTGTGGACAAGGCACTGCAGCTTCTGTGTGCTAGTGAGGTGTAGTATGTGGCCAACATCCACCTAGACAGGAGGCAGCAATAGGATGAATGTTTTGCAGGACACGCTTGTGGCACTGAAGAAGCGCTGCTTAGCGTGTAACCCAAAGATCTGGAGCTCCCTTTAATGAGTAGAGACACAGGAGCCCCCTGACAAAGGTTCCATGCGATCTCAAATTAAAATTGTCGTCTCGTGGGAGGTACAGGGCAGTTCACCCCCTTCCTTACTTTGGTCAGTGCAATGCACATAGGTTACAGGTGTGAAATGTTGTTGTTATTATTATTAGCCATCATATTGGAGACTTGGCACTCTCTTAAGACAGATTGTGACGTGTCTGAAGAGTTTAGGCTCGATGCTGGTACACCAGGCATATCAGCCCTGGCTGACTTCTCAGCCTCTCTCGGTCTGAACTGAATACCGGCATGCGAAGCTTGTCACGTTTCTCCTGCTTCCAGGAGAAACTCCCACAGCCATGGAGCTTAGGGAAATCAAGCGTAGTCTCCAGTAACTGTAAATAGGATATAAATATCCATTGTGATACCAGTTTGCTGTAATGCTTATTTCTAAAACTTCAGGGTTTTTCCTATAAAGGTGAGAAAAGACCACCGCTTTAGGCGTGCGTCCATCAGGGCTATGAAGCGTGGTGGTTCTGTAGCTCCTTCTTGAGGGCTACAAGTGGCTGTGACTGTGGGCAGGGAAACGTGCTGCCACGCTGCGCGTCCACAAAGGGGCACGCGTGAGCTGCCGTGCTCTGCCGAGGCCCCGCTCGCCTTCCAGGAGAGGCCTTGTGTCTGCTTGGCCAGAGGGCTTGTGCATCCTCCATCTTCAAAGGGCTTCCCTAAATGTGTTCTATCAGCGAGCTCTGCTCCAGCGGATTTAAAATGGCAGGTCAAGACTTGCTGGGCTTCCTTGCGTGGTGGCGTTACAGGGCCGCCTGCGCGCGTGTGGAGGTGCATTCGAGAAGCTGGGCTTGGTCAGATGGTGCCCCTGGGAAACAGCAAATGCTGTTAGTACGTGAGCTCGTGGGGTGTCTGCTTGCACAGAGAGAGCTGGAAACAGCAAGCTTTGGAGGAAAATGAGGGCTGGGAAACGGCAGTGGAAAATGTGAGCTGTTTCTGCTTGCGCTATCTAATCCAAACCTCCCTTTTCTTCAGGGATGGGGACCATTATGATGCTTTAAGAGACTGCTTGAAGGCCATATCCTTGAATCCATGCCACCTGAAGGCCCATTTCCGTCTTGCCCGCTGTCTCTTTGAACTCAAGTATGTGGCAGAAGCACTGGAGTGTCTGGATGACTTTAAAGGGAAGTTCCCAGAACAAGCACATAGCAGTGCCTGCGATGCACTAGACAGGGACATCAATGCCGCCCTCTTCTCCAAGAGCGATAACGGTGAGTGCCGGTGTTCAGTGGGGTTCTTCAAGGTTATACTAAAATCTAATGATCGGACAAGGGTTTTTCTCCTTAAACCGCCCCTCTGAAGTAAAGCTCCAACTTCTGAGAGAGATTGATTGTTACTGTGCACCAAAACTGGGCTGAGCCTGTTCTTTCCTTGTGCCTGGTCCCGGTTTGTTCTTGAGCGAGAGTATGATAAAAGGAGTCTGATGTACCCAGGAGATAATCTGGAAAGAAGCTTGTGCTCTAAGCCCCGCTCCCTGCTGGAATTGTCCTTAGCTCTTCTCTAAAGCTAAGGGTTGGGGTCTCCTAGGCTGCTGTTTGCTTAGAACGTGTTCCTCCCCGAATTGTGATGAGGGAAATCTGTTGTCCTTCCAGCTGAAGACAAGAAAGGAGGTGGCCCCATCCGGCTGCGAGCCACAGGCCGCAAGGATTCCATCTCAGAGGATGAGATGGTGCTGAGGGAGCGCAGCTACGACTACAAATTCCGATATTGTGGCCACTGTAACACTACTACAGACATCAAAGAGGCCAATTTCTTTGGCAGGTATGTTGGCAGAGCGTAATAGGGATGCAGGACAGGAATGTGAGCAGCAGCAGAATGCTCTCTTCCATCGGATAAAGCCTCACGCGTAGCCCCATGTGACTGTTCATAAAATGATGCTGACAATGGTTTGCAGGGTTGAAAAAGATGACAGAAACCTTCCTCCTTGTGTGGCTGCATGAATAGCTGGTTCAGTAGCAGATCCACAGAGGACCCGGTTGGGCTAGCATTTCAGAAAAGCCATTTGGGATTGAAAACATGAATCCTGGGGATGGAGGGAACCAACACAGAAAGCTTTATCTGGATCCGTAAGCGTGAGGGGTGGCAGCCTGCTGATTATAGACACCAACTGAGATTCTCGTGTCTGCTAGAGACTAGCTTTGGCTCTGAGCTGTGATCTCCAGTCTCTGCTCCTCTCACCCTAGCAATGCACAGTACATAGTCAGTGGGTCTGATGACGGCTCCTTCTTCATCTGGGAGAAAGAAACCACCAACCTTGTTAGAGTGCTGCAGGGAGACGAGTCGATTGTGAATTGTCTCCAGCCTCATCCCAGTTACTGCTTCCTGGCCACCAGCGGCATTGACCCAGTTGTACGACTGTGGAACCCTAGGCCAGAGGTAAGACCCGCACTAAAAGACCGTCTCGTTGTCACGAGATGTCACACACACCGGTCTTTCCTGCTGGCATCTCTTGAGAGTTGCAGCAGCGGTAACAGCCCCTCTTTGGTCCTGGCGCTGCCTTGCTGAGTTCTCTCCCTCCTTTGTCTTGCAGAGTGAAACCCTCAATGGCCGCGTGGTAGTAGACATGGAAGGTGCTTCCCAAGCTAACCAGAGACGAATGAATGCAGACCCGCTGGAGGTGATGTTGCTGAACATGGGGTACCGGATTACAGGACTGACCAGTGGTGGGGCTGGAGGCTCAGATGATGAAGACAGCTCAGAGGGGCAAGTCCAGTGCCGGCCCAGCTAAAACAGAACTGCCTCTCCTTCCTCTAATTGTTTGGCTGAAAGGGAACCTAGTTTCCTTGGTCCTGAACTTTCTCTGATGAATGACTGCACTGTTTCGCACTATGCACAGAGTAGGACAAGCGGGCAGGGGCAGGAGCGGCCGTCTCTTTAAACCATCGCCACCACCTCCTCCTTCTCCCATCGCGCTACTGAGCAGCATGGCAGTGCAGTCCGGGGTTTGCCTTTAGTGGAATTTAGTCCCAACCAGGGGTCTTTGAATTGTCTGTAAGCAGTGTGAGCTGGTGATTTCATTCCCAGAGCTGCTGAGTGATCTGGTACAGGGGGTGTTGCCTGCATTCATGCATTTGCAGAGGGGATGTTAAATTCCTGAATAAAATACAAACCTAGGGCAGGGGTTATGGAATGAGTTTACTGCAGTGATCTTGGTCTTGAAAGCTTGACTCTGCTTTTGTGCTACCAGCCTGTCTAGAGGCCCCTGGTTTAGAGTTGTTGGCCATGAAATGCCTGGTTTGTCCCATAACATCTTTCTTCTGGCTTCCATCTCTAACGCGTAGTCACCAGACGTGGCTGTGTTAAGGACTGGATATTGCCTGTCTTGTCCCCGAGCATGTCTTAGTTGATGGATCGGTGAAAGCACTGAGTATGTGCAGCTCAGCAGGGCAGGATGCGCTTGCCCAGCTCTGACACTTTCTTCTGTGGTCTATGAACCCGTGGAGAAAGGTGACAGCAATGGAGCAGGTTTGATCAGAGGCCTAGGACGCGGGTAGCTAAAGCTACTGAGGAAGGGGGCTGGTAACAGCACTCTTTCAGACCTTCTCTCTCCGTTGCCCAAAATGTGTGTAGCTGTATTCACCTTCTCCTCTCCGTGCCACCTGTGCTGGAGCTGAGAATGTTGCCACCACGTATATGTTGCAACTAAAGTTTTGAGCTTTTAAACAGCAGCATTTTTGTGCAGTCAGCTGCTCTGTCTCGGCCGAGGTGGGCCTTCTCCGCCTCATTGTTGGTGTAACATCCGATGGATTCGTGGTCCTCTCAGGAACCCTCCTTCCTCTTCCCGTTCTCCGCACACTGACTCCGGCTGCAAGGCCAGGAGTACACCTAGAAATGCAGCACTGTACTTCCATTCCTCCCCTTCTTGTGTAACATGCAGTCCCGTTCTCCCCTCTTGCAGTTGCCAAACACTAAATATCAAATAGATCTTACGCAGCTGTGCAACAACCGAATCCGAAGAGGTTGGTTTGTTTTTTTTCTAGGGCTATCAACTAAGACCAAAGAGCCCCTGGAGATCTTAACTGCTCTGCGCTGTCTCGTATCTCTTACCGCTGAAGGTCTGAACATGCTAGCCTTGGTCCCAGGGGTGTGTGGTGTGTGTCTGGGAGTGTGTGCGCATGTGTGTCTGCTGCATTAGGGCTGTTCTTCCATGTGGTGCAATCCCTGGTCTTCCTGTTCCTGCTGTGGAAAGATGAGAGGCCTCCCTTTCCTTCTCTGGCTGCTTCTGGCTGCCAGGCGTTGATGAGAGAGACTGCGCAGTGCTGGCTGATCAAGGTAACCGGCTTCCTCTCCCTTCCAGAACAGTCTCTACGAGATGAGTGAGCCTTGTGCAGGAGGGAGAGAGGTCACAGAGGCTCAGAGCTGGCAGCGTCTCTCCAAGGACACTGTTCCCTGCATAGTGAGATCCCCCGCGCCCCCCTTGCAATCGCAGCGGAGCTCGCTGGGACCCGATCTCTGCCCCTCAGACAAAGATGTCCATCTGCTCTTTCACGCCTGGGTGAAAAGGAGCCTTAGCTGAACCCCGCTTTTGTTGGGGGCATGCCCCTCGGCAGCCAGAAACGACGGGCTACTCTCGTGCTCTGCTGAGCTGCGATGGCAGACTCGCCCTCCCTCTTCTCCTCCTGAAGCGGAGCTCTCCTGGGACAGATTGTCACTTGGCTGCCGAGGGCACGTTTGCTTGTTTTCCCACAGTGCCAGCGCGGTAGATGGGACTGTTTGCTCAGTTTACCTGTTTGGATGTGTACAAGCTCTCCTGCCCCAGGTGTACTCTGGCACTCAACGCTCTTCAAAACCCAGAGGCAACCGAAAATTCTTCTCACTTGGGTGGCTTTTCGACATGGTTTGGCCTTTTCTTTTTTTTTTTTTTTTGCTTAACGCTTTTCTACTAGACGCATCCTCTTTTTTGTTGGTTATTTTTTTTTCCCCTTCTCCTCCCACTCAAACTTTTTTTTTTTCCAGCTTTCAGTAGACAATGTCTGCAGACTTTGATTTTTAAACTGAGAGACTGAGATGGAAAGCTCTGAAAAGAGCAGACCTCTCCCTCCCCATTCACCTTTTGCTGTGGCAGCTATTTTTTGTTGTTTTTACCCTTGTGAGACAGTGCAGCTCTTTTACCTGCCAGTTGCAGTGTGAAAGCTACAAGATTCCCTGCCTCTGCAGTGGATTGCTTCTTTTTAATGGCTGCTTTGATTAAAAAAGGATAAATAACAGTGGGAGAGAAGACGAGAGGAAGAAAAAAAATCTTTCTGCCTCTAGCCCCTTTTCCCCTTGTCGTGGGCAGATAACCTGCTTTGGCGCTTGTTAATGAGGAATTTGTATTTATTGGTGAAGGAAAAAAAACATGCTGGGGAAGTAGGGAGAAGATGTTGCTTTATTGACCTCTGCTGTTTACTTCAACCCCCTCTTTGGGAAAGCTTCTTCCTGCTCTTTCTGGTTAACTCTTTCTAGCCTGGGATGTGCAGGGATGCCTCCTTTATTTTTGTATTCTAGCAATGGGCTCTCCGTTAGGAGACTCTAGGATTCTCTTAGCGTTGCGATGACCATTGCTTCTCGCTTTTTTTCAAGTACTAAAGATGATCATCTCGTAAACTTTGCCCCTGCGGTTGTAGAGGTAACACGCAAGCCTTACTGCCCTCATTAGAAGGAGCAGAAAACTTGTTTCTCTGGTCCCTGGAAGAGAAAGGGTTAAGCAATTAAACAATTCTTTGTTCTAGTTCTTTCTTGGTGTCATTTTGTTTGGGGGGATTGTTCTGGCTTTGTTCTACCTTTCTCCTCTGTGGAGGTGGAGGAGGGTAGGCGGAGGGTGGCCTGGTTGGGCTGGATGTTGTCTGTTCAACAGTGCTGCTTCGCGGAGAATGGATGTCCCAGTAAACCTGAGTGGGAAGAGGACTGGGCAGCCCGGAACGTGGCTCTAAGCTGTGGTGGCTGCTGGGTTAGTGCTCATGGTGGTTCCTCCAGGTGTGGGAGCTCGGATCTGTCAGTGGAGCAGCGTCCACCTCCGGCTTGGTTTAGAGCTAAAGCTGCAAACGTTGGGGTGGGGATGAGAACGGCTGCCTGGGGCTCGCTGGGGAAGAGAGAAGCACGAAAAGAAAGATGAGTGGTGCTGTAATGGAGTTAGTTTCTCCGAATGGTGTTTTGTCAGGGTGGGGGGGGGGGAAATGGATAAAATCCTCTTTGAGTCCCTGCTGAATCCAAGAGTTAAGAGTTGAGCGAGGGGGTGGCGGCAAAAAGCCGAGTACGGAAAAATGAGCCCATCCTTGCCTTTTAGCTCTTCTTAAATAGCCTCTTGACCCGAGAAGCAGAGCGCTGGTGGCTTCGGCTGCGGGGCAGACCCAAGTGCAGCTGCCTGAGTCACCACGTTACTGGCCGATCTTCAGAGATGTTTCCGCTGTCGAAAACAGCGCACTTATTGCCTTAAAGCGTCTCGCACTCGGCGCGGTGTGTAGGACATCAACGTTCAGACCCAGAGACGAGCCCTTGCTAAAGGATATCGCAAACTCGCTTTCTGCTCTGGGCTCCTGCTGCAGAACCTCCCAAATACTTTCCTGCCCTCCAAGCTGCAGAATGTCAGGCCTTAAAAGTTAGAAAAGCAGTCTGCTATTTTCAGAATCCATTTGAACTCTTCTCTTAAAAAATTCCCGTTGGACACCTTTCAGCTGAAGGCCTTTTGAGGCCTCTTCGTTTTGAATCCTGTCTGATAGAAATTACTGCTTTAAAAGACAGCTCTGCTCTAACAAAGCAATGTGCATCCACAGCTGGATTTGGTAATCAACTAATTAGGTCAGATCTTGGACTTGAATGGTTGGACAAAGAGGAGACGTGGAAGGGGAAGCCGAGGGATTGAATCGTGGGTGGAAATGGCTAGAAAGACCCAGAAAATGAGTTTTATTTGTAATTTGGGTAAGGGAATTGGGTTGAGGAGGGAGAGGAGCGATGTGCTCTGGGCTGCAGGGAAGAGGAACAATGGCAGCCCTGCTGATGGGTTCGCTTTTCTCTGATGTCGCCGTTCGCAGTGCCAGGAACAAGGCTGCAAAGGGCTCAAGATGGCTCCTGTCTCTGAGCAAAACGGGAGCAGGATGTCAGAAAACCGCCTGCTGCTGCTGCAGCGAGGAATTCGGTCCTCTGCGTGTTGTGCTCCTGGTAGCTTGGTGTTGTGCTCAGGCCTTGCTGCTGCAGGAGGTGAGACTGATCGGGAAGCCCTCCACGGCTGGCGAGGAGACAAGGTGGGCCTTTTTGGGGATTTCGTAGCTGAGAAATCATCCTGACCTGCACTTGGCTCTTTGAGCTCTTCCACCTTGTGCCCTGCGTCCCTGAGAAACCGGTGGCTTTCCATTTAAAGATAAAAGTTGCCCTGTGGATTGACTCTGTCAATTGGAGAGGGAGAGAGAAGGAAATGTGGCTTTCTAGTGACAGGGAAGCAGAAAAGACCTGAAGGTTAAAGCTGAGGGGTGAGATGGCTTAGGGGCACGCTTTATGGGGTAGGTGGCTGAGCCTGCGTATGTTCTTGCGCTTGTGAGTAGCACCATCATCAGTACAGATGAGAGTGACGTTTCTGGTTCACGCTGAGCGATTAGAGGCTGTCAGATTGCAGCAGGCACAGACCACAGGAAGGGAACAACAAAAACGCAAAGCAACCCACCCCAGCGTCACCTCCAGGGCGGGGGAAGGACGCCTTGGTGTCCTCCATCAGCCCGTGCCTCGGTGACATTTTAAATAGACTCCTGCACGCGGTGTTGCCTGCTGCTGCCTCGGTTGTCAATGTCAGAAGGGGGAGGGGATCTCTTCCTCGTTGAGTGGTTTGGTTCTGGCAGTCCCTGTAATGTTTGAGCTGTCACAACAGGGAAGGTTCCCAAGGAAGCCGCTTACGGAACAAGAGCTGGCTGGGTGCCTGCTTCTTTCAGGCTCAGAGATGAGCCGGGGTAGAAAGGGGAGGTAACCGAATCCCTTCCGGGCTCAGCTCCAGCTATAGCTGTGGTGGCGTACGCTTGGACAAACCCAAACCAGTGCGTGGTCTGGGCCGCTTCTTCCCGGAGCGGACAGGCTCGGACAGGCTCTCCTCTGGGAAGAGCTTTGTGTCTCCAGGGTGCGAGTGATGCGCCGGCACCTGCAGCGAGTAGGCAAAGATCATTGTCCTGAGGACGATTTGGGCTGGTGGGAGGTAGAGCTGCTTCCTTGCTGACGACAGGAGAGAGGAGCCACGGGTGGCAAGGCACCGCCAGAAGTGGGAGTGAAACCTTTTGTTTCTTGTCAAATGAGAGCTCGCAAAAACAACGATGGCAGTATTCCTGCTCTGTACATCGATCCAGTATTGTAGTCAGGCAAGATAGTGGCAATAAAAAGCCCGTCCTTTAATTTTATGCATGGAGAACTTCTTACCTGCTCTCCCCCCTCCCCGTCCTGGTTCCCCCCCTGCTCCGCAGTTTCTTTTCCAACTGCAGCTATTTTTCCCTGCTGACTTCAGGTGTTTTGTATTCTGCTTAGATCAATAGCAGTAGAACAGCAGCCGCTTTCCAGTTGTCACTAGGAAGACCCTGCTGTCAGCTACAGCTCACCCGTTTTCTGCCAGTGCGGTACTAGGGATGAAGAGCCCTTCTGCTTGCCTGACAAACACAAAAGAAAGCTGCGCAGTACAGGAGTGCTGTATTGATTTTATTTTTTTTTTTTATTTCTTTTGTGTGTTTTTTTTTTTTTTTTTTTTTTTTTTTTTTTTTTAAATCCAGCCTGGAGAAAAACAGTGTTCTTCCCCTGTTCCAGAAGCTGGGTTTGCCTTCCTGCACTGGGTTTAAGAGGGAATAAACTGGGCTGTCTAAAATGCCTCCTTCCCGGGCGGGGAGGGGAGGGTGTGTGGTGGTGGCACTGCAGGGAGACGCGTCCTGCTGAGGCTGTCGGCATCGTCCTTGCTGCGTGGCTTTGCCAAGGGAGCTGGTCCCTGGTGATATGCTGCTTAGCAGCCTCCAAGTCACAAGCAGGGAGAGCAAATCCATTGCCTAATCCGACAAACGCGCCAGGACCACATTAGCTGATGTGAACATTGGCCCCTATTCATAGATTTTTTTTTTTTTTTTTTAACAATCTCTGATATTTATGTTAGCCTGGAGCAAATCAATGCAAGTATTTTTCTTCATCAAACAAAAAGTGTTCGCTGAAACACATACAACCTTTGTGTGCATCTTCCTTCCGAAGTGCCAAAATAGGCGTCTGTTAGGAACCAAAGCACCAGGCGTAGGCTTTGCTCTCAAGGGTGTCTGTATTTCCTCGGCTTTCTCTTTTTTGGAACCGGACTGTTTTATGAAATCCCTCACCGTGGGATCCCGAGGAGCACGGTCTCAGGCTCTTGATCAGCTCCGCCGCAGTGACGGGCCACGCTGAGACGATGCCCACGCTACAGCTGGAGGTGAGCTGCTGGGTGGAAGGCTCTGCTTCCATCCAGACGCCTCCGAAGCAGCCCTGCCTCTCGGAGGGGCTGCCCTAAAACATGCTCTAGACTAGGAAATAAGGTGGGATAGTAGATGATATCTTGAGGGCGAGGAATTGTAGTCTGCAGTGCGTTACTAAGCTAGTTGAGTTGAAGCCCGAGTACTCATATGATGAGTTAGTGTGTATCGGGGGCGGGTAGGCCACCTCTAAACTAGACTGTTAGCCAATGCTTTCTACTGCCGTAGCGGCAACTCCAAACTGGTGTCCCCTCTGACGGGCCTCTGCTGTGGGCAGAGGTTACCCATCTGCTGGGCTTTTGAGCTGGAAGCTTCACTCGTCTAAAATTCAGCGAGCGTGTAAGTGCCGTTCTGTCCCCAGAACGGGGAGTACGTTTGATAAACGTGGAAGGCTGGACTTAGCTTAATTATTGAGCAAAGTCAGGTAATGGAAAGCAGAACGCGTAAAAGTAGAGATAAGAAGAGTCTTTGATGAAGGAGAGAAATTTCAGTAAAAAGTGGGGCCGTTATGTGGAAGCTGTAAGTGATGTGATGTTGGGAATGTGGCTCTGGCAATTAACGGGGTTTGCTAATAACGAAAGCCAGCACCTGCTTGCTCTGCCTTGCCTCTGCTGGAGCTACGAGGGAGGAGGAACGCAACTACATGCAGGAAGGGGCCAAGACTGTTTAATTAGCAAAACCCCTTGGCATTGTGCTGTGTGACACCACAAACTGTGCTGGAGAACTCTGCTAACTCCGGGCCTTGAAGGGAAATGCAGCTCCAGGTCTCTGTGAGGAGGAAACGAGTGGCTTCCAAGGAAAGCAGGGAAGGATGTGAAGAGGAGAGTGGGGTCTGGATGCTCGGCTGGGCAGAACATCCCCGTCCTGGGTCTACTTTGGGGCAAGCGATGTCCTCCCTCTTCTTCCCTCTAGTTCAGCGAGTTGTCACTGTATTTTGCCGAGTGTGTTGCGGTGGGTGGAAATCTGGAATAAACATCTTTCTTCTTCAGCTTTCTGGTGTAGTTTGAATTAAACTTCCTAATAAAGCAATTGTTATTTTTCTAATCCGATTCTCTATTTGTAAATGCTGTTCCTCCCCTCGCACTTCCTTTACCGCCTGCTCTTTTGCAGGAGGCTTCCTGTGCGATAAATATTTCTGCTTTTACGCTTTTCTGAGGGCGTGGGGGGGATTCTACCTGGCAGCTCCCGGGGATGATTCTGCCGGGGATGAAGATGGGATGGGGATGACGGGGAGAAGTTTGCTGCCCAGGTTGGTGTGGGCGGATCTGCACAAGGTAGGTGTGTGTGTAAAGGGGAAGGTACCTGCCTGGAGGAGCTTTGCCAGAGGAGTTTCATGGTGGGTAAGGCCTGCAGCCCTTCCTGCCCAGCTCCTGCGGCCCTTCCACCCTGGTCCCCGGGGCCTTTCCTGCCTGGAGGCCCTTCCAGCCCGCTCCCCGAGGTCCTTCCCGCCCGGGGCCCTTCCCGTCCAGCCCCCGGGGCCTTTCCTGCCTGGGGGCCCTTCCAGGTCGGCTCCCGGGGCCTTTCCAGCCCGGTCCCCGAGGTCCTTCCTGCCTGGGGGCCCTTCCAGACCGGCTTCCGGGGCCTTTCCTGCCTGGATTCCCTTCCCGCTCGGTCCCGGAGGTCCTTCCCGCCTGGGAGCCCTTCCCTCCCGGGCCCCTTCCAGCCCGGTCCCCGCTCCCCATAGCGGGCAGGGCCCGGGCCCAGGCGGCGGGGAACCCTCCGGCTTCCTGGTTACCGGCCGTGCCCGGAAGCGAAGCGCGGTGTCCAGGAAGTGACGCAAAGGCGTCGGGCACGGCGTGTGTGTGGAAGCCGGGGCGGGCCCCGGTGATGGCGGAAGCGGAGGCCAAGATGAAGCAGTTCAATGGCGGCGGGGCCGGGCTGGATGCCGAGCGCGGCCGGTTCCCCTACTGCGTGGTGTGGACCCCCATCCCCGTCCTGACGTGAGTGCGGGCCCCGGCGCTCCCGGCCGGCCCCTGCTCAGCGACGCCTGGGCCCGCGCCTCCATACCGGGAGAAGGCCCAGGGCCGGGGCACCCCCACCGCTTCTCCCGGGGTGCTCGGCCTGCTGCGGGGCTGGCGGGGAGCCCGGCTCTGGGGCTGGCAGACCGGGGTAACCGGCTCCCTGCGCTGCCCCGGAGCAGGTGGGGTGCAAGGGCCTCCTCGGGGTGCTCGGCCTGCTTCGGGGTGACCGGGTGCCAGGCCGCTTCGGAGGCCATGGAGGACTCAGTCCTTGGGATAAGGCTCTCCTCTCCCCGCAGCGAGGGCGTGTGTGGGGAAAGCTTTGGGACGAGCGGGCTTGTCTCAGCAGGAGCGGGAGTGGAGGGGATCCAAGGAAACGTGGGAAGTCTTTCATGTTTTTGCAGCCAAGGTTTGGCCACGGGGAGCTTGGACCACCTTATGCCTTGAGGAGAGCCTCCGCGCTTGGCTTTTAATGAGTTAGAAGTCGATTTGCCTTCCCAGTCTTGTCGGCCAAGCGTAAGCAGGCTCCAGGGAGAACTTCTGAGTTTTTCGCTGGTCGTGGGAAAATGAAAAGCTGTAAAATGTGGCTTTGGGGGTAGTCTGGGAACACAAAGGCTTATTTTTATGCCTTCCTTTTCCCCTCCGGTTCAAATCAGGTGATAATGTTTACTGAGCCAGAGCTGAGAGTCAGGTAGAAGACGTGGGCTGGTCCATGCCAGGATTGGGAATGGCAGCACAACTCCTCAGCAAGGAGAAGCCGCAGCTTTCCTGTTGCTGTCTCGCATACAGCTACAAACCAGCTTTGGGCTCTTCTCTTTTTGCCTGAAATTTCCACCTTAGTCTTTTTCTGGAGGATTTTAACATTCTTATGTCCCGCTGGGGCTGATGAAGACATCTGTCCTGCTGCCAGAGCCACTAGGCATCCATATTTGTTTGTGGGTTCATTCCGCCGTGAGCAGTGGCATCTCCCCGTTGATTTTGTTTTGCAGCAGAAATTTCGGTGATGTTATTTGGCAAAACCTCTCCGTAGCTTGAATAATAGCTCCATTTTCTCCCTCTGACGTTTCCTGTCATCCTTGGGTTTGGAGGCTTGAAAGCTAGTCAGTGCTGAGAGGAGAATTAAAGAAAGGAAGAAATGCCTAGACCTTTGAAGGTGGCAATGCTGTGACAGCGTTATATTCAGCCGTACCTTCTGGCTGATAAAACATTGCACAGATAGCGAAAGTGTCTGGCTGCTTTGCATCGCACCAGATAGGGACGTGCAGGGGGTAGAGTGATGCAGGCGCAGAACATCAAACTTTGCAGAGCCCTTCCTCTGCGTCGTAGGGTTATGTTACCAACGGGAGCTATATCCTATTTATAACCTCAGCTGTGCTTATCGGCACGTATCACAGAATCTTCAGAGTTGGAAGGGACCTCTAGAGATCACCCAGTCCCACTCCCCTGCTAAAGCAGGATTGCCCAGAGCACATCACTCAGGGCTGCATCCAGGCGGGGCTTGAACATCTCCAGAGAAGGGACTGCACACCCTCCCTGGGCAGCCTGTTCCAGGGCTCCGTCACCCTCACCGTAAAGAAGTTTTTCCGTGTATTTGAACGGAATTTCCCGTGTTCCAGCTTGTGCCCATTGCGCCTCGTCCTGTCATTGGGAACCACTGAAAAGAGTCTGGCTCCATCCTCCTTCAACCCACCCTTTAGATACTTGTATGCCGTAATAAGGTCTCCCCTTGGCCTTCTCTCCTCCAGGCTAAAGAGTCCCAGCTCTCTCAGCCTTTCCTCGTAAGGGAGATGCTCCAACCCCTCAATCAGTTGCCCTATGGCTTGTCTTTCCTCGTAGCATCCAACCGCCTCATTCCCTTTGTGTTTTTGATAGTTTTAGGATCTCTAATTGAGCCGTGGCTTGTGAATCTGTTTCTTTTTAGCATTGCTGTAATCTCTTCTGAAGTATTAGTTGCTGCGCGCAGTTCCTCGGGGAGAGAGGGGTGAGAAATTGGAGAGAGGTCAGCAAACTTGAGAATGGCGGAGGATGTGGGAGAGAGCTGTAACTTGGCCTGAAGTATTTACTTCTAAGTGATGATGATGGAAGGAGGTTGGGATATAGATCTGCTCCCTGGGGCTGTAAATATCCAGCGGGGAGGAGAGGGTCTTTGAAGCCATGGGACCATTTAGGGAAGGGAATATTCTTCCTGGAGCCAGGAGCCCCGTTTTCTGTCTGGGGTGCTTAAATCTAGTTTGCCATGGAAAGTTGCAGTGTGGATGGGAAGATGGGTAGGATGACCTTATTTTCAGTTGTTGAGGTAGAAAGTACAGTTAAATCTCAAGGCAGGGTCTCCTGGATCTGACCTTTTTACTTGGGTACGCAAATGGGTTTGTTCTAGGAGACTGGGGCTCGCTGTACCCCGGCTGGGGCCACGTGTAGTGCCGGCTGTCGGAGTCTTGCGCTCTCCGTAACTGAAGCCTCTCATGCTAAAATCCCCCATCTTGGCTGCCCCACAGACGAGCTGACTCTAGACCTGCTCGTCAGCACAGCTTTTGGTATTCCCTGCCTGTTTTTCTTCTGTGTCTTTACCGCTCTTTGCCTGGCTTTGGCTCACCTGCTTTCGTCTCTCGGCTGCGTATAACACGTTAACTGTGCCTGTCTGTCCCATGCTATGCAGTAGGTTGCACGGCCGGTCCAGCAGTCTCCTGGCAGCGTGTTGCACGCACTCGGTGTGATCGGGGGGCCAAATATCTCAGCCTGACGGTTCGCTTGTTGCCTCGGTAGATGGCTCTTCCCCATTATTGGCCACATGGGAATCTGCACGTCGACTGGAGTCATTCGGGACTTCGCGGGGCCGTACTTTGTCTCAGTAAGTAGATGATGGATCCAGGATCCAGATCCAGAATCTGTGCTTGGTCTGCTTCTCACCTTCGTTGGTGACTTTGGAGCCAACTGTCTTTTGCAGCTCAAAGTTCTGCAAAATAGTGGCTTTAGGTGTTTCTGAAGCTCACGAATTACTGAAGCTATTACTCTGTGGGCTTGCTGTCCAGTGGAGGTCATTTGGGAGATATGGTAAATAGTGGCTACTTTGGTGAGCAGAAGGGGAAAAAAAGTGTAGTTTAGGCTCTGGATTGGGAATTTTGGACCTAAATTCTCTTGATTCTGAGTAACAGAGGCTGCCTTCCAACTTCCTCAGCATACCTGTTACGATCGTGCTGCTGAGCATCAGGTATGTGCCAGTCTTCTAAACTGCTTTATAGTCCGGTGGATTTTTAAAGTAAGGGAGTTTTAATTTGGGATAATTACTACTCGTAATAGACTGGGACATTTACAGCTTTGAATTAACAAAGTATGAACAGTGGGGGGAAAAAAAACCAAATGCAAAAACCAGGGAATGAGGTACATAGGCACATACACCATGGAGCTAGACGATGTCATCATGTATAGAGTATAAATATACTCGTGCCCAGAACAGCAGTATGAAAACAATTGAAATCTAAATCCGGACACACAAATAAGATTGGTGTCTTGAGACTGCCGAGGCAGTGTGACAGTTTTATCACTAAGCGATCGCGGGCTGTGAGGCCTTCCAGCAAGAGGCGTGTCATGAATATCGCGCGGGGTTATCCTCTTGAGACGTTTTTCCTTTTTTGTAGGAAGACAACATGGCATTTGGGAAGCCAGTGAAGTAAGTGCTCTTGTTAGTTTTTATTAAACTAACCAACTGACCTGCGGATGTCCTTTAATTCACGGAGACAGATGTGCTATAATATTGCTTTTCTTCTTGTTCGGAAGCCCTAATTCAAGTGGATGGCTACTGTGTCTCTGCTTTTCAAGAAACCACGTTAAATTAAATCTTTTTAGAAGTGTGACAGCAATGTGATGGTATTAATAACTAGAGCTCTATGGAGCCTTTATTTAAAAAAAAAAGAAAACAAAAGGCTAAAACATTTTAAGATAATGTTAACAACAAGTGCTCCAAGTAAATACTGCCTGTGCTGTACTAATGAACTGTCATCGCTCACATCTTGTTAATGATTTTCTGGGGGGAGGAGGAGAGGTGCCTGGGTTTTGCGTATCTGTCAGATCAGGTTTACGTTTTGAATGGCCTGAAGGTTTCACATCACGGGACGCGAAAGCAGTTCAGAATTTTGGCTGTGCCCCTGAGCTCTGCAGTTTCTCTCTGGGCTGCTCTGGGGCTGGGGGTGCTGAGCAGTAGTTTCTGCTGCCCTCTGCACTGTACGCGTGTTGTGAAGAGCTCGGCTCCGTGGAATCCAGAGGCAGTGGGTTTCTCCAAGTCTTTTAAGCAGCTTCCAGCTGGGAAGAGCAAGAAGTTGTAAAGATGTGGCAGTAATGCAAAAGGATCTGTTTTCATCCTTCTAGGTACTGGAAATTGGATCCCAGCAAAGTATACTCCACCAGTCCCAACGCCTGGGACACGGCCGTACACGATGCCTCGGAGGAGTACAAGCACCGCATGGTACGGCTCCGACGCTGGTGTCCCGTCTGTGTGTGGAGGAACGTTCCCCCAGGGTTTGGGTCCTTGCTGGGTCTGCACCAGCACAAAGTGCAGAACTGGGGAGCCTCCAGGACAAGATTTCTAATCCCTTGCCCCTTTTTCTGTTGTTCCAGCACAACCTTTGCTGTGATAACTGCCATTCTCATGTGGCTCTGGCCTTAAACCTGATGAAATACGATAACAGCACCTCCTGGAACATGGTGAAACTCTGCTTCTTCTCACTCCTGTATGGGAAATATGTAAGGTGAGCTGAGGAGCAGTCTAGATTCAGCAGGCACAGGGGCTCCGTTTCTTTTCTTCTACACCCTCCAAAGCTTCAAACTGTCCCGTGGAGAAGGGAGAAACATCTCTCCGCCCACAACGTGGGTGTTCGGTGCTGGTAGGTGGTACTAGCACTGCATGCTGCCTCTTAGGAAAAGAACCAAGGGTGCTTTCTGGGTTGCACTGGATGCTGCTCCCGAAATACCGTATCTGGCAGCTAATTTAGGGTGCCTGGAATTCGGGAAACGCTAGCTAAAGCAAATCTCGCTCTGTGTTGTCTTTTGGCTGGGTTAGGTCAGAACATAAGGTCACACACAGAATGGCTTGTCTCCAAGGATTGCTGGTTTCTGTTCCCTCTCGAATCTTGTTTACATAAAAACTAGTCAGATTTCCAACTGGCGTGGAGCTTCCAACTTGAGTGGAGAGGGGAAACCCCGAGTTTTCCTTACTAGAAGGGGCACTTAAACTCCGTTTCAGCTCCTTGTGCCTGAAGAGGAGATTCTGCGATGACTGCCTTGCGCAAAGCTTCTGAGTTGCTCCACTTCTGTTGGGTCTTCCCTGTTGTGGAAGAGCTTCTCTGCCAGCTTTTAGGCAAGCGTAGTCCCTGCTGTCTCGGTTAAATACACCAGCAGTCTGAATAACGAGGCCTACAGTAACAGGATTTCATTTTTTGTGGTCTCCTGTCACCCCTCCTGTCTGTGCAGATATGAAACGTGCTAGTCTTCAACCTGAATTTAAGCTGGAAGGAGAGTCCAGCCCTATTGTCGATGATACAGTTATTTGTGGACCTGATTTAGTCTAAATTTTTAATGCAGACTGAATCTCTAGGATGTGATGTGTGGCGGTGCCAGCAATGGATAAGGAAGTCGGAAGGGCATCTGTGTCCCTCTGATTTCTCCAGTTATTCTCGCATTTTTCTCTCCCTCTTGTCTTTCTCTGCTGATTTCTTAGATTTAAACCCTCGTCCTTTTTTCCATCTTGCAGCATAGGGGGATTTGTGAAGACCTGGCTTCCCTTTATCCTCTTCTTGGGGGTGATCGTGACCGTGGTTCTGACGCTTCATTTGCGGTGATGGCAGCTGTGAACTCCCCATTCCATGGGCACACAAAGGAAGAAACTGTGACTGATCCATCGAGACGGAGGCGTGGGACTCTGGGAGGCGTTTTCTGGGGAAGGTGGCAACTCCGCTCCATTGTAACAGCTCATCTTTGTTTCCTGGAACTGGCTTCTTTTCCTTCTGTTTTTGTTCTGTCGATGGTGTCTCCCAGTGTCAGGGCTCCGGAAGCCTCCTGCTCTCTCCCTGAACGTGCTCCCTTTCTGCAGTTGGGTAGGTAGAAACGCAGTCAGGAAAGGAAAGGCGTGGGCACCTTTGCATTCGTTGCGAAGTAAAGCCGCGAGGCAAACCCTGCCTCCTGGTTCAGGAGCACAAGCAGATACACCTTGTAAGGTTCTCTCTGATCACCCGGTTTCTTCCTCTTGGCAGACTTCATCGGACGCTTCCTCAGATTTCCCGAGTCTGCAGGAAGGAGTTGTTGTTTCCCTGTTGCACGACTCTCCTGTAGCACGGGTTTCAAAGCGGAGGTGCGGGGTTCCTCCTGGGGATGTGGAGTGCCGCAGCACTCACCGATGGTCCCCCCCCAGTAGTGACAGAAAGGTGTTGACAGCAGGACACTCCTCTGAGGAGACACGCAGAGGAACGCTCTGTAGCAGGACAAATTCATCTGGTCCTGCTGGTGAGCCCAGAAAGGTAGGAAAGTCGATCGACTGGCTTGGGTATGGCTCATGGCAGTCTGCACGCTTTCAATAGCCTCTTGCAGAGCTGGGAGTCTACTGCTCAGTCCCTTTTTAGCTTGTGCCAGAAAAAATACAGCTTCCCTGCTCCTGCCTGTGCTCTGAATATCTAAAACTGTCGTCACACATCTCACAAGCCACTTACTTTCCTTTGATCCCTAGTACGTTGTGTGTCGCGGCATACCTGAGCCTGCGGAGGCGGCAGCAGCGGCTGGTAGAGGTTTCTGGGGCAGAAAGCTTAGCGTAGAGTTGTGAAAACATCCGTGAGAGCAGCACCCGAGACCTGAGCTTAGTGGGGCCATCAGAGATTAAAAGAAAAGGTGATGGGGCTGGAGAGCATCCATGTTCTGGTTGGGCTTTGCAGCAGCAAACTGGGGCACTGGTTTTCTTGCGGCTGGTTCCAGGATGGTGAACGAGAAGGTCTGTTTCCTTCCTTGGTGTGCTTTGAAGAGCGCACCTGGGGTAAAAGTGCTTCGCAGGACTGGCTTTGATGTGAGAAATGTTGGTCTGGCAGCGTTGGGGGGCTGGTGGCCCTTTTGAGCCCCGGATCGGGCAGGAGGGGTACTAGGGGGGTAGGTTGTTCTTGAGCAGGCAGGAAGTGAATTTGGATGTGACCCAGAGCCTCTTCCAGGATGAGAGGTCCCGGTCTGTGTTTGCTGAGGCTCTGGCCTGCAGGTGCTGCTTTCTGTGGGGCTCTGAGCCAGGTGGCTTTTTAAACAAACCTTGTGGCTGAAGGGTTATGTGCAGTTGAGCAGATCCCCCCTGACTGCGGGGGAAGGAGAACAGCTTTTCCGCTCGTGCTTGGAAAGGCCAGCTCTTCACTTCGGTATGGATTTCCACCTCAAGGAGCGCTCATGGCTAGCAAGAAAGCTCTTCTCCACTACCTGCTGTCCTCGCCGCTTCCTCTGGCTGGGGAGCCTGTTCAGCGTCACCGCTGGCCCTCAGACCTGTCCCTGTGTGCCTTCCCGTCCGCTTCCATCTCTCCAGCTCCTCTAGCCATATGGGAGGCTTGGGGGCTCCTCTTTGGCCTCTTGATTTCTCTTCATTTCTGCATTTCCTCTTTTTCCTCGGTCACTTTTAAATAGCCCCTTAAAGCTCTCCCTTCTCCCTAGCATCAAGTTGTCCCTCTGTCCCCTGGTGCTGGCCTTTCTGGGGCGGGTGGAGGTGTGCAGACCTCGGCGCCCTTCCCCGTCTGCCTGGAACCGAAATAGTCGTCGGTGTCTGCTCTGTACAGTCATGTCAAGCCTGCGTGGAGAGCGGGCTGGAGGGTGCTGGGCCTGGGGCTGGTTAGGAAGCCAAGATCTTGATCAAAGAGAACCTTACGATGAAAGGACGGTGTCTTACCGAGCTACCCGGTGTTGCTGCGCTCTCCGCCCGCCGAGCCTGCTGGCTGAGGCGCCCCGGGAGCAGCCAGTTGAACAGGAGGGATTAGTCCTTTGCCTCTGTTTTAATCTGAGTGTGATTTCGCAGAGCGACTAGCCAAGGATGCGCTCGGAGTCCCTGGCCCCAGGGCCGAAGCCAACCTGTCTTACGCAGTAGCAATAATCTAGAGCCTCTTAGGCCTGTCTCACACGTTGATTCGGTGTGTTATCGATAAGCTATACAAGCGTTGCCAAAGCTGAGACTTTGAGTTGTCAGGGGAGGCCGGGAGCGGAGCTGCTGGCCACAGTTCCCGCTCCTGGGACTCCTTGAAAACATGTCGAGTGCCATTCCCCACCGTGAAAATCCTTGTTGTTTGCTCCTGATGCTTTTTACCCGATCTGGGTTTCAAATGGAGACTTGTCGCGAGCAGCAAATGGGCCTCGTGCTCGGTTGGCAACCGGGGAAGGGCGGCAGCGCTTCACCCAAGTTCTGGTTGAACGGCCCACCCGCTTCCACCGGCAGCGACACAGGATCGCTCCGGACATCCAAAGGAAACACGGCTAACGGGAGAGCCAGGCCCAAAGCTGACGTACCACGGAGCCAGCCTGTGCGTCCATGCCAGACACGCAAAGCCGTGCTCGCACAGTGAAGGATGGAGCCCGCGGAGGTCGGATGCTGGGAGAGGCGGGTGGGCTGCTTGGATTTACGGTCTTCCTACGCTGCGGTAGTGTCAGCCCGGCGCTGCGGGAGTGCGGAGAGACCCCGGTGCAGCTTCCCAGCGGCGCTGCAGCCACCGGCTGCGGTTGTGTGGAGAGTGGGCTGCTTCCTCTTGGCGTGGGAGGTGGCAGAAACCGGGGAGGGGGGTAGGGAATGTCCTCTCCTTGCAGCTTCCTTCATCTCACTAGCCACATGAAAGGTTCACCGTGTCCTTCACCTTCCAGATGCCAGTTTTACGCTCCGCTCCTTTCCCCTTCGCACGTGTGTGTGCTGCAGAGCTCCGTGGCTTTGCCGCTGCTCTCTGGCGAGGGCGAGCCCTCCGTACCCTCATCCTTTGTTCTCTTGATCTCTGTGGGGCGCTGGATTACTCTGTAAATATTTAAACTCTGCTTCTGTGGTTTCAGAATCCTGACGGTAGGGGAAATAAACTTATTTCTGTGGATGTCTCCAAGTGCCACATCTCTTATTGTCGAGACGCTTTCCTCCTTCCAGCCGGGAGCGGGGTTGGTATTTCCCCCTGCCCCGCTGAGCTCTGGCCCCTCTCCTGCCCCAGGGCAGCCCCCAGGAGCCGGACCCCGAAGCTCCCACCCCTTTTGCTTCGTGAACTTGCCCTTTGCTCTGCTCCAGGGCAAAACTCCCAGCCCTGTTTTCAGACCTGGGAAGGGGGGTTTGGGGGGTGGGGGGTGGCAGGAGGAACCCAGTTGCCGCAGCGTGGGAAGGGTTTGCGGAATTTAATGCTGGGTCTCGAAGCCGGGGACGTGCCGAGGGTCTCTCTTGTGTTTGGGAGGAGGAGGGGCTCTGCTTTTGCTCTTTGCTGCTCTGCCTGGCCCTGGGCAGGGGGGAGCTGAGCCTTTTTGGGGAGGAGGATGGTTTTTTAGAAGATAAACCCCCTCTTGCAGCCTGATCCCAGTGAGCCGTTCCTTTTCCATAGTCCTAAATCTCTGGCATCTCTCTGTTCTTGGAGGCTGGGCTCCTTTCCCCTGCCATCTTCCATTTCCCTGCAAGCTGTTGGGGAGGGAACACGTGTGCTGGGGCCAGGGCTGCCAGGAGCTATGGAGGAGCGGGAAGCAGAGCGGGATGCGAAGAACCGGCCTCATTTTTCCCCTCTCCCAGCAGGATACCACTGCCTGAACTGGGAGCGAGGGAAGCTGGGCCTCCAAGTGCTGTAACGATTGCTAATGCGGCAGCCGATTTTCCGTTAACATCTGATATCCAGAGGCCAAAGCTGCGCGGTGGGGGAAGTAGATCAGCCTTAAAATTAGGTTGTGTACGAGGCTGGGGGATTTAACGGCGCAGCCATCTTACAAAACGCCACCTGGATCCTCTCCTGCTCGGCCCCTCCGTCCAAACCCCGCTGCGGCTGCGTTAACTCCAGCCCCTGCTTTGGCTCCGGGGCTGCCAAACAGCAGCGGTGGAGTGGGGGGGGGGGAAGGAAGGACAACGGCAGGCAGCCTCCGAGGGGTTTATCCTGCACACGGCTGTCGCTGGAGCACGAGGTGAGGATGCGAAACCCCCCAGGAAGGTGCTCTGCCCAGCGTGTCCGGCTCCGTACTGCTGTCGCCGTCCTGCTGGCCTCCGGAGCGTGGCAGGGTTTTTTTTCTAACCCCTTTTTGCTGCCCCGGAGAGAATCCGGCTGGAGGCGCGTGGGAGCCGAGCTGCATGGTTCTGGTCACGGTTTTGGGGGATTATAGGGAAGCAGCCAGGCTGGATGTGCCAAGGCAGTCACGCTCGGGCGCCCGGGGTGCTCACGGCTCTCCGGTGGTGGCAGGAGGCTGGTCCCTGCCAGGCTTCCTCCTCTCATTTCTCTCTCTCCTACCTCTCAGCGGGGCCAGCCCAGCCCCGGGAGGGACGGAGGCTGCTGGAAGCCCGGGAGGCTGCAAAACAGAGTGGCAGGATCCGTCCCGACCTGCCGAATGGCCTGAACCAAATTATCGGAGGGATGGAGGCCGCTGGAAGCCCGGGAGGCTGCAAAACGGAGTGGCAGGATCCGTCCCGACCTGCCGAATGGCCTGAACCGAATTATCGGAGGGACGGAGGCTGCTGGAAGCCCGGGAGGCTGCAAAACGGAGTGGCAGGATCCGTCCCGACCTGCCGAATGGCCTGAACTGAATTATCAGAGGGACCTCGCTGCCTCCTGCTCCCCTGCCCTCGCACGGTGGGGGGCTTCTTCAGCACAGGGAGCGGGGCTGGGGGGGGGTCCCCGACCTCCCCGCGGGGACGGACGGGGGAGCAGACACCCCATCGCTGGCCCTGCTGCCGCAGCGGGGCTGGTGTGGAGCCACCTTTGAAGCGGGGTCACTTTGCTGCAGCTGGCAGGAGAGGGGGGGGGCCCCGTTTCTCATCCCCGTAGCGAGGGGGGGGGGCATCAAAGGGCTGCCTGGGGAGCAATATCAAATTGCACTTAAGCATTTACACGGTGGAAGCTTTTTGAAGACGCCGGCGGTGGCTGGGCTGCCTGCGGCCGTGGTGCCTCCGAGGCTGCAGCTCCCCCCTCATCCTCAGCCCCCCCCTCATCCTCAGCCCCCCCCTCATCCTCAGCCCCCCCCTCATCGTCCCCGGTCTTTAAGGGGGTGCAAGATGCGACACTGCGGCTTTTGATACCCGCGTCCTCCCGCACAGGCCTTGCGTGTTACCCCCAGCCAGAGCCGAAGGTGGAAACGCCACGAGGTCCCTGCTGGATTGTGGGGATTAAAAATTAAGAGGGGGCCGTAAGCAAGCGGCCTCCCAGCCCGCACGAGCTGGGGTTCATCCCAGTGGGAGCTGGGATCCGTCCCATGGGATCTGACGTCCATCCCAGTGGGAGCTGGGATCCATCCCACTGGGAATGCGGATCCATCCCAGTGGGAATGCGGATCCGTCCCAGTGGGACCTGGGATCCGTCCCAGTGGGATCTCAGATCCATCCCAGTGGGAGCTGGGATCCATCCCACTGGGAATGCGGATCCATCCCAGTGGGACCTGGGATCCGTCCCAGTGGGATCTCGGATCCATCCCAGTGGGAGCTGGGATCTGTCCCAGTGGGAATGGGGATCCATCCCAGTGGGAGCTGGGGTCCGTCCCAGTGGGATCTGGGATCCATCCCAGTGGGAATGGGGATCCATCCCAGTGGGAACTGGGGTCTGTCCCAGGGGGAGCTGGGATCCAGAATCCATCCCAGTGGGAGCTGGGGTCCGTCCCAGTGGGAGCTGGGGTCTAACCCAGTGGGAATGGGGATCCATCCCAGTGGGAGCTGGGATCCGTCCCTGCGTGCCCCGGGGAGTGCTGGAGCAGCACATCAGCGGCAGCGGGAGGGCAGAGGGCAGGGGGGAGCCGCGTCCCTGGGAGGGGGACAGGAGCAGATGGCCCCATTGCTGGGGGAGGGGGGACACGTGGCGGTGTAAAAGGGATGGCAGAAAGCGAAGGGAGGGTTTGGGGCTGGGGGAGGCTGCTGAGGGGGTGTGACCCCCCCCCCCCCCCCCCCCCCCCCCCAGGTCTGCAGAGGTGTTTGTGTCCTGCATCCGCTGCCCACGTGGGCTCCATGTGTTGGGACAAACCCTGCCGTCCCCTCCAGGGTCCCTGGGGGAGGGACCCCCATCCCTCCCGGCCTCCTCCCCACCGCCGTGTGGGGTCAGCACCTCCTGGATGGGGGGACGTGGGTTTGGGACGCTCCAGGGCCCCTGTCCCTCCGGAGATGCTCTCGGTGGCTGGTGGCCACGGAGCTCAGCTCCCTCAGGAGCCTTCAAAGCCCCCCAGCCCTGCACCCTGGGTGCTCTTGGCCGGTGTCCCACGGGTGCTGCACCCCCCCCAGCCAGGCTGCTGATCCCCCACCTGCAAACCCACCGGCGGGCGAGACGCTGCCGATGCTCCGGCGTGTGCTCCCTGCCTCAGTTTCCCCCCAGGAGAGCCGGGCTTGCCCGCGCCTCGCCAACCCGAAGAACGAGTCCTGGGAGGGGGGTGTTGGGGGGGGGGAACCAGGGCTGGGGAGCAGGACGGGACTTGCTCCTCGCCCCCGCTGCCCGAACACCCAGCCCAGACATGAGGCAGAACCTGTTCTGCGCACCCCTGGGGATGCTGCCAGCACCCGGCACCCAAGGGGCAGGAGGAGGGTGTGCTCCCTCGGATGCTGCTTCGGGATGTGGCCGGAGCCGGGCTGCGCGTCTATCCGGGGGCTCCACAAGGAAAACCATCCCTGAGGGCTGGCCTGGCATCCGGCTCGCCTTGTGCTGGTGGCCAGGGTGTTCCTGGGTGTCACCGGGCTGACGCAGCCCCCGGCCGTGGCCACCCCGGGCGGACGGAGGCTCAGCTCCACCGGCACCGCAGCGGCTGAGACCCGGCAAACTCACCACCCCTCTGGGTCACCGGGGACAGGGTGGGGGACACAGCGCGGGATGTGACCCACTGCTCCCCCGCAGCCATGGGGACTGTCTGTGCCGTGCTCGGGGTGGCCCCGAGCCGCCTGCCCATGGCCCCGAGGAGGGGCACTGCCCCACACCATCCGTCCGTCCGTCCGTCCGTCTGTCCGTCCATCCCCTGAGATCCAGGAGCAGTGGATGGATCCTGTCACGTCCTTCCCCATCCCAGCCTCAACCAATAAACCTTTCTCTCCCTGGCTGAGGGGAGACCTCATCACTCCCTACAACCACTTGAAAGGACGTTGTAGAGAGGTTGGTGCTGGTCTCTTCTCACAGGGAATTAGCGACAGAACAAGAGGGAATGGGTTCAAGCTGCAGCAGGGGAAGTTTAGGCTGGACATTAGGAAAAAATTCTTCCCAGAAAGAGTGGTCAGACCCTGGAATAGGCTGCCCAGGGAGGTGGTGGAGTCACCATCCCTGAGTGTGTTTCAGACTCGTTTAGATGTGGTGTTGGGGGATGTGGTGTAGGGCAGAACTTTGTAGAGTGGAGTTGATGGTTGGACTCGATGATCCCAAGGGTCTTTTCCAACCTAAATGATTCTATGATTCTATGGTTCTATGTTGCTGGTCCGGGATGCTGGGAAAGGCCTCGGTGCCCACCCTGCGTGACCCGGAGCTGAGCCACCAGCCCACGATCACCCCTCTGGGGACACCACGGTCCCCGAGCCACTGCCACCCTGCAGAGACCTGGCTGCACTCCCTGCATTTCCAGAGCGCCCATAGCAGGGACCTCGTCTGGCTGGGGCCTCTCCCCTCCGGATCGGACCAGCGGGTGCCCCGCGAGGGGAGGAAGAGGAGGGCGGCCGACAGACCGCGCCGTTGCTAAAGTCTCATTTCCTTAGAAACCACGCTAAAAATAATCCCCTTTTCTTGCGGCCCTGTGCTCGGCGTGTGCTGCCGCTGCACCCCGCCGCAATTCCTCCCCCGTAAAGCTGGCTGGGTGATGGCTGGAGCCTGGCAAGGAGCCTGACCCGCCCCCCCAGCCAGCCACCCTCCCCCTGTGATGGAGGGAAACTGAGGCACGGCCCCCCCCCCGCTGTGCCGGGGAAGGATGCTCTTGTCCTGGGTGCGGGATTTGCCACTGCCAGCCATTGCTGGCCTGATCCTGCGTGGGGCTGAGCACCCAAGTTTGTCCTGGGTGGGCGGAAGCCCCATCCCTTTGGAGAAATATGGGATTGTGCCAGGCAGGATGGGAGCTGTGAGGCTGGGGGGTACCCGTGGGATGGGGGATGCGGGGCTGGAGCTATCCCATGGGACAGGGAATGTGCAGCTGGGGGTATCCATGGGATGGGGGATGCGGGAGTAGGGCTGTCCCATGGGATGGGGGATGTGGGGCTTGGAGTACCCATGGGATGGGGATGTCAGGGCTGGGGTACCCATGGGATGGGAGCCATGGGGCTTGGGGGTACCCATGGGATGGGGAATGTGGGGCTTGGGGTACCCATGGGATGGGGGATGTGGGGGCTGGGAGCCATGGGGCTGGGGATACTCCATGGGGTGGGGGATGTGGGGCTGAGGCTGTCCTATGGGATGGGGGATATGGGGCTTGGGATACACATGGGATGGGAGCCATGGGGCTGGGAGCCATGGGGTTGGAAGCCGTGGGGCTGGGGATACTCCATGGGATGGGAGACCTTCAAAGCCCCAGGGACCCTGCATTGCCCCACTAGGGGATTTTGGGGGGGCTGCAGGGAGGGTAGATTTGCTCCCAGAGCGTCTCCGGACCGGGCACCCCGAGGCCGCATCCTGCCCCGTGCGCCCCCCAGGACCCCCCGGCTGCGGATTTGGGGGGGGGGGGGGGGGGGGTGTGTGTCTCCCACCCCATCCCAGCACCGTCGACTTCCCGGCACACACTCGACTTCCATCCTCCTCCGGCTTCGGGGGGGTCCCCCCTTACCCTGGGGCTCTTCCCCCTCCGCACCACCCCTTTCCCCGGGCTGCCTGACGCCTCCCAGTTCAGCCCAGTTCAACCCAGTTCAGTCCCGTCCGGCGGGCGCTGCTGGCTCCAGTCCCTGCTTTCGTGCCGCCGGGGCGAGGAGGCGCTCGCTCGCCTGCGGTTGACTCAGCTCTAGGCCGCCAGCACCCTGACGAGGGTGGGGACCCAGGGTGGGGGGGGGACACCCGCCACCAGGAGGGTCCCCCTGGGGTGCTGGGTGTTGGGGGGGGGGACACGAGCCACCGTGACCCTGGGCAGGTAAGGGCGGCCGTGGGGCTGACCCCACTGCTTGCCCCACGGCGGGGCTGCAGCAGCACCTTGGAAGGGGGGGGGGGGGGGGGTTCTGGGTCCTCTCGCCTTGCTTGGGGGGGCTGCATCCCCCCACCCCTTGCTCCCGAGGAGGGGTGGAATGGTGGTGGGGGGGGCTCTGGGACCCAAATTTCTGTGGTGGCTTTAATCCTGTGCTGTGCTGGAGACCTGGCCCTGGGAGGTGGGGGGGGGGGGTGCTCTTGGAGGGGGTCTGAGGCCACGGTGATGGGCTGCAGGGCCCCTGGTGCTTGGCGGGGGGGCGGGGGGGGGGAGGTGGGAAGATGATGGGGGGGTGCAGCTGGGGGGATGAGGGGGTTGGGGCCTGCCAGTCCCCACAGGGATACGGGGGGGGGGGGGGGTGACAAGGGGGGGGCTGAGCCTGGGTGCATTTTGGTGTGTGGGGGGGGCATTTCACACTGTCGATCGCCCCGCTCCGTCGTGGGTTGCTTGCAAAGAAAAAAGGGGGATGTGCACACCCCCCCACCCCCCCCAAACTATGGCTTACTGGGGAGGTTTAACTGGTTTGACTGGTCTCTCGTGCAGGGTGGGGGGGACAGGTGCCAGCACCCCTCTGCACACCGGCGGGCGCGGGAGGTGGGTGCTTGTTTACACACACACCCCCCCCCCACCCCCAGCTGTGCCCACCCACCACGGACGGAACGCGGGTGACATTTTTTGGGTGCCGTCTCTGTTCCGGGGTTTGAGTGGGGGGGGGACGGGACACCCCCGTGTGCCGCCAGTAAACAGGATACGAGCGGGCTGCGGTGGAGAGGCAGCGGCAGCAGCGTCCCAGCCCGGTGACAACCGGTATGTCCCCCCCCCACCCCACCCCCCACCAAACCCCCCCACTGGGTGCAGGGTGCTGGGGGGGTGTCGCAGGATCCCCCTCCCCAGCATGGGGAGCGGGATGCTGGGAGGTGTGTGTGTGTGTGGGGGTGTCCATGTGGTGGTGGTGGGGGGGGGGGTCCCCGGTGTGTGATGTGGGGGGGGTGCAGGTGGTGTGGGGGGTCCCTGGTGTGCGATGTGGGGGGTCCCTGGTGTGTGGGGGGGGTGGCACCCAGCCCACCTGCTGTTACCAGTGTGCTGGGGGATGTCTGACACCCCCCCACCCCCGGAGTTGGGGCAGTGGCACCCGTGGGGCAGCGCTGAGACAGGGCCACCCGTGGGGCAGGACAGGGCGACCCACAGGGCTGGGATAAGGGCACCCATGGGGCTGGGATGGGACCCCCTGTGGGGCTGGGGACAGGGCCACCCATGGGGCAGGGACAGAGTCACCGTCAGGGCTGGGGACAAGGGCCACTGGGGGCTGAGCCCCACGGTGGAGGTGGGACCCCCACAGCCGCCCGGGGTACAGCCGTGCCGGTGCTCACATGCCGGTGGGGTGCCGGGGGGGGGGGACAGGGGACCGGGGACCGATCCCGTCCCACCGCTGCTGCAATTTCCTGCCCTGGCATCCCGCTCCGGGCAGCGCTTTCCCAACGCCGGGGGCCAGGAAGGGCAGCGGTGAGGCAACGCCGGGCCGTGGGGCAAGAGCCCCTGCCCGCACCCTCTGCCCTGGCAGCTGCGATGAGCTGAGTACGGTCTCAGCCCGGTTCGGTCGCAGCCCATCGTGGGGGGGGGGGGCACGGCTGAGCCCCCTTTTGCCACCCGTCTCGGGGCCGTGGCAACTGATGAAACCCGTGGGAAAGCAGGCAGGGGCAGAGCTGGCCCTGGGCAAACACCTTTGGCAAACACGGGCCGCGGGCAGGACGCCGGCGGTGGGGCAGGGCTGGCCCTGGCACGGGGCCGGCAGCTGGGCCTGGCAGCGGGAGGAGCGGCAGGGCTTCCCTGAGCTTTCCCATGGCATTGCCCCTGCCCCTTCCCTCCCCACCCTCGGCATCGTCCCACCCCTCATTTTGTCCCCCTTGGGGGGGGGGTATTTTTGGGGTGCAATGGCAGGGGGGAGGGCGTGTGTCATGCTGAGCTTCCGCTCCATCTCTTCGCAGAGGGTGAGGATGATTCCCACCCCGACGCGGCCCCGAGATCCCTCTCCAGATGCTGGCATCGCTGGTGCATGCCCGGCACGCTGAGCCCCTCCGGCTGCAGCCCCCCGTTTCTCGACACCCAGCACCCCGGGGTGCCCCCGCCGTGTCCCCCCGCCCCGCCATGGCGCTGGAGCTGGGGGCCGAGGCGCTGCTGGACCTGAGCTTCCTGACGGAGGAGGAGCGACACGCCATCGGCGAGGTGCTGCGCCGCGACTGGCAGCTCCGCCGGCGCGAGGAGGGGCGCATCAGGTGAGGTGGGGGGGTCCCCTGCTCAGCGTCACCCCTGGGGAGAGCCTCAAGCCCCCCAAGAACAGCCAGCGTGGGGTCCGTCACCCTTGGGGACGGCATGAAGCATCCCAAGAGCAGCCAGCGTGGGGTCTCTCACCCTTGGGGACGGCGTGAACCCCCCCAGGAGCAGCCAGTGTGGGGTCCGTCACCCTTGGGGAAGTCGTGAATCCCCCCAGGTGCAGCCAGCCTGGGGCCTGTCACCCTTGGGGATGGCGTGAACCCCCCCACGATCAGCCAGTGTGGGGCCCATCACCCCTGGGGACGGTGTGAAGCCCCCCAAGAACAGCCAGCGTGGGGTCCGTCACCCTTGGGGATGGCATGAAGCCCCCCACGATCAGCCAGTGTGGGGTCTGCCACCCTTGGGGACGGCGTGAACCCCCCTGAGAGCAGCCAGCGTGCGGTCCGTCACCCTTGGGGATGGCGTGAACCCCCCCAGGAGCAGCCAGCGTGGGGTCCGTCACCCTTGGGGACGGCGTGAAGCCCCCCGAGAACAGCTGGCGTGGGGTCCGTCACCCTTGGGGAAGTCGTGAATCCCCCTAGGTGCAGCCAGCCTGGGGCCTGTCACCCTTGGGGACAGCATGAAGCCCCCCAAGAACAGCCAGCCTGGGGCCTGTCACCCTTGGGGACAGCATGAAGCCCCCCAAGAACAGCCAGCGTGGGGTCCATCACCCCTGGGGATGGCATGAACCCACCCGAGAGCAGCCAGCCTGGGGTCCGTCACCCTTGGGGACGGTGTGAAGCCCCCCAAGAGCAGCCAGTGTGGGGTCTGTCACCCCTGGGGACGGCGTGAACCCCCCCAGGAGCAGCCAGCGTGGGGTCCATCACCCTTGGGGACGGCGTGAAGCCCCCCGAGAGCAGCCAGTGTGGGGTCCGTCACCCCTGGGGACAGATCGGCCAGGCTGGGGTTCCCCTTTCCCGTGGGGATGGGGGCACCCATTGAGCCCGGCCAGGGTGAAGCCCTGCGGTGGGTGACACTGCCATCGGGGCGGGGGGGTCCCAAACCCTCTGGGAGACGGTGGCTGGTGTCCCCAGGGCTACTTGTGGTGGCTCCATCAGCCCATCATCAGTCCCCTGGGGTGATGGGGACGGTGGCGCAGGGGTCGATGGCAGCACTGGGGTTGGGGGGGGGGGACACGGGGACACCCAAGGCCACCCTCCTGCCACCAGCAAGCTCCGCAAGTCGGTGTCGGACCCGGCGCGGCTGAGGACCCTCACCGGGGACTGGTTCTGCGACGCCCGCGCCCAGCGCCACCGTCACCACCTGGGCTCCGACCTCGTCCGAGCCTCCATCCGCCGCAGGAGGCGGCCCCGGGGTAGGCGAGGGATGGGGACACGGCCGGGGAGTGGGGGGGGGACACACTGGGGGCCAGGGCTCAGCCCGCTCAGGTCCCCCGTGTCCCCAGGAGCGGGGGACCCGGAGTGTGGCCCCAGCCTGGGCGAGCTGGAGCCCATCGGCGAACCGCTGGCGGAGGAGAAGGAGGATGAGGATGGTGTGGCGGAGCCGGAGGACAGGTGAGGGGGGGGCGGGGGGGTGTCTCTCACCCCACGGGTGCCCCAGGGGTGGTGGCGTCTCTTATCGGTACCTCGCTGGGGGTGGCACGGCCCTGGGGTGCCCGGGGGGAGCTGGAGGTGGGGAAGTGGGAGCAGAGCCCGTGGTGAAGGGGATGGTGCAGCCAGAGCTGCAGGTTCCACTTTCTGTCCGCTGTCCTGCTGTCTGTCTGTCTGTCTGTCCATCAGCCCGCTGTCTGTCTGTCTGTCCACCATCCTGTTGTCTGTCTGTCCATTGTCCCACTGTCTGTCTGTCTGTCCACTGTCCTGTTGTCTGTCTGTCCATCATCCCACTGTCTCTCCATTGTCCCACTGTTTGTCTGTTCACCATCCTGTTCTCTGTCTGTCTGTCCATTGTCCCGCTGTCTGTCCATCCACTGTCCCGCTGTCTGTCTGTCCACTGTCCTGTTGTCTGTCTGTCCATCATCCCGCTGTCTCTCTATTGTCCCACTGTCTGTCTGTCTGTCCACTGTCCCACTGTCTGTCTCTCCACTGTCCCACTGTCTGTCTGTCCATCATCCTGTTGTCTGTCTGTCCATCATCCCACTGTCTCTCCATTGTCCCACTGTTTGTCTCTCCATTGTCCCACTGTCTGTCTGTCCATCATCCTGTTGTCTGTCTGTCCACTGTCCTGTTGTCTGTCTGTCCATCATCCCGCTGTCTCTCCATTGTCCCACTGTCTGTCTGCCTGTCCACTGTCCTGCTCTCTGTCTGTCCACCATCCTGTTGTCTGTCTGTCTGTCCACTGTCCTGCTGTCTGTCTGTCCATCATCGTGCTGTCTCTCCATCATCCCGCTGTCTGTCTGTCTGTCTGTCCACTGTCCCGCTCTCTGTCTCTCCATCACCCCGCTGTCTGTCTCTCTCTCCATCATCCCGCTGTCTGTCTGTCTGTCCACTGCTGGGGGGGGGGATGGACAGAAAGCACTCGTTAGCCTGATGCCTTGTGGAGAGAGACTAATTACCCTCTCGTCTCGCAGCCCCCCTCCGGAGGAAGCGCAGGCAGCCGCGGAGCCCCAGGTTGGTGCCTGGTTGGGGTGTGGGGGGGGGTTGAGCCTGCAACCGGTACCCGATGCCCCGGTGATGGGCTCAGCGGGTCACCCCGGGACACTGTCATGGGGGCCAGCCTTGTGCGTGGCCTCGCAAAGCGCGGTCCTGAGCCCCGCGGGGTGGGGAGCGATGGCGCGGGCGGAGGGGGGGGAAATCCCATGGGATGGCACCCCCCACCCTGTCCCCGGGGACCCAGAGGGGCTGGACCGAGGGGTGCAGGGTTGGGGGGGGACAGGAGGGTGCCCGTTCTCACCCTCTCCCCTGTGTCCCACCTCGCAGCCCAGCCCCATGGCCCCGGCTCCGGAGGGGACGGCGGTGTCACAGCGGCAGGGTGACATCCCAACGAGGGAGCAGGACACCCCAGCCCAGCCAGGTAACCGTGATGGTGGGGGGGGGGGGACGGACAGTGAGATTTGGGGGGGGGGGGTTGGAGCCCCCCAGCACTGCTTAACCAGCCTCCTACCTCCTCCCAGCTCCCCATCCCGGCCCCCCCATCCCTTGCTTGCCTTGCTGAAAAAAGGGGAGCCCCCCCCCCCCATCCATCCCTGCCATGTCGGGACCCCCCCACCCCCCCACCCACACGGTGGCCTTGCAGGTGACACGGTCAGTGGGAACCCCTTCGGCACGTCCAGTGCGGAGGAAGACGAGGAGGAGCCCGACTCCGCACACAGCGGCCCCGATGCTGGGCAGGTGGGATGGGGGGGCTGTATGGGCCTGGGGGGCTGTATGGGGTTGGAGGGGGGGGAGGCTGTATGGGGCTATAGGGGGTTGGAGGGGTCTGTGTGGGGCTGGAGGGGGCTGGGGGGCTGCATGGTGTTGGAGGGGGCTGTATGGGCCTGGGGGGGCTGTATGGGGTTGGAAGAGGGGGAGGCTGTATGGGGCTATAGGGGGTTGGAGGGGTCTGTATGGGGCTGGAGGGGGCTGTATGGGGCTGGGGGGCTCTATAGGGCTGGGGGAGGCTGCATGGGGTTGGAGAGGGCTGTATGGGGCTGAGGGGGCTGTATGGGGTTGGAGGGAGCTCTATGGGGTTGGAGGGAGCTGTATGGCATTAGGGGGTCTGTATGGGGCTATATGGGGTTGGAGGGGGCTGTGTGTGGTCAGAGGGGGCTGTGTGGGCCTGGGGAGGGCTTTAAGGGGTTGGGGGGGGGCTGTATGGGGTTGGGGGGAGCTGTATGGGGCTGGGGGGGGGTCTGCATGGGGTTGGAGGGGGCTGTATGGGGCTGAGGGGGGGGAGGCTGTATGGGGCTATAGGGGGTTGGAGGGATCTGTGTGGGGCTGGAGGGGGCTGGGGGGCTGCATGGGGTTGGAGGGGGCTGTATGGGGCTGAGGGGGGGCTGTATGGGGTTGGAGGGAGCTGTATGGCATTAGGGGGTCTGTATGGGGCTATATGGGGTTGGAGGGGGCTGTGTGGGGCTGGGAAGGGCTGTATGGGGTTGAGGGGGGCTGTATGAGGTTGGGGGGAGCTGTATGGGGCTGTGGGGGGGCTGTATGTCATTAGGGGGTCTGTATGGGGCTATATGGGGTTGGGGGGGCTGTAAGGGGCTGGGGGGGGCTGTATGAAGTTGGGGGGGCTTTATGGGGCTGGGGAGGGCTATATGGGTCTGGAGGGGGCTGTATGGGGCTGGGGAGGGCTATATGGGGCTGGAGGGGGCTATATGGGGTTGGAAGGAGCTGTATGGGGTTGGAGGGGGCTGGAGGGGGCTGTATGTGGCAGGAGGGGCTGTATGGGGGTGGAGGGGGCTGTATGGGGCAGAGGGGGCTGTATGGTGCTCTATGGGGCAGGGGGGCTGTATGGGGCACAAAAGCCAGCACGGCACAGGCTGTGGTGCCCTCAGGAGCCCACCCAGGGGCTGGGGGTCAGGCGGGGGCAGTGCTGACCCCGCTTTGCTTTACATTACCAGGGGTCCAGGACCCCCGGCACGGCTCAGGCGTCCCCGGGCCGGGTGTCCCCGCAGAACGGCCACACGCCCCTGAGCAGCCTCTTGACCACCAGCTCCTCCGTGTCCAGCCTCAGCTCCTCCACGGTATGGGGTCGAGGGGGCTGGTGGGGTGGAGGGTGGGGGATGTCACCTCTCCAGGCCCCCCCACCCCCACCCTTAACCCTGTCCCCGCAGCTGAGCGGCAGCCTGATGAGCCTGTACAGCGAGGGGGAGCTGGGCAGCGTGGCCGTGCGGGGCTGCGTCCAGTTCTCCCTCCGCTACGACCCAGCCAAGAAGGAGCTGCAGGTCCACGTGCTGCGGTGCCGGGAGCTGGCCGAGGCCAAGAAGCAGCGCTCGGACCCGTCAGTACCGTTTGCCCCCACTTCCCCCCCCCCAAAGCCGCGATGCCCGCGGCTGGTACCCATGGCCCCCCCCGCCCCTCTCATTTTTTTGGCTCCAGGTACATCAAGACGTACCTGCTGCCGGATAAGTCCAACCGCAGCAAGCGCAAGACCACAGTGCGGAAGAGGAGCTTGGATCCCATCTTCAATGAGACCCTCAAGGTTTCTAACCCTGCTTTGGGGTCGTTTTTGAGGGGGGGAGGTCCCCCTGGTTCAAGGGGGGGATCATAGAATCATTTAGGTTGGAAAAGACCCTTGGGGTCATCAAGTCCAACCATCAACTCCACTCTACAAAGTTCTCCCTTACACCACATCCCCCAACACCAACATCTAAATGAGTCTGAAACACATTCAGGGATGGTGACTCCACCACCTCCCTGGGCAGCCTATTCCAGGGTCTGACCACTCTTTCTGTGAGGAATTTTTTCCTAATGTCCAGCCTAAACCTCCCCTGCTGCAGCTTGAACCCATTCCCTCTTGTTCTGTCGCTAATTCCCTGTGAGAAGAGACCAGCACCAACCTCTCTACAACGTCCTTTCAAGTAGTTGTAGAGAGTGATGAGGTCTCCCCTCAGCCTCCTCTTCCTCACACTAAACAGTCCCAGCTCCTTCAGTCGCTCCTCATCAGATTTATTCTCCAGGCCCTTCCCCAGCTCCGTTGCCCTCCTCTGCCCTCGCTCCAGCACCTCGAGATCTCTCTCGTATCGAGGTGCCCAAAACTGGACACAACACTCGAGGTGTGGCCTCCCCAGTGCTGAGCACAGGGGGACAATCACCTCCCTCCTTCTGCTGGTCACACTATTTCTAATACAAGCCAGGATGCCGTTGGCTTTGTTGGCCACCTGGGCACACCACTGGCTCGTGTTCAGCCGCTTGTCAGTGAGAACCCCCAGGTCCTTTTCCACCAGCCACGCTTCCCCCAGCCTGTCCATGGGGTTGTTGTGGCCCAAGCGCAGGACCCGGCACTTGGCCTTGTTGAAGCTCGTTCCATTCGTGTTGGCCCATCGATCCGATCTATCCAAGTCTCTCTGTAGAGCCTAAAGGTAACCTCACCCCGTGGGTGTCCCCTCCCCACCAGTACAAGCTGGAGAAGAGGGACCTGCAGGGCCGGACCCTGAACCTCTCAGTGTGGCACCACGACAGCCTGGGCAGGAACCTCTTCCTGGGGGAGGTGGAAATCGCGCTGGGCACCTGGGACTGGGCCAACACGAGTCCCGAGTGGTTCAGCCTCCAGCCCCGGGTGAGTCCTCAGCACCCCCCAGCTCTCCTCCCCACCCCACCCAACCACATCCCCCCATAACCCACCCCCCCCCTCCATCCTCCTCAGATGCCCATCTCCTTGGACGGCCTCGCCAGCCGGGGCAACCTCAACTTGGCACTGAAGTTCATCCCCGCGGGCTCGGAAGGTGAGGGGTGCCCGTGGGTGGGGGGGGCATCTGGGGTGACAGGGTGCCCCTGACCCCCCCCTCCTCCCCCCTCTCCTGCAGGCGGGGGGATGCCACCCACGGGCGAGCTGCACATCTGGGTGAAGGATGCTCAGAGCCTCATCCCCCTGCAGAGCGGCACCGTGGACGCCTTCGTGCAGTGGTAAGAGGGGAGGGTGGCACCCGTGGGGGCACCCAGAGGGGCTGGGATGGGAGTGGGGGGTGTCACCCTCACCCTGCTGTCACCCCCCCCCCCGCCCCCAGCTACGTGCTGCCGGATGACAGCAAGGCGAGCCGGCAGAAGACGCGGGTGGTGAAGAGGAGCCTCAACCCTCTCTTCAACCACACCATGGTGTACGACGGCTTCCAGGCCAAGGACCTGGCCGAGGCGTGCGCCGAGTTCACCCTCTGGCACCACGAAGCCTTTGCCAAGCGCCAGCTGGGGGGCATCCGGCTCAGCCTGGGCACAGGTAGGGATAGGGGGGGTGTGGGGGGGGGAAACCTGAGCACCCCAGGGGGTGGTGGGGTTGGCGGTGGCATGGCCTGGGGGGGTGACGGCGGCGGTGTCTCCGCAGGGAGCAGCTACGGGCTGCCGGTGGGCTGGATGGACTCGACGGCGGAGGAGCGGGGGGTGTGGGGGCGGCTGCTCCAGCAGCCCGGGCAGTGGGTGGAAGCGCTGCTGCCCCTACGGACCAACCTGGTCCCCCGGGCATAGCGCCCCCCCCCCCCCCCCCCAACCCCCACATGGACCACCCGGTGCCAGTGAGACTGTGGGACACGGGAGGGGGGAGCCCGGAGCATCGCCATGTGGGGCTGGGGCGTGTGCCCCCCCCCCGCCCCAACTTCCAGCAATGAAGCGGCACCGGACGGCACATGGGGTGGCTCTTTATTGCCCTGTGGACCCCGACTTCTCCCTCCGGCGTGGGTGTGGAGACGCTGCCTCTGCCTGCTCCCGCTGTGGGGGTGTCCCTTCTGTCACCGTCCTGCCAGCCCCCCTGGCTGGGTCCCCCAGGGACGCGTCACAGCCCCGGGGGGGCTCACTCATCTTCCCCTGGGCGAGGGGCCGGCGATGCTCCAGGATGGCTGCCCAGAGGCGGTACGCCGGCCCCCGCCTGCTGGGACACGGGGGACGGTGGAGGGAGGGGACCAAACTGTGTTGTCCGTCCGTTCCCCCCCCAAGCATTGCCACCCCGCTTTCCCCACCCCATCCAGGCCCCCCAGGAGGGACAACGGGGGCTGAGGGTACCTCATGCCCACGTAGAAGAGGTCGTCGCGGGTGGCACAGCCCAGCAGGTCCCGCAGGGTGAAGCCGTGGGAGAGGAGCTGGGGGAGGTGGAGGGGGTGTTGGGGTGGGGGGGCTGCCCTGCTCATGCCAGGGGGGCCTGACCCCCCAGCCCCCCCATAACTCTGTGCGCCAAGGAGCCGCGGGCCTCACCGTGGCCGTGGTGGCCGAGTCCGTGCCGTGCCGCTGCAGCCACTCGAGGAGCAGGGGGTCAGCCTGTCCCTGGGGGGGGTGGGGGCTTGGCGGGGAGCGATCCTGCCCCAGGGTGAAGCACCCCATGGGGCCCTCCCCACTGCGCTGGGACCGTGTGTGGACGGCGATGTCATCGTCCCCGGAGCGAAGCACCCGCTGCATCAGCCGCTGCCACTCTTGCTCCTTCTCGGCCAGCTCCTGGAGCAGCCTGGGGGAGAGCGGAGCAGGGACTGGCACCGGGGGGGGGGACACACACGGTGCGGCAGCCAGGGAGATGGAGGCACAAGGCCCAGCGAAGCCCTACCTGCCCGTCTCCATGCGGAGGCGGCAGAGCTGTGCCACCAGCGCCGAGGGTGGCTGCAGGGAGGGCAGGGGGGCCACCTGGGTGCTGGGGTCGGTGCTGAGCCCCGAATTGGTGCTATCCCGCTGGGGTTGGCTCCTGGGGACGGCCAGCCTTAGTGGCACGGGGTCATCCTCGTCACTCGTGTCCTTGGCGCCGTCCCCCCTCAGGCAGCTGGCCTTCAGTCCCAGGTCTGCGGTGGCAGAGGCAGTGGCGGGCACAGAGAGGTGACCGATGGCCTCAGACCCCAAAGCACCAGGGAGAAAACAAGGAGCTGGGCCCAGCCAAGGCTGCCCCAGTGGTAGCCTCCCATCCCTTTCCCAGCACCCCAAAGTCCCCCAGTCCACCCTGGGCCAGCCACCCTCTTCCTGCACCCACCCGGCCACGATGGTAGGACCCAAACCCACACGCCAGCCGTCCCCCAGTGCCACCCACCTCTCGCCAGCACGGTGAAAGCCGCCTGCACCGCCTGGCTCATGGCGTCATCCAGCGCAAACATCCAGTGAGGTTTGATGTGGTGCCGGCGCAGCACCCGTCTCACCTGGAAGGGGCAGAGCTGTGCCAGGGCATCACCGTGCTGGGGTATCACCCCCTCTGGAGCATCACTGTGCCAGGGGCATCACCCGCACCAGGGCATCACCCGCACCGGGGCATCATCGTGCCAGGAGCATCACCTACACCAGGGCATTGCCTGCAGCAGGGCATTGCCATGCCAGGGGCATCACCCACACCTGGGCATCACCTGCACCAAGGGCATCACCCGCACCAGGACATCGCCATGCCAGGGGCATCACCTGCACCAGGGGCATCACCATGCCAGGGACTTCATCCTCACCAGGGCATCACCTACACCAGGGGCATCACCCACACTAGGGCACCACCGTGCCAGGGGCTTCACCTGCACCAGGGCATCACCTGCACTAGGGCATTGCCGTGCCAGGGGCATCACCTGCACCAGGGGCATCACCATGCCAGGGACTTCACCCGCACCAGGACATCACCCTCACTGGGCATTGCCATGCCAGGGGCATCACCCACACCAGGGCATCACCGAGCCAGGGCATCACCCACACCGGGGCATCATCGTGCCAGGAGCATTACCTACACCAGGGCATTGCCTGCAGCAGGGCATTGCCATGCCAGGGGCATCACCCACACCTGGGCATCACCTGCACCAAGGGCATCGCCATGCCACAGGCATCACCCGCACCAGGGCATCGCCATGCCACAGGCATCACCCGCACCAGGGCATCACCTGCACCAGGGGCATCACCATGCCAGGGACTTCACCCTCACCAGGGCATCACCTGCACTAGGGCATTGCTGTACCAGGGGCATCACCTGCACCAGGGGCATCACTCGGACCAGGGCATCACCATGCCAGGGGATTCACCCACACCAGGGCATCACCTTCACCAGGGCATTGCTGTGCCAGGGGCATCACCCCGCACCAGGGCATCACCATGCCAGGGGCTTCACCCTCACCAGGGCATTACCGTGCCAAGTGGCATCACCCACACCAGGGCATCACCATTGCCGGGGGCATCACCCACTCAGCACCCTACCACCCCACCCCGGGCACTCACCGCTGCCTGGAAGCCGAAGAGGGGAGCCTGGAGGTGGGGGAGGCTCAACCCCTCTGCCCGCAGCCGGCTCTGCAGTGCCAGGAGGTCCTGGCACAGCTGGCGCTGGCTGGGGCGCTGGATGTAGCTCCGCAGGCAGCTCAGCAGCTGAGCGAGATGCTCCGAGCCCAACCTCGCACCCGCCGTGCCCTGGGTGGGCAAAGGAGATGCTCGGGGGCTGCCGCCATGCCCATCCCTCCACCCTGGGCACCCAGCACCCACCTGGCTCTCCTCCAAGGCGGTGACGATGGTGGGCGCCTCGGCGGTGAGGACGCGGTGCAGGGTGGCCCGGCGCTTGCTGTCCTTCCGCAGGAGGAACCCGGCCCCGCTCTCCTCGGGGGAGGACGAGCGCAGGCTGCGGTCGGAGCCGGCCGAGCCCTGGGCAGCGCTGGGGGCAGGGGGGCAGGGTTGGCACTGCGTGTCCCCCCCCCACACCACCCTCACGCATTTAGGATCACATTATTGGGCATGGGAGAGGGCATGGGGGACCTCCTGCACGCCCCCCAAGGTGTGATGGGGAGGGATGGGATGTTCTGGCACAAGACGGGGGGGCATCGCGGGGCGCAGTGCTGGCACAAGGCGGGGGGCGCAGGTGTCACGGGAGGCTGAAAGCCAAACCCGCCTCCCTACCCCAGGGTCCCTCCACCCTCCTTCATGCCCAGGATTGTCCTACCCTGAGTAGCTGCGGCTGGTGGCTGCCTCGCCAGGGTGGCACAGGAGCAGGGGGCTGCCTGCTGTGCCCCTCACCGGGGCGTCCTGCCTGGCCGAGGAACATCCACTGCTCCCATCGCTGCCCTCCACACCCCCAGTCCGCTGCCCGAAGTCGGGGGGATCGCCTGCCAGGGAGGTGATAGGCATGGAGATGGTTATTAGCAGCTCATGCCAGCCTCCCCCCCACTGTTTTGCCCCCCCCCTCCTCCAGACTCACCCCCCGCCGGGGGCAGGGGCTGGCTGTGGGCCCTCCTGGCATGGGCGAGGAAGGGCTCCCGCAGCAGCGCGGCGGCCGTCGCCCGCTCGGCTGGGTCGGCCTGGAAGCAGCGCAGGAGGAACCTCTTGGCTTTATCCGACATGGACTCGGGCACCTCCGGGTGCATCTTGAACATCCCCACCTGGAGGGAGGGGAGGCTGCAAAGGGACCGGCCAGCCCGGGGTGGTGGGGGCAATTTCAAGGCTGGGGACCCCCCCTCAATCCCCTCCCCAACCCCATGGGTACCTTGAACAAGGCAGCCTGGGGGCTACCCAGCTCGTAGAAGGGGGGTTTGCCTGTGGCCATCTCGATGACGGTGCAGCCCAAGGACCAGATATCTGCTGGCTTCCCATAGCCCCACGGCCCCTGGTTGATGATTTCTGGGGCCATGTACTGCAGGGTGCCTGGGGGGAGGATGAGGAGGGGGGTGAGAGGAGCCCGTATCCATCACCCAACACCCCCTCGGGGTGGGTTCTCCTCCTCCCCGTGGCTGGTACAAGGCTGCAGACCCCATCGTCGCCTGGTCCTCAGCATCCCACCATCCCCACCCTTGGGGGAACACGGTCCCCAGCCCCGGGCTGCCTTACCCGTGAAGGTCTCAGCGCTGGGGCTGATGCCCGCCAGCCTCTTGGAGGTACCAAAGTCGGAGATCTTCAGCACCCCACTGTACGTGTTGATGAGGACGTTGTCTCCCTGGCGCGAGAAGGGCGCCCCAAAATAAAATCAAGCCACAAAAAGCTCCTGGAGCTCGAGCATCACCGCTGGGCATCACCCCAGGAGCTTAGGGCATGGAGGGGCAGCTCCTGGCTGCCCAATGACCCTCGAGATGGGGGTCAGGCTTTGTGCCCCCAGGAGGGGTGATGCCCCCCACCCCCTCACCTTGATGTCGCGGTGCACGATGTGGTTATCATGGAGGTAGCTGAGCCCAGTGAGGATCTGGCGGGTGTAGAAGATGATGGTGGGTTCGTTGTCCTTCAGGGGTCCCCACTTGGAGCGCAGCAGGGACGAGAGGCTGCCTGGAGGAGGGGGGAGGGGGGGAAGGAGAGGGGAAGCACCCCCCAATTTAGACCCTACATACAGCCACGTGTCCCCATTTGACCCCCAAATCCCGTCCCCCAGCGCTGCCCACCTCCCGGCACCTCCTCCATGAAGATCTTGATGAAGCCATCTTGGCTGATGGAGCCCAGGTACTGCACGATGTTCCTGTGCCGCAGGCGCTTGTGCAAGGCGATCTCCTTGTGCAAGGGCTGCGAGTACCTGCGCAGCGGGACGGCGTGGTGAGGGGGTGCCCAGGCTCCCCTGGGACCCCCCTTCACCCCACCATGGCACCCACCGGCTGTCCCGCTCCGGGATCTCCTTGATAGCGATGCGCACTTGGTTGCTGAGGCAGCGCCCGGCGTAGACGACCCCGAATGTCCCCCTGCCCAGGACCACCCGCTCGCCCGCCTCCGAGTACTCGTAGCTGTACTGTGGGCAGAGATGCGGGGTGCCAGCCTGTGCCACCCGCTGCCCCGTGTCCCCCCACCCCCCCCGTGTCCCCATCTCACCTCCAGGATGGGCTGCGTGGGGCTGGGCACCTCCTCGCCGCCCGCCGCCTGCTCGGCCAGGAGGGACTGGATCTGCTCACAGAACCTGCCGGTGGGAAGACGACGGTCCCGAGCCCCCATGAGGATGCTGGGGACACGGCCACCATCCCACTGCCACACAGGGGCTCCTGGCCCCCATCCCAGTCTGTCCCCCACCAGTGGCATGACCCAGCTGCGGGGGTTGGGTCCCTAGGACACTCCCCCCCCCCCCAACCCCCAAAAAATTAAGATAGGGAAGAAATTGCATAATTACACACTCCCATCCCTCCCCGCTCACCAGGGCAGTGACTGGGGGTCTCCCATGCCCCCACCAGCAATGTGGGGGTCCCCGTGCCCCCCACACCCCCCCGGCTCACCACCGGCAGTGCTGCTGGGAGGGGAAGTAGAGCTGGAAATCCTCCTCCGCCTGCACCACGTAGAGGAAGCAGCCACGTTCGTCACATTTGCAGATGCTGGAGGGAGAGGACCCCCCCACCCCCCCCCCACCCCATCAGTGGTGGGGCTGATGCTGCCCATGGGGCAGATGGAGGGGCTGCAGGCCCATGGCGGGGGGGGGGGCATCCTCGGTCCTGCCGGTGAGGGGACAGGGGACATACTCACCTGACGCCTCGGATGGCCGTGGCCGCGAAGGTCCAGCTCGATGCTGCTTTCTGCAGGAGAAGGGGCAGGTGAGGAGGGGGTCAGTGGGGACCCCCCCCCCCCCCAGCCCCATCCCTACCTCCTCCGTGGGGCAGACGAGGGTGAGCGTCAGGGTGGGATCCTCCGTGCCGCTGCGCAGTGCCAATCGAGCCGGCTGCAGGACTTTGCTGAGCTCCAGGACCAGGACCTGGAGTGGGGGGGGGGGGGGCGAGCTACGGAATGAGCCCCACCCACCCACCGGCTCCCCAGTCACATCCCTGCGCCCCCATCCTCCCACCGGGGGGTTGGTGCTCGGTGCCTCCCCATTGCCCCGGTGAGCCTGGATGACCGGCTGGTCCCCAGGGAGGTTCTGGGGGGTGGGCGGGGGGGGGTGGGGGTGGGGTGGGCTCCGTGTGGCCCCTCACCGGGCAGCGTGGCGCGGCGGCGAAGGGCTGGCATGCCTCCAGGAGAAAGCCCAGCCAGAAATCAGCCAGCTCCTGCCGGGACGAGGGGACCTGCGGGCTCCTCTGGAAGTGTTTGTAGAGCAGGAAGGTCTCCATGACCGAGACCAGGTACCTGCGGGGACGTGAGGGACAAGTGAGGAGAGAGAGAGATGTCCCCAGCATCTCCTAACCCCCCCCCAAACTCCCTCCTGGGCAGAGCCACCAGGGACTGGAGACCCAGAGGTTTGCCCGGGTGGGCACACGCCGTGCCGTGCCGTACCAGCCCGGTGCGTTGAGCTTGTAGAGCTTCTCCGAGGCTTGGATGACTTTGCCGAGGTCATTGGCCAGGATGCCAGCTCCCAGGCAAAATCCCACATCCCAGTAGTAGCGCAGCTCCTCCAGGCTGCCCTTGCGACCCTGCAGGCAGCTCAGCTTCACCCCTGGATGCGGGAGCCAGAGCCCATCACCCCTCCGCTGGCAACGCCGCACCCGGCCACGGCACCTCCGGGGGTGCCCCGATGCCAACGGACCCCCGGTGCCTGGTCCCCATCCCCGGTGGGTCGTCGTCCCCGACCTGCGGGTGGGCACCCACCGATTTGCTGCAGCTGCGCGGAGGTTTCGAACTGGTGCCCAGCGGCCATGAGGAGGACGGCGGCGTTGATGCCCGCGTGGAGGCTTGGCTCCACCTCGAAGGCTTTGTTGTACCTGGGCAGAGATGCCGGGTGGAGGGCATGGCCGCTGCCACCCCCCCACCCCACCGCCCCCAGCCAAAACACGGCTGTGTCGGCATCCTGGAGCTGCCCCCCATGATGGGGAAGCACTCCCAAACCAGATAAAAAACCCAGAAAAGAAGTAAAAATACAAAAGCCCAGCAGGAATTAGCATCCTCTGCCACGGCATTGCTGCTGGGGGGGGTTTGAATGTGGGGCTGCGCCACCCGGAGATCCCCCCAGAGCCCCTTCAAAACCCGCGGGATGGGGATACGGGCAGGCAGGAGGCTCCCAGCCGCGTCCCCAACCTCACCAGTGGAAAGCGCGGTCCCTCATCTCGGTGTGGGTGAAGCCGGAGTCAATGAACATGTCCTTGTAGACGCGGCCGCACAAGCAGAGGAGGTCGGGGGCAGCCCCCTCCCCGCGCTCCGCCACTGGCAGCAGCACCGACAGGGCCTTCTCCCGGTCCCCGACACCGTTACGCCTGCGCACACGCCGCCGGTGCTCGGTGACCAGCACCACCGGCACGGCCCCCCCGCTCCCCCGGCTCCGTGCCATCGGGATACCGGGGGTGCGTGTCACATCCTCCCCCCCCACACACCACTCACCGGCTGAGGGCGAAGGCGTAGTGGAAGCGGACGTTGTGCTGCTCGGCCACGGCGCAGGTCGGCAGCGCCTGGAGGGTCTCCACCAGCGAGATGATGGCATCGTAATCCTGCGGGGATGATGGCGGGGCTGAGACGGTGGCCCCCAGGCCGCCTGTCCCTGGCTCTGTGGGGTGATGCTCTCCCTGGACGAGGGGTGCAAGGTCCACCGAGCAAGGACAGGTTTGTGGAGCACGCCCCTCCCCGTCCGCCGGGATGCCGACACGGTCCCCGGGATGTTTCAATCCCTTCACCTGCACGTCGCGGTAGGAGAGGAGGAGGTTCACCACGATGTCCAGGCTGAGCAGCTCCATGCTGTCCAGGCGCTGCTGGATACGGGCCAGCTCCCGCCTCAGCTGCTCCCCTCGGTACCTCTCCCGTGCCCTCCGGATATCCCGCCGGATCATTTCCCGAAAATACCCGCTGGGGATGGGGAGGTGGGGCAGAGATGCGGGGCTTTTGGGGTGGTGGCAATTCTCCGCCAAGCCCTGCCAGCCCATGGGGGTTCGCCTGCAGCCAGGGAAGGGGGGGGGCAGCAGTACCAGGAGTTGGTGGGGATCCCCTCCAGCAGCTGGACGAGCCGGGCTGCCAGCGGGGTGAAGGTGGCCTCTGGCTCGAAGCTGGGCTGGAAAAGCTCCGTCAGGCATTTCACGGCCCCGGCGTTGCAGCAGACGACCTTGTTGTGGGGTGTCACCGCGTAGGGGATGAAGATGTAGCTGCTGCAGGGGTCCTGAGGGAGGGGAGAAGGGGTGAGCGGCTGTGCCAGCCAAGCTGAGAACCCCTCTACTCGTGTCATGGACCAGTCCCCTCTCCCCAGGCCTGCCCAGGCCATGCTAATAGAACCACCTTCCATAACTCATTAGCAGGGAAAGACAAACCAGCTTTATCTCCGACTGCCATCATTACGCTCCAGAGTGAACACTCCTGGTTCTATTCAAAACCAGGTACCCCTCTCCATGCTGCTGCTCCTGGCAATTGCTCCGGCTAAGTGACACCCCCTCCTCACCAACTCAGATTTGGGGAGAAGTCTCGCTCCCTGACTGCAACGTCCACCCTCCGAGGCTGGGGAGAAGCCGCTCGGGGGGAAAGAGGGGCTCAAACCCCCCAGCACCACAGCAGCGAGCGTGGAGACAAGAGACGCACCGAGTTCTTCTGGCAGATGTCCTCCTGGGGAGAGAGAAAGGGAGGGAGGAGGAATTTAATGAGCATCCCCCCCGCCCCCCCTCCCCCAGCGAAAGAAATCAGCTGATTTCAGGCTCAGGGATCCGAGTCACCTGGAAAACAGCCAGGGACAGCGAGGGACGGTGGGGCAAGGGACAAGGGACATGGGTGATGTGTGTGTGTGTTCCACCCCAGGCAGGGCTGCAAATGCAGCCGGCTTCTCCTCCAAACCCGGCACAGGGAAGGAGTCTCCAAATGGGTGCTCCCCCGGATCAGGGTGACATCTGGGGACTATTTGGATGTGCTCCCATGCACATTTCCCCCGCCCCTGAGCAGCGAGAATCCCTCCCTCCCCCCGGCCCCTTCCGTGCGGAGGGTTTTGCTTCCGAGGAATTGGCTTTTCCCACAGAAAAGCGCCAGTTCCCAAATTCCCACCCAGCTGGGGCCAGGGGAGCACCCAGCACCCGGCTCCGGGGCTCACCGGGGTCCCCAGACACCCCCTCCTCATCCCATCCAGGGAATTCTCTGCCAGAGCAGGATGCAGCCGTGGGAACTCGGCCGGGCTCAGGGGAGGGATGGAGATCCCCCCTCCTGCCGACACAGATGCTCCAGGCTATTCCCACTCTGGAGAAGCAGCACCCAAGGGGCTGGGGGGTATCCGTGTCCCCGTCGCTGCTGACCTGCAGGGCCTGGAGGGGGGGCAGGTCGTCCAGGCAGCAGAGCAGGACGTTGTGGGACATGTTGAAGCTCTCGCGGACGCCCAGGTGGTAGAAGAGGGAGGGCTGGCAGACGGAGTCGCTCAGCTCCACCACGGCCACGTCTGCGGGCAGGACAGCGGGGATGCTCACTGGAGCGATGCCAGACCCCGAATTCATGGGGAACCAGCCACCCCTGGGTTGGCCGGGAAGGGGGGGTCGCATCCCCTAAGAGAGGGGGTGGTCCCGGCCATCACAGCGCCTGAGGCCACAATGAGGGGCACCCGCTTGCCCCCAGGCACAGGGTGAAAACCTCCACAAAAAAAAACCCCACCCTTTCCGAAATCACACCCGCCGTGTTAACACCGGGGAGAAAGATATCCCGGCAAATGTCCAACCACCCTGGAAAGTAAACAGGAGGAAGGCAGAAAAGCAAACGGCGAACCACCGGGAGCTACGCAGCGGCTAGGGAAAAGTCTTGGCCCAGATATTCCCAGATAGCTGGGATAACAGGGCAGAATAGCAGGAAAAGGAGGCTGACGGAAACCCCACGCCGAGGGAGCGGGTCGCATCCTCACCTGCGTTGTAGAAGCGGTCGAGGGTGGCGGTGTCGCCCAGCGCCAGGCTGTGGAAGGGCAGGGCGTGCAGGCGTGCCCGCAGGTCGCGGCAGGCGTCGCGCAGGCTGCGCAGCGCGGGGCAGGCGGCCGGCTCCCGGCCCAGCACGAAGACGACGCTCAGCGCCCGCCGCCCGCTCGCCCGTCCCCGGGTCCCACACACCGGTCGGCCCGTGGTACCCGCCACCGCCAGCGGGTCCTGCCAACAGCTCCCGGCGACCGGGGGGGTCCCTGGCACCTCCATGGCTGGGGCGGCCAGACCCACCGGGGGGGCTCGCACCAACTGAGCCCTTACGTTGCACCGGGCTGCCCCGTTCCTTACCGGGAGAGCCCTTGCCTTGCACCGGGCTGCCCCGTTCCTTACCGGGAGAGCTCTTGCCTTGCACCGGGCTGCCCCGTTCCTTACCGGGAGAGCCCTTGCCTTGCACCGGGCTGCCCCGTTCCCTACCGGGAGAGCTCTTGCCTTGCACCGGGCTGCCCCGTTCCTTGCCGGGAGAGCTCTTGCCTTGCACCGGGCTGCCCCGTTCCCTACCGGGAGAGCTCTTGCCTTGCACCGGGCTGCCCCGTTCCTTACCGGGAGAGCCCTTGCCTTGCACCGGGCTGCCCCGTTCCCTACCGGGAGAGCTCTTGCCTTGCACCGGGCTGCCCCGTTCCTTGCCGGGAGAGCTCTTGCCTTGCACCGGGCTGCCCCGTTCCTTACCAGGAGAGCCCTCGCCTTGCACCGGGCTGCCCCGTTCCCTACCGGGAGAGCTCTTGCCTTGCACCGGGCTGCCCCGTTCCTTGCCGGGAGAGCCCTTGCCTTGCACCGGGCTGCCCCGTTCCTTGCCGGGAGAGCCCTTGCCTTGCACCGGGCTGCCCCGTTCCCTACCGGGAGAGCTCTTGCCTTGCACCGGGCTGCCCCGTTCCTTGCCGGGAGAGCCCTTGCCTTGCACCGGGCTGCCCCGTTCCTTGCCGGGAGAGCCCTTGCCTTGCACCGGGCTGCCCCGTTCCTTGCCGGGAGAGCCCTTGCCTTGCACCGGGCTGCCCCGTTCCTTACCGGGAGAGCCCTTGCCTTGCACCGGGCTGCCCTGCACAACGGTGCCCTATTCCCCACCCCGGGGAGAGCCACCGGGGTCTGCACCGGGCTGCCCTAATTCCCCTCTGGGGAAGCCTGTACTCCGTACCTGGCTGTTCCGCACCGGGATAACCTGTTCCCACTGGGAGACCCCGCACCAGCCTGACCTCTTCCCACCGGGATACCCCGCACAGAGCTGCCCCGTTCCCACCGGCATACCCTGCACCGGGCTGCCCCGTTCCCCACCGGGAGACCCCGCACCGGCCTGACCCGTTCCCACCCGGGAGACCCCGCACCGGCCTGACCCGTTTCCCCCCGAGAGACTCCGCACCGGCCTGACCTGTTCCCCCACCGGGAGACCCCGCACCGGCCTGACCCGTTCCCACCCGGGAGACCCCGCACTGGCCTGACCCGTTCCCACCGGGAGACCCCGCACTGGCCTGCCCCGTTCCCACCCGGGAGACCCCGCACCGCACTGCCCCGTTCCCACCGGGAGACCCCGCACCGGCCCGACCCCTTCCCACCGGGAGACCTCGCACCGCACTGCCCCGTTCCCACCGGGAGACCCCGCACCGGCCTGACCCGTTCCCCACCGGGAGAGTTCCCTACCGGACCGGCTCGCCCCAGGAGGCCCCGCCCTGCTCCCTGGGCTCCTTCCCGGGCTCCTCCGCACCGGGGCCGCCCCGCACCGGGCTCCGCTCCGCCCTGCCCCGCCCCGGGCACCGGGCGCCGCTTCCGCCTGTCCCGGCCGTGAATCAACGGCGGCACCGCCTCCCCCCCCCCGCTTCCATCGGGATCAGCCCGGACCCTAATCCCCCGACGGGCACCGATTGCAAAGGGCCGGTTGCGAAACGGGAGCGAGGGGAAGGGGAAGTTGCGGGTGGGGGGGCGGCAAACGACACCGCGGGGGGGGACACACACCGGGGCCGGTTCCCCCTCCCTGCATGTGTTGCAGCAGAAATAACAGCCCCAAAGCGGCCGGCGAGGGGGGAGCCGGGTGGGCAGAGCTGGCACCCGCGGCTCTGAGATGCAGCGGTCCCTGCCGGGAAAGCCACCGTCCGGGGTGGGATGCGGGGGACAGGGTGGCACAGAGCCCTGGGGGGGCTGCCGGGCAGGCAGAGGAGCCACCGTGCAGGCAGACAGGCAAGTAAAGGCAAGCCACCGCACAGGCAGACAAGCCACTGTAAAGGCAAGCCACCATGCAGGCAGAGAAGCCACTGTGCAGGCAGAGAAGCCACTACACAGACAAGCCACTGCACAGGCAGACAAGCCACCACGAAGGCAGACAAGCCACTGCACAGGCAGAGAAGCCACCACGCAGGCACAGAAGCCACTGTAAAGGCAAGCCACCGCACAGGCAGACAAGCCCCCATGCAGGCAGAGAAGCCACTGTGCAGGCAGACAAGCCACCACGCAGGCAGAGAAGCCACTGCAAAGGCAAGCCACCGCACAGGCAGAGAAGCCACCATGCAGGCAGACAAGCCACCATGAAGGCATACAAGCCACCATGAACGCAGAGAAGCCACCGTGCAGGCAGAGAAGCCACTGTAAAGGCAAGTCACTGTGCAGGCAGTGAAGCCACTGTAAAGGCAAGTCACTGTGCAGGCAGAGAAGCCACCATGCAGGCAGAGAAGCCACCGCAAGGGCAGAGAAGCCACCATGCATGCAGACAAGCCACCGTGCAGGCAGACAAGCCACCATGCAGGCAGAGAAGCCACTGTAAAGGCAAGTCACTGTGCAGGCAGTGAAGCCACTGTAAAGGCAAGCCACAGCACAGACAGACAAGCCACAGCAGACAGACAAGCCACCGTGCAGACAGAGAAGCCACTGTACGGGCAAACCACCACGCAGGCAGAGAAGCCACCGCGCTGGCGGACAAGCCATCCCAGCCTTGTTCCCACGGCAGGGCCGGGCCAGCCCGGGGCGGGAGGGAGGAGCGGGGACAGCGGGTGCCCGGGGACGTCGGGACACGGAGCGTGGCCTGCCCAGGCCTGCCGCTCAGCCCCACCGCCGTCTCCGGGAAGGCAGAGCCGGGGTGCGGTGGCTGCGGCACACACCCTGCCCAGCCTCCTCCTCTGCCACCCTGGGGAGGAAGGCGTCCCTCCTCCCCATCACCATCCCCGGGCCACCCAGCGTTAGCGGGGCTGGATGCAGCCGCAGAGGTTTCCCCCCCCCGAAGCCCCAGCTCAGCCTGACCACGCTTATCGCGGAGCCCAGCCCAGCAGTTCCCCCAGTTCCCCCAGCCTCATCCTGCAGCCACCCCTGCCCGACACAGCCCCCCCCAGCCAGGCAAGGGGATGTGCCCCACGGAGGGGGACACCACAGGGTGACATCCCCAGGACAGAAGGGGACGATGTCCTCTTGCTTCATCCTCCAGCGTGGCATCACCCCTCTCCATACTGGTTCCCCTCCTCTCGTTGCTGGGAGGACTGGAGACACTCCATCCTCCAACATGGCATCACTTCTCCCCATACTGATTCCCCTCGCCTGGTCACTGGGAAGACTGGAGTCGCTCCATCCTCCAGCATGGCATCTCCCATACCCATACTGGTTCCTCTCCCCTAGTCACTGGGAGGACTGGAGTCGCTCCATCCTCCAGCATGGCATCTCCCATACCCATACTGGTTCCTCTCCCCTAGTCACTGGGAGGACTGGAGCCACTCCATCCTCCAGCATGGCATCTCCCATACCCATACTGGTTCCCCTCCCCTGGTCACTGGGAGGACTGGGTTCGAGGCACCCGCCAACACCAGCCCGTGGGCAGGACACAGCCACGTCCCCAGCTGCAGGTACAGGGTTTGCAATCAGAAATCTCCGGGGGCAGCACCCGCCACTCGGGCTCTGGGGGTGCCAGGTGACGGGTGACAACGACACGGACACCAGAAATAGAAGGAAAATCCTTTATTGGGTCTCTGTCGCCCGGCGCAGGCTCGGCCCAGCGTGGGGCTGGGGGCTTGGCCAGCAAAGGGCCACCCCGCTGCCAGCCGTGGCCATGTGTCCCTGATGCCCTGTGTCCCCCGGGCTCCCGGTGAGCATGGCAGCGGGGAGCCCAAGGCTGGCATTCAGGGCTGGATGGGACCCCCATGCCCGACTTGCCCCCTCTACCCTGCTCTGCCCCCCCCAGGGAGCAGCTGGAGGGTGCAACTGTGGCCACACTGGGTGCGAACCCCCCCCCAGAGCATCCCCGGCAGCGCTGGCGACAGGGGTCAGGGGTGGGTGACGTGTCCCATCCTGGTCCCCCTGGGGGCAGAGAGGGTGGCCCCGGGGCAGAGCCACCTTTGCATAGTTGTGGTGTGGGCAGGGGTCCTGCGACCCGGGGGGGGGGGGGGGGGGGACACGACAGTCCGGCAGCGGTCAGGGACGCCGGCAGCGCTGGCCTCTTCTCGCCTTCCCTGGGGCGGGGGGGGGGAACACAAGGGCAGCATCTCCCCAGCCCCGGGGGCGCGCGGTGGCCTCAGATCCTGGTGCAGAGGACAAAGAGCGAGTAGCAGAAAGGGCCTGAGTGGCTTTGCCTTTGGGGGGGGTCCAGCCCGCCCGCAGCCCCCGGGGAGGACGGGATGTTACGGGATGGGATGGCGGGGGGGGGGGTGTCCCAGTGCCCACCCCGCTGCACCCATGTGGGTGGCAATGCCATGGGGAAGGGTTGGCATTCCCGTGTCTGGGAATTATGGGGGAGCTCCCGCAGGGGACTGATGGGGGAGGCACAGGCTTTCTGGACCCCCCCCCCCATGCACTCCCACCCCAGCTACACAAACACCCCCACCCCCCCCCACCCGCCGGACACGAGACAGACACCACCTCGCAGAGTTTAATTGGGGACACCCGAGCTACAAATCTCACCCCACGACACACAGCACGCACCCCCCCCCCCTCCCCAAAACAACACACAGAAAGAGGTTGGGGGGGTGGGGGGGGGCTGGGGATCCCCCCACACCCCCCAGCAACACAAAGGCACAGCAAAAGCACACAGCAAGGCCCTGGCTCTGCTCCTCCGGTGGGCACAGAGGGGCTGGGGGGGGGGGGAGTGGCTGGAGGGGGGGTGGTCGGAGCAGGGGGCTGGGGGCTCCAGCCAAAACGCTGAAGGGAAAAGCACCTGAGAGCCCACCAGGGAAAGAGAAGACCCCCAGCACCCACCCCCGCCCCCACAGCGAGCCCCAAGGCTGTGGGGAGGCAATGGGGTGGGGGAGTGTCCAGCGTGGGGAGGGGGACTGCTGGGTGCTCTCTAACTGGGGCCAAACTGGGCCCCCCCGCAGCTCCCGTCCTGCCGAGGGTGCTCAGGGGGAAGGGGGGGGCTGCACCCTGCCGCTGTGGGGCCAGGGGCACTCATGTGGGTGGCACGGACGTGCCAAGGGGCTGTGCATCGGTGCATCCCGCCAGGGGCTCTGTGCATGGAAAGTGGGGGGGGGGGAGGGCGGAGGGGGGGGACACCCCCTTCCCTTCCATCGCTAAAGACTCCCAGGAAAACAGCAAACCAGGCGGGACACCCCCTTCGTGCAAACCAGGAGAGAGGGACCACGCCATCCGCGCCCCCCCGACCCCCCGCCACGGGGAGGGGGCGAGGGAAGGGTGAATGAAGCTCTGGGGGTGCAGAGGGGCAGCCCCCTCCCCAGCGCCGCCAGCACCCAGCACCTACTGGTTGTCCTCTCTGGCAGCGTGCAAGGAAAGAGAGACGGGGCACGGCCCCCCCCACGTTAGACACGGCGAGCCCCACGGCACCAGGTGAGGGGGGAGAAAAGCAATCACACACCCCCCCCCCCCGCCCTTTGGCTCAGCTCAGGGGGATGGATTTGGGGACCCCGTGTCCCCCACCCAGGGCTGGGAGCCAGGATCCGGACAGGCAGCAACAGACAGAGGTGACAGCCGGACAGCGAGGGGACACACAGGGGAGGACAAGCCCCCTCCATCACCCAAATGCCCCCTCCCCATCTCCCAAATGCCCCCCTCCCGCCCCCCCACCGGGTGACGACGGACGGGCACAAACAGCCACGGGGGACAACACTCAGCTGCGAGACAGGACACGGTCAAGACGGGCCACGGAGCCCCACGCACCGGGGGCTGACCCCCATTTTTGGCTTCCAGGGTGGGCTTGGTGGCACGGCAGGTGTCCCGCCCCCCCCCCTCCATCCCAGCCGTGGTGGCGGGGGGGGTGCCATGGGAGCCTTACAGTGTTTGGTAGGTGCTGTCCTTCGACTTGATGAACTTGATGATGAAGAAGACGACGGCTTGGACGCTCAGCACCAGCACGATGCCACCGATGAAGCTGGCCGTGTCAAAGCCGGGAGGGTGAAATTCGGGGCTGCCCGTCAACGGGGCGCTGGTGGTGGTGGTCTCTAATGGCAGGGAAAACCAGGGTGGGGGGGTTACGGGTGCTGTTGGCATCCCTGGAGTACTGGTACCCACGCCAAGGAGAGGGGCTTTGGGGTCCGCACGGACCCCAGCATCTGCACGGGGCTGGGATGTCCCCATGGAGACGTGGATGTAGGGATGGGGTCGGCCCCTTCCCATGCCGGAGCAGCCGGCACTGCACGGGAGAGGAGCCAGCCATGAAAGGATCCCAGTGGGATCAATAATTCAGAGGGCTCCGGGCTCCGGTTACGCGCCGTAATTAGCCCGATGCTCTCCAGTTCCCGCTTCCTGGAAGAGGCTCCTTCTCCGCTCCCAGCCCCTGCTCCAACCCGGCCGGAGACAGCACTTCCTGGCAAGGATGGCAGCAGGGCTGGTTCCTGGGGGGTGCTGCAGGGTGTTGTGACCCCCCCAGCCCCCGCAGCAGCATGGCTCGGGGCAGACGGGGGACAAGGGACCGAGCTGTGGCCTCGGGGATGGCTCTGGCACCTCCTGGGGCACAAGCCAAGGTTGAAGCTCCGTGGATGCAACCAAGAGGCTTGTCCCATCCCACTGGCCAGTGTCCCCTGGGGCACCCGGACCCCCCACCCCATCCCACCACCTCCCCCAGACCCGCTCACTTGGGGAGTGCGTCACCGGCTCCTTGCTATGGGACCGTGGAGGCTCTTCGGTAGGGGACTTCAGCGCCGCTGGAGGGAGTGACAGGGGGAAGGGGGGGAAAAGGGTTGTCAAGGGACATCGCCGTGCACCCCCGGCCCCATGTCCCTGTTCCAGGGGTGGCATTTCATCCCCACAGCGCCAGCACCCACGGCAGCGCCTCCATCCCGAAGGCTGCTGAGTCTGGGGGCGCCGCGGGGGTCTGGGGAGGACCCGCTCTCGCAGGGACAGGGGGGTTACCTCGACACAGGGTGCTGGTGTTGTAGAGCGCGCAGGTCTCCCGTGCTGCCGCCCCTCTCGGCACGCAGCTCCCCGGCTCTGCGGGAAGAAGGAGTCAGGTTTTCCCAAGGGACCCCCCCCACCCTGGCAAACCAGCCCATGGGGGCACTCAGTGCAAGGGTGTGGGATGGTGAGGACTCATTCCTGAGGGTGGGCATCCATCCGAGGGGCTGCAAGCTGGGGCTCGCATCCGCACCCCTGTGGGGAGGAGCCCCAGATGAAGAGCTTTACAACCAGCCGGCTTTCTCCCACCTCCATCGCCTGGTGCTGCTCCAGCCGCACCTCAATGGAGGGGGAGGCGGGGGGTTCCCAGCGTTACCCCAAGCCCAGAATGCGCCAAAATCCCACACCCCTGGCCCGCTGGGCTGGCACGGATTCCCCCGGGATGGGTCAGGTGAGATGGACCTTGACCATGGAAAGCAGCTGGGACCAGGCACCCAAGGGTGCTGAGCTGCCAGAACCATCCCAGCACGGCCCCAGCCCGGTGGGAGGTCAGAGGCCCAGGATAACCCTTGGCTGTGAACAGTGGGGGCTGTGGGAGCCCCTCATTCTCCCCCCACAAGGCTGAGCCCCCTCTGGATTTGGCCCTGCCCCACCGACCCCCTCACCTGGCTCCTCGGGGGTCCCGCAGCCCACCCAGACGCAGCCGGTGCCGTTGTGCGCGGTGGTGCCGGCCGTGCATGTCTCGCAGGACCTCAGCTCGCCGCACTCTCCTGCCAAACCCCGGGGTGGGGGGGGGAAAGGGTGAGGTCCAGGCCAGCATCCGTCCCCCCATCAGCCAGGGTCGGGGCTGGATCCTCTTCTCCATGGAGGGGGATTTCTCACGGTGCAGCGGGAGGGAACGAAGGCACCTCTCGCAGCACCAAACCCACCCCCAGACCCGTCCCGGCAGGCTGCAGGTGTGTTTGTAGCGTCACCAACTCTCCGGGGAGGGGACATCCCGCACCCCACAGCCACGCCGGGACGCGCAGGGCTGACCCCATCGCCCGCAGCCACGGCGGGACGCAGCCCAGGGCAAGCCCCCCCCCCCTCCTCCCCCCAGCCCCGGAGCTTTTGGTGGGGGTCTAGAAGAGCGGAGGCAGCAGCAGCAGCCCGTGTTGGGGTTCCCTGAGCAGCATCACCCCTCTGCCCCCCCCAGACCATCCCGCAGGACCCCCCGCTCCCCATCGCCCCAGCAATGGCAGTGAGTCACTTGGGCGTTCGCGGAGCTGCTCTGCCATGAGCTCTCCCCCCCTCTACACCCCCCCTCCACGCTCATCATTAATTTACAGCGATGACTGTCAGCGAGGGAGGCTGCAATGGGGAGCCGTGGCCGGGCCCTGCCTGCACCTCCCCGCGTCCCACGCCCACGTTTGTACCATCCCGGGAAGGAGCCAGGAGCTATTCCCCACCCTGGACATGCTTCCAGGCTCTCGGGGGACAAACAACCCCCCCCGGGGCTTGCAGGAGGGGGATGGGGGATTGGGGGGGCCGGCTCCCCGGGGGTCTCTGTCACACAGGGACCGACCCGGCTTCGTGTGTGGCTTTGCCACAGCGGCTGCACCCCATCCCCGGCGGCAGCGCTTTGCAGAGGGCTCCCCACCACACCACCTCCATTTGGGGTGGGCAGCTCCACCCCCCCCCCCCCCCCCCCCCCCAAAGCTTTTAGGGTCTTCCTGGCCTCCCGGGCCATGCCTGCCTGAATCCAGAGGCTCCTTCCTTCTCCCAGTGCATCCCCCACCCCAGCAAAAGCAAAGGGGGCAACTGGTGGCGTAAGGCACCAAGTGGGATGCTGCGGACCCATTGCCATGGCTACGGCGTGGTGCCCCCCCCCCCCCCCCCCCCCCCCCCCCCCCCCCCCCCAGCATTTAGAGACCTGCCGGGAACCAATGGGAAAGTAGGACTTTGTTCGCAAGGGTTTCAGGCAGGTTTATAATTTAAGTTATTTTTATCGCGGCAGGCACAGGAACAGACGTTTGAGCCCAACGTTGTCAACTCCCGCTCCTGCCGTCAGGTGTGGGGAGGGAGAGGAAAATAAAGTGGGGGGCGGGGGGGGGGCAGCGGGGCAGGCTGAGGGCAGCCCCATCCCAATGGGTGCTCTGGGAACACGCGTGGGTCCCGGTGGGACAAGTCAGGGTGGAAATGTGTCCCGGGAGCAACGGGGGGGATGGCAGAAGGGGAGCAGAAGCAAGGCTGGGGTTTGCATAATTGATGCCCAGAGTTGCAGGCACCCCAGGAAGGAGGGTGACGGCTTCCCCCCCCCTCCACGGATAACCGCCACGAGATCCCGCCGCTCTTCCGAGAGGAGGCCGGACCCTGCACCCCGTTTGTCCTGCAGCGACCCAGCTCACCCCTGCTGGCCCTGGGGGTCCCAGCCCCCCATCTGGGAGCAGGAGGCGGAGCCCCTCTGCCCCCAAACCGGAGCCAACCGAGGGAACGGGGCTCTCCCGGTCCCACCAGGGGCGAGGGGAACCCTCGGAAAAAACAAACCAACCCCAAACCCCAAAAAGTTCAGCTGCCCCAAAGCTTCAAACTCCCCTCGCCCCCCATCCCCGGGTCTCCCCCCGCCCTCCCCCACCCCCCCCGGCCGTACCTGCGCGGGTGGGAGCGGGCCCTTGCGCGCAGAGAAGCGCGCAGAGCAGCGCGCAGCGCAACGCCCCGGCGCACGGCGGGGCCATGGCCCGGCCCGGTACGGCTCGGTTTAGCCAGGCTCGGCTCGGCCCGGTCCCGGCGGGAGGTGTCGGCTGCGACGCCGCGGAACTCCCGGGAGAGCGGAGCGGAGCGGCGGGGACATGCGCGCCCGCGGGAGGCGGCCCCGGCGGCGGAGGGGGGCGGGCAGGGGCGGCCCCGCCTCGTCCCGCCCCGCCCCGGGGGGGCCCGGCCCCGGGGGGGGGGGCCCGATCCGGGGTGGGATCCGAGGGTGCATCCCACGCCCCCCGGCCGCCTGCACGCTGCCGTGGGAAAGGTGTGGATGGCCCGGTCTGGGGGGGGGGCCCGAGGCGCCGGGAACTGCACCCCTGGTACGCACTGCTCCGTGGGACACGCTGCACTGCACACACTGCACTGCACACACTGCGCTGCACACACTGCACACACTGCGCTGCACTCACTGCACACACTGCACTGCACGCGCTGCACACGCTGCGCTGCACACACTGCACACGCTGCACACACTGCACACCCTGCACTGCACACACTGCACTGCACACACTGCGCTGCACACACTGCACACACTGCGCTGCACGCACTGCACACGCTGCACACACTGCACACCCTGCACTGCACACGCTGTGCTGCACACACTGCACTGCACACGCTGCACACACTGCACTCGCTGCACATGCTGCACACCCTGCACTGTACACACTGCACACCCTGCACTCACTGCACACACTGCACTGCACACACTGCACACCCTGCACTCCCTGCACACACTGCACACACTGCACTGCACACACGGCACTGCACACACTGCACACACTGCACTCGCTGCACATGCTGCACACCCTGCACTGTACACACTGCACACCCTGCACTCACTGCACACACTGCACTGCACACACTGCACACCCTGCACTCCCTGCACACACTGCACACACTGCACTGCACACACGGCACTGCACACACTGCACACACTGCACTCGCTGCACATGCTGCACACCCTGCACTGTACACACTGCACACCCTGCACTCACTGCACACACTGCACTGCACACACTGCACACCCTGCACTCCCTGCACACACTGCACTGCACACACGGCACTGCACACACTGCACTCGCTGCACATGCTGCACATGCTGCACACCCTGCACTGTACACACTGCACACCCTGCACTCACTGCACACACTGCACTGCACACACTGCACACACTGCACTCACTGCGCACACTGCACACTCTGCACTGCACACACTGCACACCCTGCACACCCTGCACACACTGCCCACACCACACTGCACACCCTGCACTCGCTGCACACACTGCACACCTTGCACACACTCTATACACTTTACTCACTGCACACTGCCTGTGCACTGTACACCCTCTACACCGCACACACTGCACACTGTGCGTGCCCTTGCACTCACTGCACACGCTGCCTGCGCACGGCACATTGTGTGGGCACTGCACACCCTGCGGGCTGCACACACAACGCGCTGCCTGACCACCGCACATCTTACACACTGCACACCCTGCACACCCTGTACTCACTGCACACGATGTACTCACTGCACACACTGCACATCCCTTACTCACTGCGTGCACTGCACACCCTGCACACACTGCCTGTGCACTGCACACCCTCTACACTGCACATGCTGTGCACTGTGTGCACTGCACACTGCCTGCACACTGCACCCACTGCCCAGCCTGCCCAACCTGCACACCCTGCACTCTCTTTACTCGCTGCACACCCTGCACTCACTGCACAGCCCGCATACCCTACTCTCCCTGCACACCCTGCACACTGCACACCCTACTCTCCCTGCACACACTGAACTCACTGCACTCTCTGTACTCACTGCACACCCTGCACTCCCTGCACACCCTACACATTGCACACCCTACTCTCCCTGCACACACTGCACACCCTACTCTCCCTGCACTCCCTGCACGCTGCACACACTACACTCTCTTTACTCACTGCACACACTGCACACCCCACACAACCTACTCTCCCCGCACACCCCGCACACCCTGCACACCCTGCACACCCTGCACTCCCTGCACACCCTGCACTCACTGCACACCCATCCCGTACACTGCACGCTGTCCCGCACCCCCAACGCCCACTGCACACTCATCCCCCCCCAAACCCTCCAACTCCCTCACTAACCCCCCTTCAACCCCCCCTAAGCCCCCTCCCTGGGTCACCGCCACCCTCCCGGGGGGCTACGGCGGGTCCCTCCGCCGGTCGCTGTCCCCCCCTCCCCGTCACCACCGTTCAGCACCGCGGACAGCTCCCGCTGGGCCGGGCCGGGCCGGGCCGGGCTGGGCTACCGAGGGGGCGACCGCGGCGCTGGCGAGGACCCCGGGGGGGGTCGGGAGCCCCCGGTGCTCCTGGGCACGGTGGCCGTGCCCAGGAGCACCGGGGGCTCCCGACCCCCCCCGGGGTCCTCGCCAGCGCCGCCGCGCCTCCCCAACGCTTTAGCAGCGGGGCCAGGAATGACCAACACCCCCACACCCCCCCGCCCCGTCGGTTGCCGGGGAAGGCTTAAAACGAAGAACCGGGGCAGGGGGGGGAGAGTCCCGGGGGGAAGGGGGGGCGGTTCACGCCTCCTCCTCCTCCTCTCCCGGGGAGGAAGACTCCCTGCCAACCACCCTTCCCGCAGCCCCACCTCTTCCAGGCCTTCCCGGTTCTCCCGGTGATGAATTATTAAGAACCACGCGGGGAAGCGGAGGATGGCGGAGGGGGGGGAGAGCTGCGAACCCCCGGTTGTGCGGGGGAGGAGCTGGCTTCGTCGCCCCCCCCCCCCCCCCCCCATCCCTCTCCTCCCAGGGCCGCCCCCTCCGCACCCCACGCTCATGGTGCAAAGCGGAGCCCCCAAACCTCTGCAATGGGCGGGGGGGGAGGGGGGGGGGAAGCTGGCGCCCCCCCTCCTCTGCAGCACGGCCCTGCAAGGGCTTTGCAAGGACGTGGCGGGGGGACCCGGGCCGGGGGAGGGGGTCCCGGGGGCGGTGTGGGCCTGGGGGGGCGGGTGGAGGCGAGCGGGCGTGGGCCGGGGCGTGGGGGGGCTGTTTTTATGAATGGGCTGCTCCATCCCCGGCGTGATTACTATGCGGCGCGCGCGCCTCGCGGGGCGCTGATTGGCTCCGGCGCGCTATTGACGTCACAGCGGGGCGAACGAGGCTTGGGGAGAGCGGGAGTCGGGGGGGGGGGGGGGGGGGGGGGCTGGCGGTGAGTCACCCCCACACACACCAAATTTCCCCCATCCCCCGGCCCCCCCCGGCGGCGCTCGGTCACTATAACTCGGCGGCGCCCATGGCAGCGGGCCCCCAGCCCGGGCCGAGCATCCCGGCAGGTGAGTCCTGGGTACCGGAGGGGGACACACACACACACACACGGGCACCGGGGGGTGGGTGGGGGGGACACCGGGAGGGGGTGTGAGCCCGCTTGGGCAAAGGGAAGGGGGCCGGGGGGCTGTGCCGCCTTCCCGGGTGCCCCAGAGAGGGGCAGACCCCCAAGGTAAGTGGGGAGCCCCAGGGTTGGGGGGTGCATGATGGGGATGGGGCGGGTGGGGGCTCCTTTCCCCCCCCCCCCCCCCCCGCCCCCCCCCCGATTCCCGGTCTCCGCTAAGCGCGGCCGCCCCCTTCATCTGCTGCTTGGGACCCCCGAAACATTGCCCTGAAGCCCTTGGAGTGGGTGTGGGGGGGCCGGTCCTGCTCCCCTCTATTTATCTACCAAAATTCTGCAGTGCACAAGCCCCCCCCGCCACACCTAATGCAGGCAGGAGTGGGCTGAGGTTCCCCCCTCCCTTTTATTCATATATTTATTTTCCTTTGCTTGGAAAAGGATTAAACCCAAACCACCTTGTCCAGAAAAATCCCCTGGGAGCAAACAGCGAGCGACCCCCCCCAACAACACACCCCGCTCTGCCACCCCCTCCCGGAGATGACTTTTGGGGGGAGGCAGGGCTGTCTCTGGGGCTGGGGGGCACAGGGACGGTACAGGTGGGTCCCCGCCGCGGGCAGCGGGTGCTGAGGGGGCTGCTCTTGCTTTCAGCTCCGGCAGCATGATGGAGGAAGGGCCCCCCAACTCCAGCGAGGACCAGCAAGGCTGGTTCGCGGCCAGGAACGACAGCGGCAGCTCCTTGGACCTGGAATCGGTGGTGCAACCCCTGGCCTTGAACCCCTGGGACGTCATCCTCTGCATCTCCGGGACCATCATCTCCTGCGAGAACGCCATCGTGGTGGTGGTCATCTTCTACACTCCGGCTTTCCGGGCTCCTATGTTTCTCCTCATCGGTAGTTTGGCCACGGCCGACCTTCTGGCAGGTTTGGGGTTGATCCTGCATTTCGCCTTTGTCTACTTCATCCCGTCGGAGGCTGTCAGCCTGGTCACGGTGGGGCTCCTGGTCACCTCCTTCACGGCCAGCGTCAGCAGCTTGTTGACCATCACCATCGACCGCTACCTGTCCCTCTACAACGCCCTGACCTACTACTCGGAGAGGACGGTCACCAGGACTTACATCATGTTGATCCTCACCTGGGGAGCCTCCGTCTGCTACGGGCTCCTGCCCATCGTGGGCTGGAACTGCCTGAAGGAGCCCTCCACCTGCAGCATCGTCAAGCCTCTGACCAAGAACCACCTCATCATCCTCTCCGTCTCCTTCTTCATGGTCTTTGCCGTGATGCTCCAGCTCTACGTGCAGATCTGTAAGATCGTTTGCCGGCACGCCCACCAGATCGCCGTCCAGAGACATTTCCTGGCCAGTTCCCACTACGTCACCACCCGAAAAGGCATCGCCACCTTGGCCGTCATCCTGGGCACCTTCGCGTCCTGCTGGCTGCCCTTCGCCATTTACTGCCTGCTGGGGGACTCCAGCTCCCCGGCGCTCTACACCTACGTCACCCTCCTCCCCGCCACCTACAACTCCATGATCAACCCCGTCATTTACGCCTTCAGGAACCAGGAGATCCAGAAAGTGCTGTGGACCGTGTGCTGCGGCTGCTTCTCCTCCGCCATGCCTTTCCGCTCCCGCTCCCCCAGTGACGTCTGACACGTGTCTGTGTCGTCCCCCCCCCGCCATGTGTGTCCCCCCGCCCCCAGCCTCTCTGCACCTTTCACTTACCGATCGCGGTTGGGGGATTTTCCTTTTTTTTTTTTTCCTTTTTTTCCCCTTTTTTTTTTTTTTTCATTCCCAAAGATGGGAATGAAGACCGTCACAGGAGCTCTTGGAATCAAGCTGCTCTTCCCAGCCCCATCCTTTTAGGCACAAACCCCCACCCACCCCCCACCCCCCCCCCGCCTTCCTCTATTTTTCCACTTTTTGAATTTACAGGAGAGAAAAACATATTTTTTATCCATAATATGATCTATATTTATGCGTGTACGCGCACGGTGTGGGGGGGAAGAGCCTCATATTTTCTTTAAAAACTATTTATGATGCTTTATTTTTTTAAGCGGGGGGGGCGGGGGGGGGGGCGACACCTGGAATGTTCGCTCCCCCCCCCTTGCTTATTTTTTTTTACAGCCTCGTTATTTACCTCAGATTGTTAAAATATAGTTCGTATGTTTGGGGAAGGAAGGGGCGGAGGGGGGGGGAAGACGCGTTTGCCGGAGGAGGGACTCAAACCAACCCCTCCCGGCCCCCCCCCCCCGCCGTCCATCCATTTATTTATTATTTTTTTAATTATTATTTAATAGGATTTTCACGCCGGCCCAGCCCTGGGACTTGCTGCCCTCTAGTGCTCGCTGCCTTCGGGCTGAGGGTGCTGCCAGAGGCTCTGCACCCCCAAACCCAGCAGCTTGGGGGGCCCCTGGGTGCTGCCCCCCCCCCCCCACCACCGCCAATGCCTTTCTTTGCACTGGGATTGGATTTGCACATTTTTGGGGGTGGAGGTGGATGTGGAGAGGCCCCTTGGGAAGGGGAGCCCTCGGTGGGGTGCTGCAGAGCCGGGGGGGGGGGGTTGTGGGGGGGGCTGCTGCTTGTTTACAACCATGGCGGGGGGGGTGGGGAGGGAATAAAAGTAATTTGTGATACAAGGTGGGGCTGTTTGATGCTGGGGAGGGGATGGGATGGCGTCTCCCATGGGGGGAGCAGGTTGAGACCCCCGCACCGTCGCCCCCCCCCCAGTCCAGGCAGGGCTCTGTTTCCCTGCACCCAGTTAAGAAATCCCAACTGACAGCTCTTCCCCCTGCCTTCCCCCCCATCACATCCTATTAGCAGGAGCCGGCCCTGGGGAGCAGCACCCAGGGCCACGGCCATCCTCATCCTCCTCATCCTCACGGCGCCCGGCAGACGCAGGGGCTGCATCCGGCCTTGTGCCGTTATCGCCGCCTCCATCCTGGCAAGGTCACGGGCAGCTGCCTGCACCCTGGTGAGGTGGGGGGGGGGACACAGGAGGGCTCAAGGCTCTGCCCAGGACCCCCTCCCCCGCCCCCCCGGCAGCGAAATGCCCGCGCTGCAAGAGCCACCGCTCAAATAGCATCTGGGATGCCCGTCGTTGCTGCCCCCCCCAACGCTCTTTGCATGCAGGGAAAGCTGGGTTAATGACAGCAAAGCTAATTAGGGCAGCTCGTCCCCTCCGGGAGCAGGGCTCTGTGCCCCGAGAGATACACCCCCCCCCCCCCCCCCGCGCCCCTGCCCACCCCGCTCGGGGCGCAGCGGGTTTCTTACAGGCATTTGTGCATCCGCAGACGCGCCGGGATGTGGCAGGGCCCAGGGCTGAGGAGCAGCCGGAGCCCGGCTGGGTGCTGGGGTGCAGGATGCATGCTGCCGCCCCCCCCCCCCCCCCCCCCCCCCCCAGGCTCGGCCTCACCTTGGGCTCGGGGACCTGGTGGCAGCCCGGAGGGTTGGTGCTGTTTATTGCAAAGAAAATCTAGGTTTCCTTCCGCTTCTGGGGCGAGCCGAGCCGCTGGAAAGGGGTTACGGCAGCAGGAGATGGGGCCGAGGGACACACGGAGTGACGGCTCCTACTTTCCAGGGGCTGGGATCAGCGCTGGGGATGGGGTTGAGGAATTTGGGGCTCCGCCGAGGTTAAGCGAAGGGGAAAGGAGCAAAGCTCAGGGGATGGAGATGCCCGTCGTGGCCCAGGGCTGAGCTGAGGCCCCTCCATCCCTCAGCCAGGGGATAATTCCCGAGCCCCGGCAGCGAAAAACCCTGTAATTCCCAGCACCGCTTTATCCACGGGGCAGTTTTAGACCTGGTTGGTCTTATGTCAACATCGTGCAGCAGCTTAAATAGCTTTTCTCCCCCTTGTGCTTCCCCTGCTGATGTCTTCAGAGGGAGCAGCCCCAGCCTCTCCGCTTCTCCGAGCAATGCCGACCGGACCCTCCTGCTCCCGGGGGTCCCTGTCACCTCCCCTGGGGACAGGGGGACACGCCGGGGGTGTGTAAGCAGGTGGCGTAAAGGCAGCACCACGCAGGTCTCCTGGACCCCCACCTCGGGCTCCCCCCCACCCTGGCCGGCGGTGGGGCGGGCGGAGGGCTGCAGCTCCGGGCAGGGCTGCGCCGGAGCCGGTGGGGTCCCCAAATCCATTTTTTGGGGGGGGAGGGAGGAGGGGGCAATCACAGCGTTCAGGAGCTGGGGGTGAGCCCGCAGTGACAGCCCGGCGTCAAAAGCCACCAGGACGCAGCCACGTGGCACCACGTCAAGCCAAGGGGCTGCCGATTCCTGGTTTCCCCCCCCTCACCAGGAATTTGGGAGCCCTCGTACCCACCACTATGGGTCCCCCGAGGATGTCACCCCTCTCAGCCCCGTCCCCTGCTGCCACCAGACACCACGGTGGCCGTGGCTCAGTGTGTGGCTGCCCCACGTGCTGCTTCCCGGCTGGAAAACTCACCCTTTGGCTCCTACCTGTGTCCGATTCCCTCCTGCCGGGATGGATGCGGGAAGCCGAGGCTGAACGTGGGGCTGGAGGAATCTGGGACCCCAACACTGCCGTGGGGCTGGAGGAATCCAGGACCCAGACACCACCGTGGGGCTGGGAGGAATCCGGGACCCCGATGCCGCTGTGGGGCTGGAGGAATCCAGGACCCCGATGCCACTGTGGGGCTGGAGGAATCTGGGACCCTGACACTGCTGTGGGGCTGGAGGAATCCGGGACCCTGCCGCCGCCGTGGGGCTGGCTGCTCTCCCAGCACACAGCCGGCGAGTCCGGAGACATTCCCAGCTGCTCCAGGCCTCGGGGGGACGGAGCAGGCGGCACTGAGCGGGGAGATAAACAGCCCGTGGCAGGGCCCAGCCCGCTCCCTTTTTTTTTTGGTGGAGAAAGATGCAGAAAAAGGAGTTATAAAAACCAGCCAAATCCATCCGAGAAGGCGCCCGAGTGCCGAGCTGCCACCCCCACGCCGGCAATGTGCCGGAGAGGCTCAGGGGGGGGACCGACAGCCCAATTTTGGGGTTAAAATACGGACTAAGAGGCTGTGAGCGGGATAAAGGCACGCCATCACCCCCCAGCTGTGCACGCACATCTGGCAGGCCCAGCCCTACCCCCCCCCCAGCACCGGGGCTCCCAGCAGATGCCTCCGAACCCATGGGGAGGGCACCGGGCTCCGGGCAGGTTTTACTCCTCTTCTCCGCCATGGGCAGCCCCGTTGGCATCAGCTCCGGCTCCAAGCGTCTGCCCTTTGCCACTTTGCCGGGAGCGGGGACACTGGGCACGAGCGCTGGCATTAACCATGGCAAAGGCAGGGCTGGTTCCTGCCGGGCGAGAGCTCTCGCTCCCCCCCGGTGCCAAAAAAAAGGGGGGATTTGCCAGCTTGGAGGATGGAGGGAGGTCGGTGGTACCCCAAAACAGCCCTCAACCCCGACTGACCTGGCTGGGGCAGAGGCGAGAGCTGCCCGCGGCCCACGCCGCATCCCGGGGATGCTCTCTGCTCCCAGGGATTTACTGGGGTGCCCACGATGGGTACGTCCCGGCGCGGAGCACGAGTCCCGACATCCCCCCCTGCACCACGGCGGGCGGCCGGGCTGGGAACACCGGGCCCCGGGAAGGGCTGAGCAGCTCCGGTTTTTGGCCGGGGTTAGGTTTAAATGAGAAACCTCAGCCTTGGCTTGGGGGATTTTGTTTCCTTGGAAGCGGGAGCAGGCAGGAAATGAAGAAAAACGCGGCCCCGCTTGTAAGCGTTTTACCAAATGCCGAAGGCAGCGGGAGGCATTTCCCGGTGGGGCGTGGGCTGCGGAGCATCATCCCCATCGGAGCCGTGGCCCCGGGGAGGCATCGGCTGGTGTTTCCTGGGGAGGAGAGCCCGTCCCAAAGCGCTTCTCCGGCTCGGAGACAGCAAAGGGCAGGGTGGGAAGCGGCTCGGTGGGAAGCGGGTCAGTCTTCGGCACCTTCCCATTTTATTCCTGCAAAAAGCGGCTTTGTGCCACGAGTCCTTGGCTGCCCGGCCGGGGCGCAGGGACGCGGGGGTGGCAGCACCCTCCGTCCCCACCTCATGGAGGACCCGCGAGGCTTTGTCTGACTCGCCCCGGCCTGGAGATGGGGACGGGGAAGGGGAAAATTTGGCCCCGGCTGCGTTAAAACTCTCGGAGGTGCAGGCGCTGGCCTTTGCGGGAGCGGGCGAGGGCGGCGCGGAGCCCGTGCCCTGCCAGCCTGCAGGAACTTGAGCTCCAAATCCATAATTCCTCTGGCACCCCGTGGTTATTTGCGAGCTGCTGTGAGCAGATGGAAGAGTTACAGATAAAGCCATCCGCAGCACGGGAGCCGATTTGCCTTCCCCACACAACCGCGTAGGCAACGGCAAAAGGCAGGGAGGAGGGAGGGGGAAAAAAGGGAAAGGGAAAAAAAAAAAAAAAAAAAAGAGGCAGAAAGAGCGAGAGAGAGAGAGAAGGAGTCAGCCATTTCTACAGGGGCCGAGCTGCCATCTCAGCACACCTACGTGCAAGAAACGGGGACTCTCTGCTGGCAGCGGGCCCTCGCCGGGGTGTTGGAAGAGGGTAGTGGCTCTCCCACCACCCGTGGCTGCTTGGCGAGGGAAGGCGGCGCGAGTCGGGGGTGACATTGGCACGGCGGAGCGCTGCCACACACTGGGAGAGCAGGCTGTTAACGCTGATCGGAGCTGGCAGCGCCTGCACTCGCTTCGGTCCCAGAGGGGGAATTAAGGGAGAGAAGCTGACGTCAGTGGTGGAAAGGACACGCAGCCCACTCGTCCAAGGCAGCCGGCAGCATCTTCTGGGTGTTGCTAACACCACCTTGAAGGAGAAAATTAAATAGGTCTTTGGAGACGGGGGGCTCCTGTGAAGCCGGAGCCCGGCCAGCTGTGACGCTGAGCCCCGCGGAAGAGGCAGACGGGCAAAGGCATCAAAGGCTGGGGCCGAGGCCAGCGTCCTGCGGCACCGCGGAGCCCCAGAGACTCTGCCCCGGCTGCAGCAGCTCCGCCGTAGGAATGGGCGGCTCAGGGAAAGGGCTCGGGCTCCGAGAGCAGCGGCACACGCTTTTGGGCTTCTCCTCCAGCTCCAGAGCTCGCCCCCGGCTCCGTGGGTCGCTGGCGGAGGGCGAAGCCTGTGAGCAAACGGCACCAAAATTCCCCCATTTGTCTTTTAGGGTGGGTAAAGCAGCACGACACCCACTGCTACGCACCCCGAGGATGACTTTTAAGGGTTGGTGCCCCAGAAGCGAAGGCTGTGTGCTAGCGCGTACCCCAAAAAAGCAGCGTCACCAACGGCCACCACCAGAGAAGGGAGCCAGGGCTCTCCCATCCAGAGAAGGGAGCCGGGGCTCCGGCCGCTCTTCCTGGCTTCGAGATGGAGCCGGGACAGGCAGCAGCAGGGAGGGTGGAAGCGAAGGAGATCCCTCCTTCCCCTGCCCTCCGCGCCCCAGCACGACTAAAGGGCTTGCTTGTTCAGAAGCTGGCAAGGCCAATTAATCTAATGAGGTTTTGCAGCCAGGGACTATTGTCAGCCAAGAAAGGCAGAGCGCTGCAGAGCGAGCGCACGGGTGTCTCCGAGAAGCCAAGGGAATTTGGCAGAGCGAAGCTGAGGGTAAAAGCAGGGACGAGGGGCAACGGGGACAGATCCTTTTGTTGCTCTCCACCGACCGGCAAGAAAAAAAAATAAAATAAAATCAAATCCACACAACAGGCTCACGCACCGAACCCGGACGAGGCACCTGGAAACCAGGGCCGGGAGCCCCGGCGGTGGCGGATGAAGTGCAGAAGGGACCTTGAGCAGCTGAAATGGAGGCGGGGAAAAAAAAAAAAGCAAAGCAAAGCAAAGCAAAGCAAAGCAGCAGCAAGAGCCCCCCGGCAGCCCCAGCTGCAGCGGCTCCGCTCCGGCAAGATGGAGCCTGGGCTCATTTTGTATGGCAGGGAGCACAGGCGGGAGGCTGGGAGCTCCTCTTGGATCCCGCTTCCTTGGCGCCTCTACCCACCCTGGATAATCCTCTCCCCACCGCGGCAGGGCTGCCTTTGGGCACTGGAAGAGGCTGATGGCGGTTGCAGCAGAGCTTGGGATGCTCTCGCTGCCCGCGCTCCCACGGAGAGGGCGCAGCCCTTCCACGGAACGCCAAGGCAGCCAGGCTCCCCAGATCCCAGCCCTGCGGGACGCACTACAGGACACTCGAGGGGGAGGGAGGGGGTGGCCCAGCACCTCCCCGTGCCCCCCCGGGCAGGAGAAGTCCCCCAGCGAGGGGTCACAGCCCCCCCTCTGCCCAAAACCAGCCACTTCCCAGGCACTAAGGGACCACACACCGCAGCTGCCGCACACACGCCCGGAGTAACACACGCAGCCACCCATCGGATAGAAAGGTTTTATCAAGTTTACAAGTTTTAAAAAAGGATCAAAAAAAAAAAAATCATCCTTTTTTTTTTTTTTTTTTTTTTTTTTTTTTACACATGTAAATTACAAAATAATTCGCAATCGGGATCTTCAACCAGGGGTTACTGAGCTGATTATAAAAAAAAAAAAAAATAAAATAAAATAAAATAAAAGCAGCAGGAAAGGCTGGCTTAGGCAGCAGCCGACGGGGAGAAGAAGAGACAGAGGGTACGGGGGGAGCGGGAGGCAGCGCCGGGAGGCTCCGGGTGGGCCACGGCCCGGGCTCGGCTCCCGCAGCAGCTTTAACCCGCTGCCTCCCCGCAGGCCGGGCGGCAGAGCCCCGCCGTCGTCTTGCAGGGGTAAGAAAACCAAACAAATCTACAGTATTTTGCTCATGAGGTTGGTTTTGGGGTTTTTTTTTTTTTGTGGTTTTTTTTTTTCTAAGCAGAGTTTCACTGCTGAAACTCCTTTGGTCTGAAGCAACACCACACTCCCCCCCCACACACCCCCCAACCCCGGCACCCTGAGAGTATCCCTCAAACAGCACCCTGGGTCCTGTGAAGGCACTTCCCATCTCTCCTCCCACCAACATCTTCTGCTCAGCGATAAACCCCTAAGATAAGAGTGGAATAATTAACTCTTATAAATATATTTATACCATGTAGGAAAAATAAGGCACTTCAGGAGGGGTTACAGCTTGTCTAATTCTATGACATCCTAATCAGGAAGAAAAATGGGTTAGTTTCTGAAATGAATTAAAATGAATGTTAATACAGTAATAAAAACATCGGATCCGCTTCCCCACTTCAAGGCTTTGTTTTAAAAAGAAGAAAGCACACCCCCCCCCCCCCCCGCCCCCCCAAAATCCAACAGCAATGAAACCTGACCTGGGGCCGGGGGCAGCCACATCTGCCCATCACGGCAGGTACTTTCAGAAGAGGCATGTTAAATAAGTTCATGGATTGGAAAAAAAAAAAATTATATATATATATATATATCTATCTATCTCCTTTCCCTGAAACGGCACTCTGCACAGTTTCTCAGCCATCTGGGACCTCCGAGAGCCCCCTTCCCTCAATCTGGTCTGGTGCTTTGGGTCTGATAAGGAGAGGAGAAAGCGGTGAAGGTCACCGGCTGCGGCTCCAGGCTGAGCCCGGGGAGCCGGGACTCAGGGTTTGTTTTTTTTTTTTCCCTGCGAGGGGGGCGGCGGGGTGGAAAAGGCTGCCGGGAGCAGCAGCCAAGCACTGCGGGCGAGGACACCGGGAGAATGTTTAACCAGGAGCACGGCGGCGGCGGCCTGCCCAAACTCGCCGTGTGCGGGGAAGGAGCGAGCCCGCCCCGAGCGAACGGCTCCCAGGATGGGAGAAACGGGCTGCTGCGGCTCCGCACGAACAGGGGTCGGGCTGAAATGGAAAGACTGGGAGGACCCCAGCTGCCAGCTTTTGGCTTTGTGAAATGCTTGAGGTTCGCCCGCTGGGCCGTTCAACCCAGCCTTACGCGGGGCGGGGGGGGGGAAAGGGGAGGAAGGAGTAAGTTAACATCAAATGACAAAGATGGCAGGGGAATCCGGCACAGACCCTCGGTCCACGCTGGGCAGCGGCTCTGAAGCTCCAGCACAGCTGCTCTGTCTTGCAAAGGTTGTTTTTGGCACCTCTCCTCTTCCCCTACTGGTTTAGAGAAATATTAAGCTTACTTGGTGGCCCAGCGCTCTGCGATTTTGCAACGATACTCAAAGACGGTCGCTTTACGCCAGTCGTTTCTCAGGGATCTCCACGCTAAGCTCATCTAAAAGGAGATTTTAAGAACAACGACGCGACCAAACCTTCCCTACCTGTCCCGCAACCCTTCTGTTTAGGATCCAGCAGTTTCGATTCTCACCTCGGCATGGGAGTTGGAAAGCAGAGGGTGGTTCCAGCAGGCTTGCAGGGACAAAGCAGCGTCCCTGGTGCTTGCCAGGAGGGCCCGGCAAGCAGGCGAGGCAGCGGGAGGAGCCGACTCCACCCGCGGCCATGCCGCATCGCCCACACAAGCATCCCTTGTGCAACAGGCAGCGCGGTGGGGCAAGGCTGTCCCCAACGCCCCGAGGCACGGCCCTGCCTGACAGACCATCCATCTGGGGCACGGAAAATATGGCACTTTTCTGTATTTCACCCGACAGGAATACACAGGCTCCCCTTTTCCCCCAGCAGGGGCCAAGTCTCGTTAAGGCAATTTAAAATTAACCCAGGTTTGGCATCTGCGAGCTCCTCGCTTCCCTGTGTGATAATGCTGTCAGCCCGGGTTAGCTTAAAGGTCCGTTTTCCCCGGGAACCTGTCTCCGAGAGAAGCCGGAGGAGGATGCTTACAGAAAGAGCAGAAAAACAAGAGGCAGCCCTTCTCCTCTAACCCCCCCGTACCCAGCTCGCAGCAATAATCACTTTGCATTTCCAAGTCCCTCCACTGCACGATGGCTCTCGCTGGCACTCGAGGGGTTTGTTCCCTCTTCCAGAACCTGGAATTAGCGCTGCTCAGATGTTCCCGGCCCATCGGGATGCCTCACCGTCTACGCCCTTCGCATCCTGCCTAGCAGCCGATTTGCAGACAAAAAAATCTGATGGTGCAGCAGCCCGGTAAATCTCTCCTGATTGTGCTCAGGGTCGCACTGGATCTCGGCTTGATCCGCACCCCAGAAAAGCTCGTCCTCCAGGCCCTTATCTGCTCTGTCAAAGATTAAAAATGCGCAAGCACACACACACACGAGAAATCGGTAAGAACTCAATGGCACAAACCGAAGCCATCAATCAAACCCCGAGAAGGATTTTCAGCAACCTGGCAGCCTCGGGCTGGGCCTGGCGTTCCAGGTATCAGCAACAGCATTAAAGGAGGCGAGGCAGAGAAGGAAGAACAGGCACAGGCTGGCAAAATACTTTACAATAGGAAAGGCAAAGAGGTTGGAGAATTGGTCTTAACGGGACACGAAGCTGGTCCCACCGCACGACAGCTGGACCCACGATCTCCAAAAACGCTTTGGAATTGTTTTCTTGCATGACCCCGAGAGAGTCATGTCCAAATTAAAATACAGGTTTGTAGCATTGGGGGGGTATTTGCTTCTAGATTTCCAAGATATGCTGATATTCTATGTAAGGTAATATAAAACAGCAATAAAACCTAAGTCAGCTAGTTCAAGTTTGCCATTTTCTCCCCCTGCCAGGACTGTATCTGTAGTGAGCAGCCTGGGAACTCCTGGGGTTAGTGAGGAGAAGAAACGTTTCCTTAAAATTAACTAATGAATTATAATAATAAAATTACGGGAAACAACGTACGTTAGGTCTGATGTAACTGACAGGCAACTCTGTTCACACGCTTGATGCTTTTAGGCACGCAAACTCCCCTCCTTCGGTGAAAGGGAGGAGGAAGCAAAGGTAACACCAGCATTTTCTGCTACTCGAGTCCCCGTGTAAAAAGAACGGTCACCCTGGTAGAAAAAGCACCTCTCCAAACTGACCGCGGCATCGTCCTCGACAGGCCAAAGATCACCGAAGTGCCTGGTGTTCAGAGAACCCTTCCCCACACCATCTCCCCCCACTCTGGGCACTTTTTTTTTTTTTGTAAAAAAAAAAAAAGCACATTCTCAGCAAATTGGGGAAATCGGCGCGGCGGAGTTTCACCGCCGCCCAGGCAGCCGGGTCTCAGTGGGGCAGCGGCTCTGCTCTCCCAGGAGCCGGGAAGCCCCAACAACATTCTGCCCCGGTTTTGCATCCCTTTGGGCAAATCTCCTTTGGCAGATCGGGAGAAGCAATCCGGGAGATTTGAGGAAGGTAAAGGCAGCTTTTTCAAATAAAATTAAAAAAAAAGACCCTCCTCACATTGCACCCAACGCACTCCCACAGCCCTAGAGCCAGGAAGCGCGCCCCACGCAGGGTAGGTCTGGAAATAATACTAGGGGGTCAGAGGGGAAAGAATTGTGCACTATTGCCAAAAACCGATTATTTGACAGTGGGATGCAGCAGAGAACAGACATTTAAAGCCCATTTTCTTGCAGCACTGCCAGTATTCACTGGAAAGGAAGAGCCATCAGATCAACTGTCTGCTGTTGCAATGAGAAAACTAGCTGAAAATGTCCTTCATCTAAAAGGCCACGCGGCCGCAACAGGATCATCCATCTTTACTTTAAAAATCCCTCAGGATGGAGGGTTTATATGTGCTCTGCCTGGTGGCATCGAGAATCTGGAGGTTTAGCTCTCTTTTAAATAAGCAACCGTTACACCCCCTCCAGCTAAATCCCGACACCGCATCCTCAGTGTCCGTGAGGAGACCTTTTGGAAAGGCAGAGCACGAAGTCCTGCCAAAGCCGGAGGGGGAGGGAGAGGGGAGATATGCTGCTGGTTGTCTGAAAACCCTTGGCACATCTTTGGTTACGGGATGAAAAAGGAAGCGGTGGAAGATTTGGCCACCTGATTCTTTAAGATGATGTTAACCCAGGAGAGAAAGGGAAGAAGGGGACGGGGCTACGGTTAATCCGACCATTCGTCCTCATCGAACTCCGAAGAGTCGTCCTCAGAGTCGCTGTACTCCACAGCGATGCGGCGCGACAGGATCGTTGCCACATCATTGCCCACAACGTCCCGCTTCTCCTGTTCCCGCTGCTCCTCCACCTTGCGGAGCTGGAAGCCTGTTGGGAAGAAGGCAACGGAGGGGATCACGCAAAGGCTCTGGTCACACTGAAATCTCCAAAGCAGCCATCCCTTTGACACAATCCTCCGAGCAAGGCAGCCTGTCCTCTGCCAGCGAGTATTGGACACGCTGTGGGTTAACGCTGGTGGTGAGTGACAGCCAAGACAGGCTGGGTGGGCAGCAGGAATGGGAAGCGGATCATTTCCCTGCTCCTCCGAGGGGTTAAACCACTCGCAAGCTTGGACCACAGCAAATCCAGCACTCCAAAGGTGCAGGTGGAGGCATAAAACCTGACGAGGTTGTCATCGGGGTGGGCAGACAAGGAGGGACCGCAAGGGACAGGTCCCAAGCGGCGAGGCAGTCACACCACTGCTCACGAGACGGCTCTCAAGTGCTCGCACTTGGATACCGCGGGGTTTTTTTCCAGGGGAAAAGGAGAAGGTTGGTATCGAAAGAAAACCTTACCTTGACGAATAGCTGAAAGCAGATCACTCCTGGCATCGCTAACCGCAGGCAAGGATGACTTGGACTTGGAGGAGGAGGTGTCTGAGGGTGGAGGAGGTGGTGGGGGACCGTCCAGGCCGCTGGAAGACAGAGGCGGTGGGCCAGGAGGCGGCGGTGGTGGAGGGGGAGGTGGCGCGCTCCCACTGCCCGGTTGCGGCAGCGGAGGTGGGAGCACGCTGGCATATTCGACTGCTGGAGGGGGTGGCGGCGGTGGTGGGGCAGCAAACTCGGGGTGAGGAGGGAAAGAAGGAGGCGAGGGTGGTGGTGGGGTTCCCGGGGACGGGAAACCCATGGGAGGGGGTGGAGGGGGGGTGTTTCCCATCAGTGGTGGTGGTGGAGGTGGTGCCGGAGGGGGAGCAAAGCCCGGCCTGGCTGCCGAGGGGGATCCGATCGGAGGAGCTGGTGGCGGGTGACTCGGGCTAACCAGGCTGGATCGTTTGGTCCCTCCAGAACCAGAACCTCTTTGGTTGTCTACAGGATAGCTGTTGCAACAGAAGGAGAGAGAAATAAAGCTATTAGCTGTGAGGCCACATTAGACTGTACAGTCTCAATGTTAACGCAAATCATGTGTGTTTGTTGCAGCCCAGACACACAAAAAAAAAAAAAAAAAAAATCTAAGTTCCAGCTTTAACTGGTGTTCCCATGAGACCTTGCTCCTCGGTTTTAGTTCCCTCGCAGTGTTGCTTTTGGCCTACGCCACCAGAACAACGGAAAGCTTCTGAGGACTGGCAGAAACGCTATCACCCGTCCCATCTCCCAGGCTGACAAGAACATGAGCCATCTCACCTCTCCACCAGAGGCCAGGCGTCACGTCTGAGCTCAGAGCAGCCTCCTGGCTTAAAAGCTCCTGCAGCAACGCAAGCCACTACCCCTCCACGCTGAGGTCAGGCTTGTGACACGCCACGCAGGGACGTCTACCATGACAAATCGCACAAGGACTGGTGGGTGTCCCAGGAAAGCATATGCTCTGAACACCTGCTAGGAACAGATCTCTTCACTGGATTCCACGGCTCAGAGCTGGAGTGTGGCAGCCACGTCTCATAGCTCGCCGTGGGGAGCGAAGAGGAAGACACGGAAACCCAACGTGCTTTTAAGGAAAGCACCGATTCAGGAGTGACGGAATCTCCCATTTATGGAAGCTGGGTTTATAGCAGAAAACACTACTGCCCATAAGATACTGTAATATCTTATGTACATGTAAAGGAAGTCCTAAACTGACACCTCCTTCCATGCTAAGACAGAAAAATAAGTTACGTTTGCCACAAAAACATCACAATTTTTAACAGTGCACAGTGCTGATCCAAGACAGACTACTGGAGATCAAACCTAGCTCCCAGGGTTCTTTAAAAACAACCACCAAAACAAAACCAGAGAGGGGAGATCTCGGTGGCTAGGCAGAGATCTAAGCAACCGCGTACGGTAGCATAAGCTTCACCTGAAAGCTCGTTTCTGCTCTGCCCTAGAGGAACACGCTGCAGAGTGGAGTGCTTGGTCTCTCTGACACATCAGAAGAGCCTTTTCTGCAGCATTGCTGCCTTTGGATAAGATGGAGACAAGCTAACGCAGTCCTGTCTATCAGACATACTTCCTCCTGTTACTCTTGACTCTGTTTTACTGCCTTTAAAAAAAAAAAAAAGCTACTCCTTTGTTTCACCTTTTATGTCTTGAGCCACTGCTGGACCATAATTCTCATCTCCAGGGGTGACCTGAAGTCACCATTTCATCTGATACAAAGCAGCTGCCCTGAACTTGCACTGAAGTCTCTGGGAAGAAGTCAGCTGGCGTGCTCAAGTCCTTTAAATTTAACTACATCTACATCTTCAGCGCCCGCGTTGTGCATTTCCCAAAGATCACAGGGCAAACGGTAACAAAAAACACAGGCGAAAGAGCTGTGCAGAGACCCACTTCTGTCAGGAAGGTACATGCTCTGCAACAACTGCATCGGAGCCAGATCATTAATTAGGACCCCACTCTTCCAGAAAAAGGGAAATAAGTCTGCTCTAGTTCTCGTCCAAGCCCCTTCTCCTGTTCCATACGGGAACAACGCCGGTGGCTGGGATTTCTGGAGAGCTGTGCTGCCTGTGCCTCTGTCCCTGCCTGCAGTTGCACTTCCCCTCCAGACAGGAGCATTCTGGTTCCCATACAACACCCGTTAGGAAGTTATGCTGAACTATCTCAGCCTGTCTCATGTCATCCTTTTACACCACCTACTACTCCTTGGTGACAGAAGGGATCCCGTAGGCTTACCTAAATTCCACCGGGGGTGGAGGCAGGCTGTCATCTGGGAATGAAGGAGGTGGTGGCACAATAGAGTCAGTCTGCGGCGGTGGCGGGTAGCAGTTCACGTCCATGCTTTCGTTTGAACCGATGCTGCCGTTCTGATACACCATGTTAGAGGGGTACCTGCGCAAAAGCAAGACAAGCCATTTATTTAAAGAGTTCAATGCCATGTCTAAAGCTCATTTATCCCCTCGCCCACAGGAGCTTTGCCTCCTGGAAGGGTTACAACAAACAACTGTGCAGCAGTTCAACCACCGAACGGCAGCGATATTAACCCAGGGGATGGATCAACCTGCGGGATTTAGAAATGAGGTTTTCTAGCAGGAACAGCTTTGCCCAGCACAGTGGGACCCGCCTTCAGGTGGGACCTCATCAACCACCACAACAGGATACACAAAACAAAACCCTAAAGCAACATTTAAGAAAAAAAAAAAAAAGAGTCTCTTTTTCTCAAAGCATCCCATACGAAGAAGCAGGTACAGCTGTACTGCTTTGCTCTGCCTAATTCTTTGGCTAGAATTTGTCCAGATGCTCCCAATGGTTGGACTCAACGATCTCAAAGGTCCTTTCCAACCATGAAGATTCTATGAATGTTTGTTTATTGCTACCACACAGCAGAACAGTACGGGTATCTAATTTTAGTGAATAAGAAAACACCAAAATATGTTTCTTAATATTTGATTCTAGAAAAAAACCCCACATTTATAAGAGTGTGTTTTGGTCAATTTGGACATGAAGGACTCCCAGTTACATTGGGTATCATCAGCAGCAAAAGAGAAGAGGTACTCAGAGATGCCAAAAAATAAGCTTGAGCGCAGAACATCAAGAAGAACCCAAGAAACAGTGATGCCATTAAAAGCAAGTATCCAGAGCTGAAATAGCACTGAAGGAAGAGCCCACACTCCCAATCAACTTTCAATGAGCTCATTTCACCGTGGGGTGGTAGAACCACCCCGTTTCTTGGGGGACTCTGGACCTCCACGGAATTCAAACGCATGAACACGCTTACACGAGAAATCAGAGGAGCAAGGAAATGGTGCTGTTGTGCCGCTCCATTCCTCTGCTAGAAACCAAACCCGCTCTCCTATTAAACTAAAAGCAGGTTTTATTTTTAGCCGGAGAGTGTGATTTAAAGAGAGATTTTTCTTATATGAAAGGAAGCTGCAAGGAGCGAGCGAGCGAGCAGTGCATTGTGGGGAATTCGGTCTGCTTCCAGCCTTGCTAGTGTCAAAAGTTAAATGAATTCCCAAACCAGAAGCGCTGAAGAGAGATCTGTAGCTTGAAATACTTGGACGGGGACAGCCCCCGCTTCAACTTTAGGGTGTGAAGAGCCATTTGTGAAACGTAACAAAAGCAATCGCACAATACCACCGAGATGCCACCCCGCTCCTCAGCGGAAGGCCCAGAGGCCGGGTGCGATGGGAAGGGCATCGCGATGGGGTAGAAAGCCGAAGCTCTCAACACTCCTGTGCCCACAAAGGCAGGCAGCCGAGAGCAGACTTGCTACCGAAGCTGTTCCTGCCACCTCGTTCAAACCGTGCAGCTCCCCTGATTTATTTAGCAAATTTTAAATCCGCAGACGGATTTACTTTGGAGAATCTGATTAGTGGCAGTATCGATCGGCGCTGCGCAGCGGATCTGGAGAAGCTGCAGAGCAGGGTGAACTGCATTATAATCAACAACGCCCGCCCGCTCCCCCTCGCCGGGGAGCCGAGCGGAGCCCCAGACTTGCTTACCCAGCAGGACCGTGTTTGTCCTTTGACTCAACAAATTCTTGTCCCATTTTCAGCTTCTCCCATTCTTCTTTCCGGGTCTTGATTTTCCGCGGATTCACGTTTCCTCGGTTCGGATTCTCCTTTTTCTCTTTCTAAGGGAGGAGGAATCAAACAGAAGCCTTATTTTGCTTTAAACTCACTGGGAATCGGGAGGGATAGGACAGCCCTGTAGCAGTTTCAAGAAGATACGTTCTCAAAGAGGGCCAGGGTTTTTAATTTACTTTTCCGATTGCTGCAAGCTCCAAAGATCTCCCATACGAAGAAGCTGGAGCACAGATAGCATAAAGTGACAGGCAACATCAGATTTCCCCAGTGCAGCCCAGACATGATGCCATCGTTACTCCCTGGCACGACCACCCTGAAGGCAGAGTGGTAGCTCAGTTTCCCCACATCGATTCCGTTTTTAGCCTCTGCCAAATCTCACCATCACCTTGCTGGTGTTAAGTGCTTTGGGTGTGCAATACGGACACTTGCCCACAAAGAACTGGGCTTTAACTAGCCTCGTTGTCTGTATTCTGACATGCCCTAACTCTCTCCGTTGTTATTTTGATTGAAAAATCATTACGTGTTGTGATACTTAATACTTCAGTTACTCAAAAGCTAAATAAAGTATACTCAAACCGAATCTTTCATGGTGTAAGTTTCAGCGTTGGTAAACATGGGTCCAAATCCCCAAGCAACCAAATCAGGATCTCTACCTGGCATTTTCAGCTTAACTGGTTTTCTTAAGCCTCCCGCTCGCCCCTAATTTAACATTAGGGCCTGGTTTTGCACTCCTGAAGGGACACTTTCTCCTTCCTTTATTCTTCCACAGTAGAATTTATTATAGCACTCAACGCTCGGCGGTGCCGGGGCAGTGGGATTTGCACTGCTTCAACACTGAACAGACCCTTATGGAACATCAGAAGGGCAGAAAAAGACTCCAACACAACTTCCTCCCCTGCTGACTGCACCAGTGCTATGTCTGAGGACTACAAATTGAGCCATTATAACCCCACCAAGACAGTGGCATTTGGAAAAACAGATTAAGGGTATCTTTGTTTTCTTTTTTCAATTAACGAGGATGAGGTAAGCCAGATAAAAACTTCAGTGAATTGATCCCTAAAGAGTTTAAAGAGAGCAAACCTGAATTTTTGGATAGCAACTTTGGAGTCTGAGATTCATTAACACTTCCCACCTCCTATTCTTCCCCAACATGCCTCTGTTGGCAGAGATCTCCCATTTCCTCACCCTATGTTTCCGCTTCTCTTTCATAATATCCTTGGTGTCCTGAAGCATTTTCTCTTTCCAAAGGTCAAAGAAATATGAAGGATCTGTGTAGAATTTAAGCGCCTCTTTGCCATCATCCCTAGAACAGGGAGGGGGGGGGAAACACACAAACAAGGACGAAGTCATGCATTTGTTCGAAGCCCAAAGAAAACAGAAGCCACGACGCCAGATGACAGTTTAAAAGTCTGCAGTGAGAAGGTCAGACACGCCGCTCTCGCCTCTGTCCTCCATTTCAGAACAGGCAGCGGACCCACAGCCTCACGTGTCCCGACTCTCCCACTCGCCCTCGCTTTTGCCCTCTCGCAAACTCTCCATTCCTCAGCACCTGAAGAGCTGAGCTGCTCTGAACAACCACCAAGAGAGAAGCAGGTCTCTCACTTCAACTCCCACTTGTTTGTGTTGTATTTTTGGTGTGAAAAAAAAAAAAAAACAAACCCAAAACCTTCTGCAGCCCAGGAACCCTAAATCAGACCAGCAGCGTCCTTGAAACTCATGAGTGAGCACACACACACACAGACTCTCCTCCTACTTTGCAGTGCAGCCGCGTCTGGCAGAAGACAGCTGCCTCCAGCTATCTGTAATTACTTTTTACCTGTTCAAAAGATATTTATGGATGTGGGCTAACTCTCTGTATTCTGACCCCCTTTACTTCTACCACCGACAAGAACTGGTTGCGCAGCCAGTCTAGGTCACATCAGATGTCTCAGACCGGGCACAGAAGGCCACAGAAAGCATCTCCAGATCTACAGGAGTCTGCTGCACCCACCTGGGTGAGAGCTATTTACAGATGTATGCTCTGCAGTTTGCACTGCGGCTTTCTGGAAAGGAGCCACAGGGCTACAGAGAAGCACAAGAAAAATGCATCATCTGCACAACACCTAGCATGTTTATGCAGTGCCAGCCAAGCCTTGCCCCAAGGCAGTCAACAAAAGTGACAGCAGGTAACCGAATATATGATTTTCTAACTATGCTCATTTGTACAGCCCCAAAAGCAAAGTTTCACATAATCCAGAAGACGGAGATTTCCTGGTGGATCTCAGTTTAGCAACTCCATTTCCCATTGGAAACGGCTACTTCAATACAGCACGGGATAGGAAACGACCTCCTCAGTGGGCTGGGAGGAAGAGGTCCTCCTCTGTGAGGGAACAAGGGGACAAGGTGGTGTCACATCCATACCTGTACGGTGAGAGAATGTTGAGAGGTGGAGGATTATTGCAGGTCCTATAGGTTTCAAGGACAGGCACGGGGAGAGAATCTCTGTCGAAGAGCTTCTGGTCCTGAGTAGTGGAGCTTTTGAAGGCCTTCCTGGTGTTAATGCCTTGCAGGGAGACTGTAAGAAAGAGGACAGAGCAAGTGAAGAACAGCTTGACCCAGGCCAATGACACTGAAGATCAAGTAGCAAACATCTGATTTCAGTTGGAGTTCTTGGCATGCTTAGCACTTCTTAAGGTCAGGTTCCTTTTCCCACTGATCTCTTGGGGAAACCCAGCAAATCTCAGATCACGCCGTGTCAAGATCCGCTGCCGTATAGACAGGGCTCTCTTGAGAGTTGCAAATGTGGTTTCAAACCCCTGCGACCAAGACTCAAGAAGTGCACCGCTATCAAACTGCTGAAAAGCGAGTTTCCACATGGGGACTTGCTAACGAGCGAGCCTGGACTCGGCCAGAAAGGGTATCCATGGTGCTTTTTCAGGAGGGGAGGAAACGGTCCCTCTTAGTCCAAGAGAAGACGTTCCAACACCCATCACAGCGTCATGCTCGTTTTATGGCCGCAAACCAACCAGGCTGCCTCAATGAGAATCTTTACCATGCCTGGTCCGCAAGGACCGCGCTCCACTCCATTACCTTCTTCCTCTTTGGGATCCAGCTGAGTGACTTTGACTTGCAAGCGGTCAACTCTCTCGACTAGAACGCTCACCCGAGAGGCAAAGGTGTTGGCTTGAGTAAACAACTCTCCAAATATGTCTTCTGCAAATTTACCTGGAATATTAAAGTGTCCACATTACCCTCCTGAGCCACATCAGACCATATTCAGTCTCCCAGCTTGTTTTCTTGAAGAACGAAGAAAGAAAGAACGAACAAACCATGCTTTTTTTTTTTTCCCAAGTTTGTCAGGGTTGAGTTTAACATCCAGGAAGAAAACGCTCTGTTCCACCAAAATCTGACAGTTTCAAGGGATCTTCAAGCAATAAAGAAACAATTGAGACACACTTTCAAGCCATTACTAAAGTAACAAAGTGAAGAGGGTTGACAACACTATACTGGTCTGAATCTGCTGTCTGAATCTAATCTGGGTCTGTAGGTCCTTTAAGATTCTCTGCTGTTCTGTTTATTAGACAAGGAAATACAGTTAGATTTTTATTGCTCTGGAGAATCTCAAAGGCGCCCAGTCTCCACCAGGCCTGCCTGCAGGGTAACTGGCACATATTTACAAGCTCAAAGTACTCTGGGACTCGAGAGCAGACCCAGTCCTTGATCCTCAAGCCTGAGCTATAACCACAGACGAAAGCACTGACCCTTTTGTTCCTTCAGGTGGCAGTGTCTGAAAAATTGATGCATTCACGTTTATTCTAAATCAAAACCAAAGGGGAACTTCTCAAACAGGGATATTCTCTCGGTAACAGCTTGGATTGCCCAGTGGGCTGCTATGACAAACATCATCCGTCGTTTGGACTGCAAGAGTGCCTAGGGGCTTGGATCAGGAGCTCACCGCACCACTTACGAGCGTAACAAAAAGATGTCTCCTCTCCTTAAAGAGTTTAAAATCTACGTGTGCAACAAGAAATGGCCACAGGTAGACAGAGATGGGAGGACTGGGAGAAAACCCAAGAACTTAAGTACTATCTTTTTGTTCTGCTCTCAGGCATGACCCAGGACAAGGAGCCCAAACCACGCCGAGGACAAGGTTGATCAGAGCAGACTTGGCACTGACAGCAGACATAGGCCCATGGAGTTCCCACTGATGGGAAACATTTCCAGCCACGGCTGTCGAGTAGAAGGCTGCTCCCAATAAGCAGTCTGGTTTTGAAGTGCATCATCATATGGTCAACAGTTTGTTCTGGAATCTGTTACTCCTAAAGATCCTCTCCGACATTCAGGAAAGGATAACCAGTTGGAAGCCTAACTTTAACAGCACTTTCGGAAAATCTGGTTGTCTGCAATGAGTCACAGCAGAAAGACAAGCCCCCCTTCCACAAGGCGACGCGAGGGCATCCCCCAAAGCCCAGCTGCACAAATACTTTCGGCTATCTAAACTGACATATCAGCTACTTGTGCGTACTCCCGTGCAGTTCTCCTTACACTGCCAAGCACGGGGAACCAGCCAGGTTAAAAATCAACCTCCTCCACCCCTTTTGGTGGCAATGCCAGCTTGAAGTGTTTATAGGAAGCAAACGCTGGACGTTAACTTCAACTGACCTCCTCCTTCCACTCTCCTAGGCAATACATTCTCCACGTACGCTCCATTAACAAGCCCAACCAGCTTTCCTCAAATTCACGTGAAGGATTTTATTTCTGGAGCCCTTAGGGCCAGGTAGCTCTTGCTATAGCCAGGTTTCATGAAGCGCTCTCCCTGTTCAGCATCAGCACTCCTATTTGACCAAAGAGAGTGGACGTTTATCTATGGGATAATTTAACACCTCCCAGCAAGAGTTTAAAAAAAAAAAATGTTAAAGTAGCAACCAAATAATAAGAACTGAAAATCACTTCTGAATTTCACAAGGAACTGCAACAAGCACTAAGGAAAAAGAGTGAAGTTTTTGGTTTGCAATGCTTAGTGGTATGTTGGAAGCATAAAATAACATATAAACAGCATCGTATGTATCAGTCTTGACCCCGGAGGGAGAAGAAGGGACGGTCTGTATTCCCTTGCCCGTGTAAGTGCACCTGTATAGAGTTATCATCCAGCATCTCACATGCCCTTCTGTGTTTCACGTGTTATCTTCCAATGGGGTAAGGCAGAGATTAATTTTTTGGTTTAGTTACTTTGACTGCAAAAGTGCAGCTTACAATCAGAATTATCTTTGTCATGCACTGGCAGGAAGACAGCCGGCATGATTTAATAGGTCTTTCCATCTTTAGCTTGTGGATTCTATAAAGTCGCACAGAAACGCACAGTCGACTTATACAAAGTGCTACCAGCTGTGATAGTAACGAAGGGTAAACTCACTGGAATATGAAAGTTTGACAAGATTTATGTTTGCATCTTTGTAAAGAGACTGTGGTGCACTAGGCATGGCTGATTATTCACTTGACAGGGCTGTCACAGCCTACTGAACCTGCTTTACGTTCCTGTAATAGTCAACGCACGAGGAAGGAGCGCATTTCTTTTTCAGAAATAAGCGTGAGAAAAGGAGGGGAGAGGGCCGGAGTTTTGGTCATCTGGGTGCGAGCATTCTGTAAGCCGTTAGTCTAAACAGTGCTTCATCTAAAATGCCGCCGTACCCCGGGGAAGAGAGGGTGCTCAGCGCTTCCTCCCCACCTGCCTCGCTCCCCTCTTGCGCAGACAAGCACGCAAGCGGCAGCAAGAGCCACCTCTCCCAAGCTTTCCCTCCAGCGCTCTCCGGGAGGTACCTGCGATTGGTCCAGCAGCACGCACCTCCCTCCCCACGCCGCCCAGCGAAGCTCCCCGGGTACCTTCCCGAGAAAAAAAAAACAGGCTGCGATTTGGCTTCCGGCGCTTCACCCCTCTCTGACGAGGAAGAAGCAGAGAAGCTTGGAATATCCAAGCTGTGCAAAGAAGGTCTAAACCTGAAGGATCTCGCCACGGCTCTGTCACACTAACCCACCGCGTGCCTTTGGACTGGGATTAGCTTTCTCTGCAGCTGAGATTTGCGCAGCTTTACTGCCTTCTTCCTCATCATTTCACATGCACGAGATGGATTTTGCCCACACTCCACAACCATCTTGGCTACAAGACCTAACAAATGAACAATGAGGGCCAGTTGAACGCGAGCGGAGAGACTGGTCTTGCCTGTGCAGTGACATTTCTGCAACCCAACAGAATGCCATACCGACTGGCAGCAAACGCAGGCCCAGATTTTAGCGACAGCCATGGTTTTCACTGCTGGAAAGGGACTGCACCCAAACTTTCCCTGCCACATTCGCGCCATGGCAGAAGACAAGGGGCTTGCTCTGCAGAGCAAGCAGAAGCGCTTGCAGACACCACGAGGAAGCTAAACAATATATTAATCTGATTATCAAAGTCTTGCTTCAAGGGCAGAGGTGGCTAATCAGAATCCAGAGCTAAGGAGTCATCCCGGAGAGACCACAATTAACTCTTCCTTCCTCCTATGGCACGTAGGCCCACGTTTTCCCTCCAGCCTTCACAAGGCTACTGGTCAGCCCACTGGAGAGCTGAGCTAGGCATCGCTTCAGCTCGTGCTGCCGTTGGAGCCAGCGGCCCCAAACCCCCGATACTCCAGAGGGGACGCTTAGCTCAGACTGGGGACTTTGAGTCTTGCAACGCAACAAACAGCAGGGGCAAACAAGCTGCTTCTGCGTGCGCGCTTTAATTATCTTTCATTAAAAATAAGACTACTGACACAGTGTAGATTCAACACAGTCAAGCTCCATTTAGTAGCGCGTGCAATTACAGGCACATTCCCTGACACAAGATCCTGGCTGCTCCGAGAGCCTCCCATTTTACCAGCCTGAGTTGTGCTCCATCCTTCCATCTGCAGTTTCACTGCAGCCTCTCGCACACGCACGCACGCACACACACACACACGCACACCCCCCTTCCCCATTCTCTCCCAGAGAGGAAGGCAGTGGGACCAGGGATATGAAATTAGCATCAGATTTCTTTAGGAAAACATTTTAGCATTACCCAGGGAAGGCAGATGGGGGAGAAATAGGAACATGAGAGTAGAAAGGGAGCTAAATAAAGAGCACTAGCGACTCCTGAGGGCAACGCGCAGGCTCGCCATGGTACTCACTCAGGCTGCCCAGCTGTCGAATGACATTTGCCAGGGTGATGTTGGTCATGCATTCCAGCTCGCTTCGAACGCTAGGCAACGTCTGACGGCACAGGTGCCTTGGCTCAATGTTCCTCGTTACTAACGGCATGGTGGACCTGCTTCAGGCACTGTTCTGAAAGATGAAAAACAACCCAAAAAAGAAACAGGAAAGGATTACTCAACCGCAAATTCCAGGCACACCAGAGCCATGGTGTTCGTTTTTCCTGCTCTCAAATGGCTTTATTTATAAGCCTTGTTTCCCCCCTCCCCACCCTTATAAAACTGGTTCATCAGAAATAAAGCTCCCGCTGTTCTATGACTTGCGGTGACAGCAAAGCCCCACCAGCTCAGGTACGGAGGCAGAGGGGGAAAACTACACATCTTCGCCCACGCGCAAGGTGCTGCTGGCATTACCGCAGCCGCTCTTCCCTTCCTACCATCCGCCGCCCCTGAGCGGTCTCCTTCCTCCCGTGCTCACGCACAGCGTCTTTGGTGACTCTTACAAGCTCTTCTTCAGAAATATTTTAAACTCGCCATCAATAGTTTTGCTTAAACTGAGAGGATGAGGATGGGAGATGTTAAAAAAAAAAAACAAACCCAAACAACAGTTTTTTCCAGCAGACCAAAGCATACTCGGTGCCTCTCTCCGGGAGCAGCAGAGACAGGGCTCTCCTGAAACAACAGGAAGCGCTCGCAGCTGACCAGGAAACTTTCTGGTGACTGTTCCTTATCCTGCAGGCTGCACCCCTCTTCCCTTGGGAAATCCCCCGGGGACCAGGTTTACACTGGACCATTGTTTTCGTGCTCCAGCAGTTTAACGTTGCGGGAGCTCTAATCAGGATGCAGGACTAGAGCGTGCTCAGAAAGAAGTCAAGATTGATTGTACAACACTCAGGACAAACTTCCAGTTTGTTCTTTTTTAAAAAAAATAAAAAATTAAAAAAAAAAAAAGAAAAAATAAGTGTCCGGAAGTTATGCTTTGGACAGAAAACGCTTTTATGCGCGGGTCAGTGCCTTGAACTAACAAAAATCTCCTTTGCTAACAGGCTGAAACACTGAAGCAACAAACAGCTTCGTCTCAAATCGTCCGCCTCCAAGAGAGAGGAGGAAACTTGGGTAAACAGCTCAGAAGGAGGAGGATGATACATGCCTGAAATCTTTAAGACTAAGTGAAAGCAAATACATCCCAACTTCTTGATTAATTTAGAAGGGGAAAGAATCACTTTTCTAGGTCAGCTGAGGAACAACCCCGGAGAAGCAGCCAGCTCCCATGTGATAGGCACGCTGATCTGCTCGGCCTGGGTGTAAAAATAAAACAGGAAGCGAACAGCTTGGGGAACATGGCTTCCTGTCACCAACAGCAAAAACCCAAGAACCATAAAAAATCAGCTGTTTGCTCTTGACTTTGAGCCACCCTTTGATAGTCTCTGTGGCAGCTGGCAGCTTATCTTTGAGGTCCAGGAGTCCTTCCTGGATGCTTTTCTATCAGGGTGTTAAGAGGAAGAAGTGGGCATTATCCCTCCTAATTACCTCACAAGCCAGATTTTGAATTGCTAAATTTGACCCATTAAGGCAGAGGAGTTCAAGAGCGGCAGCGCACCGGGCACACGGATATCTCCCAGACAAGCAGATGTAGGTTGCCATTTTGCAACGCCTCTACGTGAGAGATTTCGCCTGCTTGTCCCTATGTAGGGAAATGGTCCCCCAAACCATCCACCTTCTAGAAGAGGGGAGCGAGATCCGCATCCAAATAAATAAAAGCAGAGACTCTCCGAGGAGTGAAGTCCGTGTTGTTCTTCACCGCGTCCAAGCACTGCAGCAGCCATCAGTAACTGCTGGGATATTTAAAGAACAGGGTGAACTAAGGAAGGACCCTGACCTTCGCTTCTAAATACCCCGTGTTTTATCGATTACAGCCCAAGCCCTACAATCTTTTGTCAGCTTTAGCGCTTTACACCAGACAAACTTTCCCAGCTCCCCCCCAGGACTGCAGTCTGCACCAACGAGCAGCTCTCATAAACAAGGCAGCATTTGCAGGCTGCCGGCATCGAGCTTTTTCTCTCCCCCTCATTCCCAGTGCTTCCCCAGGGCTCGGCCAGGGAGCATCCGCGGTGGGATCTGCCGAGCCACAGTGGCCAGTCCATCGCCCAGCCGGGCTGGAAACCTTCCAAGGCGTGGGACAGACAGCAGGAAAAGGGCCAGAGGAAAAATAAGCCTGTAAGGGGGAAGAGATGTGAGCACGCATGTATATAAAGAGACAAAAAAAAACCCCCAAAAAACGAGAGGTATGCTAGGTCAGATAGACGCAGGTAGCACTGATCTCTGCAAGTGTGGGGAGAAGAGGGCAGAAAACGGATTTTATGGATATTTAGTGCCCCAAATACCCACAAATAAACAAAGGCTCAGAATATGTCGTCTATATACAACCCTCCACAAAAAAAAGTGTTTGCCTTCAAAGCGTGTTTTGAAACTAAAAGCAAAGAGTAGTGGTGAAAGTTAAATTTTTTTTTTTTTTTTTTTTTTTTTAGGAAATTAACAATGGTATAGCACACGTACGTTATGAATTTGCACCGGTGCAAGACGGCAGCGATAAGGGCTAAGAAAAACACTCCCTTTATAGCCTGGCTCATCCTGGCAGCCACCCCCACCCTCCCAGCGCAGCCTGCCACACTCCACTGCAGAATCCACAGTTTCGCCCTCGTGATGGCTCCGACAGCCCTCCTCGCAAAGAGGACGGCAGCACCGCTTCTTCCCACTGCCCCGCCGGTGCTCCGAACACCGGTGAGGATCCAGCAAGCAGCAGTCGAAGTAAAAGAGGAGATTAACCCCGTGGAGCAGCGGAGACGAGCAAGGCAGGGAGGACGGGATGGGCTGCGGGCAACCACCCTTCTGCTCTCCCAGCCGCCTCTGGGATAAGAGGCGTTTTAAAGCAAAATTTCCTCTCCTCTGAGCGGAAGGACAAGGAGCTTCAAGGTTTCAGATGTTTTTGTAGGGTGGAGGAGGACAGACAGGAAATCTGGGACCTACAACCAGAACTTGGTGCCAATGTTAGCAAAAAGAGCAGTCGATGTCCCCACAAGAAGGCACGTCATGGTTAGACCTCGGTTTTCCCCGTGAGTCTGCGGAGAGCAGCTATAGAGATAACAGCTAATGGGCTCCTGTAAAACCTTCATGCCTCATGAGTAGGTGGGACAAAGATTAATAGTCTGGATTGGAAAATAAGCGGTGTATTTCGAAAGCAGCAGTCAGGAGGGGCAGAAAATCAAGTGCGGAGAAGGGACAAGGTATGAGAGCAGAGGGAGGAGGAGGAAGCAAAACACTAGAGACAGCACAAGCCGGGCAGGGAAGAGATACACTAAATGAAACAAGGAAGGACAGACTTAAAAAAAAAAAAAAAGGCTTTCCAGGAGGTTCTTGATTTTATTCTTTAAAAGAGTCATTAAGAAGCCGATTGACAGCACGCCACCAGCAAGGGCCATCCAGATCCGCTTTACTTTCAGTGGCCAGGGCATGACAGCGCAGCAGTTTTGCACCCCAGCTAGCCAGACTGGTCATCGGGCATTAGTCACTGTCACCTAACTACCACAGGCCATATATTATAACTAAATCCTACCATTCGGAAGCAAGGTAAATGGATTGCGAGGCCAAAACTCCTTATCTTTCGGGCAAAGATAAGCGTTTCCGCTTGCTTATTAACGTTGAAGATTAGATTTGTTTTCAGCCCTAGAATTTGGGGTGCACACACTGGTTTTAAGAAGCTGCAAGAGAGGACCTGCCCCGATCCCGCTGTAACGGGAGAAGAGAGGGAGGATGTTAAAAGTAAAAGGAAACTGCCTCTAAGAAACAGAAAACTGTCTGCAACAGATTTCTAATGAATATGCAGGGAAAAAAAAAAAAAAAAGGCAGGCAGCAAAGTAAAACACAGCACTAGCTATGTGAGGAGAGAAGTTAAGTGATCTTTGCTGGTTGCAGAGCACCGCTGGTTGGGAGAGCCGTAAGGAAATGGGCCAACGCCGAAACCGGTCCCATGCCAAATCCACACACACTGCTGCATCAGTCGACGTTCAAAATACTCATCCTCCCAACCGCTGTGCTTCACACCTTCTTAAAAACAAGGAGTAAGGGCTTTTCTTACGGTAACAAATGATTTTTCTCTCTTACGTGAATCAGAACCTTCCTACCTGCTCAGGGCAAGCATTTCCTCTGAAGTCTCCAAGTCACGGCTTGAAAAAAGGAAGGCTCCAAGCCTTGTTACGACGGCAGTGACTAAAAGCCAAACCATCCGAAAAGCCCAGCTTCGCCCCGTAGCTCTTTTCCCCTCGCCTCTCCACAGCTGTACGCTGCCCCACCTCCAGCCGGGCATTGCCAGAATTCCTCATAATTTCCCCTCTCCCAAAATGCTTACGCAGGCGTTGCTGAGCCCTGGCCCGCTCCGCAGCCCCGTGTCGGCCCAGAAAAAGTTTGCTGAGCGCGACAAAAGCCCTGGAAGCTGAGCTCACCACTCCTACATTCCTACCGATCTTCCAGCCGCAACTGGCACCTGGTTTCCAGGATTCACCGGGTTTTTGCTCCCCATCATCCTTCCCCGTCCTGGGCTCGCTCACCGCACGTACGGTGGTCTCGGGCACCTCATATTCCTCCAAGACAGCAGGATCCATGCGCAGCGGTTCTTCACGTGGCTGCCGATCTGACACCCCGCTCCCCCCACGATAAGCTCTCACCTCGAATGCCTTGCTCACCAGTTTTTAGGTGGATTCTGACTTTGGCAATTTTTTTCTGTAAATACTCTCGGGGCACTGGGGAACAAGCATGGCGCAACACAGGCCCGTAAAGGGGAAAAAAACCCAAACACGCGTCTTGCAATTTTGGCCTTTCCGAATCCAGCGCTTTGAGCGAAGCACGAGGTAAATTCAAGAAGAGCGTGCCGCTCTGAGATTTCTTATCAGCAAGTCATCGACCGCTCTCCCCATGAGCTCTGCTGTAGCAGATCGCTCAGGAATCCCAGTTCTGGATTAGAATCAAGTACAATTGGTTCGTTTCAAACAAGAACTGCCACAGTCTATAAACCCCTCGCACAAAGCTGCGTCTTATTGACTATTTTTAATAAATAGGGCTGGCAGAGTAAAATTGGACAATTGTTACGAACAATAAAGAAGACAGACTTTGATTACAAGTATTGAGAAGCAATACAGGGACATTCTAGGGACTGAGTATTTGCTTTCCAACGCTGAGTTCTGTCAACTGAAAACAGCAACTCGGAGCAAATACTCCTTAACAAGCAGTTTGGAGCAGAGCAGAAAACAGCACTGCACAGCAAGAGAGGAACCAGGCTCTTTTTTTTTTTTTTTTTTCCTTTTTAAATTATTTTTGTAGAGCAGGCAGATAGCAGAGTCAACACCGCGGTGCAGAGGAGAAGGCAGGCAGGACTACAAGGTGAGACGCGTGTACGCGACGCACACAAAGAGCTGTAAATAACAGGCGAGTTGGAGGGAGAGATCTGGCAAGGTTCTTCTCGCTGGTATTTGACCAGTTAGCATAGCATTACTGGGAGTCACCTGGGTAATTCCCCACTCAATGTGACACACAACCTCTTAGATCAGGGACCATCTGCAAATAAATCTGGACCCCAGCAGTGATATCATCTGTCATAGTGTCTGGTGTAGCACAAAGCACCTAAGGAGGACAGAGCACATTTTTGGGGAAGGGGAGGGAAATTAGGCTTGATTTTCAAGTACGTCGGGGTGAGACCAATCACCCTGCCCTCAGCAGGGCTTAGAAAAATCTTCTGCCCGGACACAAACAAGCAGCATAGCCAAGGAGACCAAGCCTTCAGCTAAGCGCCTTGGAGAGCAGCCTTTAGGAGTACCCATCGGGGGATTAGACACACCAGCAGGTTTGGGAATGAGGGAGGAAGGAGATAATCAGATCTGAAATTCCCATCAGTATGAAATGAGACTTAACTCAGTAGCTTGCCAACGCAGACTGACTGTTCTTTCTAATGTCTGTGACAACTCTGCTTCAAATTTCAAGCTTCTCTCAGCAGTAACTACTCCCCCATGTAGCTGTAATGGCCAGAAAGAGACTGGCTTTTATGTAACCCCAAAAGACTAGCAGAAAGGGAAGCAGCAGCCACACACGCACACACGGAGAACTGAGAAAAAAAAAAAATTCAGCAGAAGGCTCTGCTGAGTGCTCAGGGCTATATCCAAGCTCACAATGCAGCCACGGAGAAGTGGGATGCAGCAATCAGAAATGCTACAGTTCCCCACTCGGAGAGAGACCTAGCAATCAGTGCTGCATCCGAGCAATAGGGAGTGAAATTATAGAGCAAACTGCCATGTGATGCCACAAACTACTCCATCCCGCCAGCTGTAACAAGTATTCATTCCCAAAAACGCGTCACAGGCTCATCTGTCATTAACAGCCCAGCCTGCCAGCAGCTGAGCAGGAGTCAGCAGTGAAGGGCAGCTGCAGGGCTGCTTCCTTTCACAGTGGTCTATTCTCCCCCAAAAGCCACGGGGGAGGGAGATGCGCTGGTAAAAAAAAACCCCAGGCGCCGGGGAAAACGTCGCCCACCATCTCTTACCAGCAGCTAAGATGGAAAAGCGCAGGCTGCGTTTTCAGCCACCAGCGCACAAAAGCTTTCCTGAAGCAGGATCTACCGAAACCACGGGGCCTTCAGGAGACCCCAGTTCGCCAAACGCAAAAAAAAAAAAAACCCAAAAAACAATACGTAACCCCTCTGTATATTAATAATCCACTTCAATTGCCAACTCGGGAACTTCGCAGATACGATATGCCAGCGTTACGAAAGAGGTGTTTTGGTAATAGCGTGGGGCAAGAGCAGCACTGCACATTTCCACAGCGATGTTCTGACACTAGGAAACGTCAGCCCCGATCTCGCAGAATAACGAAGCACTGTACAGCGCTGTGGAGTCCTTGAGACGACAAACACCCAGCCCGCTCAGTTCCCAGAGTAAAAATACTCTTTTTTTTTTTTCCCCTCTCCTTCCTTGTTCATCCCCCCTCCCTCCAGTCTCCTGGCTCTGAAAAATGCAAAAGAGGCTCAGAAAGCCATTTTCTGCCTTTTTTTTTTTTTTTTTTTTGTCTGGCTCACGCATTATCGTCATCATTTACTGCCCTCAAGGGGATTGCACAGGTGTGACTGAAAATTTGGCTCTTCCTTTTAAACTTTTGTTATCAGCTTTGCTGAAGATGATCTTGCTGGAACAAATGCCAGCCTGCTCTCCTGGAGAGGGACTCGCTCGAAGCTGCTGGCAGAAATCAAGCTGGGGGTGGAAGGATGGGGGCGTCACTAACGGAGAACATGCAGATCCTCCCGGCTTCTGTTGGAGCGCAAATACAGCCAGCAGTTTGACCTAGACTTTTTTTTTTTTTAATTCCTAAAAAACACACCATTGCCCTAATTAATGTTTCCATTCATTTAGCTGAAAAACAAGTTAAACAAAGAGGGTCACCTGGTGTTCCTATCAATGCCTGACTAGGATACAGGCAGAACAAACGCATTTAAATAAAACTCTAGAAGAGATGTGACAAGAGAAAGGCAGTTTTGCTCAATTAAAGAGAGCTGTCACAGGGATTTGATTCTCAGAATACAGAACTATTGATTAAACAGGAATTAAAGCTCCGAAACAGAAAGGTTTCAAGGTCTTTGCCGTGAGGATATACATCAGGAGAGCGGCAGGGCTCCTTCAGCGCCAGAGGAGCTCGGGCTTTGTTGCTTCCTAGGAAACAGGAGCAGCAAAGGGAGCAGAATGCTTTCTGTTCAACCTATGGACCGTTTTGGCAAGGATTGACAAGGTCAGTGATAATACGTAGCGTCACAGGCTTCAATCAACAGGTAGCTCTGGCGTACTCAAGTACAGGAAACCCACCATAGATTCTCAAATATTTTAGGAGTATGTGAGGAGAGGCCTGGTCCGTGGGCAGGTTTCAGTCCACGGGCAGGAGGTCTCCGACATCACCGAGCCCAAACCATTGTCCAAAGTCAATGACACTATTCAAGGAATCAGCCTCAACCTGTCCCAGGAGATGGGTCCCCTGAGCAGTAACAGCCACCGGGGTGAGCAGTCACAGCGACCCAAGAGAGAGATGCCTACTAAAACGGGATTGCCACTTTGTCCCTTAAAGGTCAGGGCTGAGGAGCTTTCATTGGCAGAGTCATCCATTTGTTTCTGTCTCAATCCAGGCAAAACGAGCTCTGGATATAAATCACAAGATTTCATTTTCCAAGCCCCAAAGTCCGTAACAGCATTGAATTCACCATAAAGGTTTTGACTAGAAGAGGTGCAATTTAGGTGGCAACCCAAGCAGCATCGTTCCCAACAGCTTCATCCGGAGGGAGTGCGGGTTCCGAGCCTCACGCCGTCACCGCAGGAATGCCTGCGCAGAACCACAGCCCGACTTCTGCAAATGGTGCACGGCTGCTAAAGCAAACACCGCTGAATCGCTCATTGCCGGGCTGAATTACTGCTAATGAGGATAGCGTGTTTTCTTCCTCTCCTTCACACCAGCCTCCTCCAGCAAGAGGAAAGGCTTGTGCCTGTTAACGCTAACAAAGCGCGCGGTGCAAAGCACAACTCTCACAATACATCAGCACATTTTCATTCTAGGGCAGCGCTGGGTAATTAATACGGAAAGCGAGGGTGTGGTTTTTCTTCTAAATGACTTATTCCTGAAGTCTGAACATATTTTAACCTTCCTTTTCAGCAGATAAACTCTGTCTCATTTGCAGCTAAGCTCAGCCTCCCCTCCTTTAACACACACTAAACTATTTTGATTAATGAAAGAGTAGGAACAAACCAGTTCCAAGTGTTTTCTATACAGCTCAACTGCTCTTTCAGTTTCAACTCACGCCTAGATAATTATATCACAGCTCCGAGTGCCCCCACCCTTCTGCTCCACTTGGGGAATGCTGGAAAGATAAGTCTTTTCTTAATTATTAAATGTAAATAGCTCATTAAATATAATCCAATTACTTTAATTGTAAGAAAAAGGAAGTAATTACAATATGTACATGTATTCTTGCCTGAACAGTTTTAATATCTTAAATGAATCTTTGCAACATTAATATTTTAAGTTAACCTTTGACACGAGGAGGGAAAAAAAAAAAAGACACTGACTCCCTGATATTTTCCAGAAGTGTTATATCAGCTGGGATTTGTGTCACAAAAAACCAAGAGAACAGCCTTGAGCATCTAAATTAAAATGGTTTACGAACAGCGTCTTTATAATAAAGTCAAAATAACACGTGGATTTTCTATTGCAGAGGGGGGAAAATTAAAAAAAAAAAAAAGAAAGAAAGAGATATACGTGATGCCACATTAAGACCCTGAATATGCTTTTTTGATCTCAGGAGTCAAGTGAGATGTGTACTACTATGAGATTGGGTGCACAGGCAGGTCCCAACCCCACCAGTACCAAAAGCCACCAAGTATCTGGGGTTTTCCAGGCAGCTCTCCTTCCCCACGCCTACAGTTTGTCCTGTCCAAGGGTGGGAAGAGGAACCAGGGCTGGGGGAGAAGGGTCCTGCCCCATATCTGGGATTACCCAGTTCTTCCCTAGAGGTGCCCAGCCAGGCGACCCCACAGGAACACCCAATCTGGTTTTCGCGTGCACACAAGCCATCTGTGCAACGTACGGGCACGGCGCATGATCCCGGGCTGCCATTTGGGATTTGCAGGCAGAGCCGCAGGAAGCCGCGAGTAGCAGTCTTCTGGTTTTGCTCAACAGCATGACAATCCTTGGAGTCACTTTCTCCATCCCCGCAGCCAGCGGGACCGAACAACCTTCCAGGCAGGCTTCAGCAAGGCCCCACTGTTTCAATCAGCCCCCCTGGTCTGACAGAGCAGGGTCAAATTTCAGCTTGGACGGGGTGACAGATGCCTGTGTAATCTCCTTGGGACAGTCAGAAAAATACTCTTTTTGAGCTGTAGTTGTTTCCATCTTGCATGTTCTGAGCCCAGCAGTGATCTCACCTTATGTAATCTGCAGCACAAACTCCAGGCCCTGGCCCATCCAAAACTATTTCAGGGGGTTTGAAACCATCACTTTATTGAACCGATCTTTTCAGGAGAAGAGAGATTAGACCGTATTAGGGATGCTAAAGATGCAAGTCTTTCTATCAAAGCTCACCACAAGGTCTATAATAAGCTGCTTTATGGAAACCTCTCATGTGAAGCCAGACCCTAGATGTAACCTCCTTGATACAATATTGAATTCTCAGTAGCAACCAAAAGGCTATTTTGTATAAGTTAATTACACGCGTTTTTAATTTAGCCTCCAAAAGGGAAGCGGCCAGTTATTTCATGCTGCCCTAGACAGAAGGTAAAGGTTTTACACAAGCTGTGTTTATAGCTATACGCCTTCCTCCAGCAAAGGATGGGCTCAGCAGCTGTTGGTATTGAAAGAACAGGATCTGGGTGTGTGCACGGTTCTCGCTCACTTTTTTTTTTTTTTTTTTGCAGCTGCAAGGCCAAAACCATAAGAGTGTGTGCTTTTTCTTGCGGCGCACAAAAGCAGGGTGCCTGAAAGGGAACTCGCTTCCGCTCTGGCGAGCACTCAACAAACTATTTGCCGGGCTAAGGGGTGGTCGGGGAACTTTCACCCATCCATTCAGCCAGGGCCGCTATTCCCCCTCCCTCCCAATTAAATCCCATTTTTTGCACTCCATGCATGAACCACAGCTACACCAATACATCAGATATTGTGGCTGATAGCCTTCTCTGAATGCCACTTAAAGCCCTCCAGTGCGGAGCTGCTTGAAAGCAAAGCATCATTCATTCTTTGAGCGGCAGAAAAAGACTTTTGCTACACAGAGACTTGAAGTAAGACTCTAAGAAGTAGGAAAAGGGCATCCAGTGAAAAGAGGAAATGAGAAATTAAAACCACATTCAATCTTATTAGTGGTAATACAATAGGTCAACAAAGTACTTCGCAAAACTCCACGGCATGCGAACAATTTATGCAGAACTGGCTCCTACGCGATCAGTGACAGCAGCCAGTTTGGCTAGTACGGCAAAAAGCAAAGATTGTCAGGGGCTATTTTAAATAGCCCAGCTGGGAGAGGAGATGGCTGGAGACACCACCTCCACGCCTTGCGGGAGAGTACACTTATGAGATGAGAACGGGAGGAATATTCCCCCCTCCTCCTTTTCCATCTGAAACATTTTCTCTCTCTAGGGATTTCCAGCATCTTATAAGCGAAGCCTCTTTGAAGTACCGCAAAGTGGCATTGCTCATCATTTCAGTAATGATAGTAAATAAGCCCCAGTATTTTGTTGATCCTTTTCCTTTTGCTTTACAAACAAAAGGTCAGAGTCATTAGCCCAGTTTTATGAGCAGGGGAAAAATGGAGGCTGGGAAGAGGCAGGTTGCTCTGCGACATCATCGGAAACGTCAGCGAACAAACAAGAGAAGAAACTCTAAGCCACAGGACTTAAGAATAGCCATGCTAGGTCATCCAGCCTCCAGGTAAACCAGCATCCTCCGTCTATCGGTAGCCAGATATCAGATGCATAAAGAAAAGAGCATGAGAACAAGGCAAGCACAGAGCAACAGTTCTCCCCGCTGTCCTTTTCCATGTCCCACCACACCTTAAGGCCATGTGGAAACAAACATCATCATTTAATTGACCTTTATGGATTTCACTTCCATAAACTGGTCTCATCCATTTCTCAACTCAACTAAACAGTCAGCATCCATGAGACCCCGGGGCAGCAAGTCCCACATTTATCATACACTAGGTGAAAAGACACTTCCCTTTATGCCCTTCACCTTACAATTAGGAGATTTTAATCTCCAATCTATGTGTGTCTTTGCCTCATAAAGGAGTTGTTTGAATAAATGCATCACCGTTCATATTAAACAAGCACCTTCCGAGAAGGTTATCTGCCTGCATCAGACAACACAGGAGAAGCTCTCAGTTCTCACTGAGCACTTTCAGGAGAAACCAAAATAATAAACTCATGGCTTAGGTTTGATTTACGGCAGCGGTGAGAACAAATTATTTTAGGGGGCAGCTCTTTGTGTGTTGTCCGTCCCATTTTGGACTGTGCACCATTTCCAACAGTAACCCAGGAGAATCAAAACCCCCCAGGACAAGAGGTCCCTGGTGATCTCAGAGCAGCTCTTCTGAAGCGGCGGAGCTTCCCATGCAGAAATTTAAGCCCTCGAGAACAACTGCTAACTGCTGCTGCTTCACAGGCATCTCCCTCCTTCCCCTCTTAGCATCACAGTGTCCTTTAAACCACCACTTCTCCCCAAAACAGGTCTGGGAAACTGCTCTATAAGAAGAGACAACACAGAAGGCGTCGAAGGAACAGAGCAGGTCACCACTGACCCCATTCCTGAGAGACCAGCTGAGATTCCTGGTCCTTTAAATTGTCTTCATCAAAGCCCCTGGCAGATACATACTTGAGATATGTCTGCGCTCCGTCAGTTCTCCAGCAGCAACATAATACCAGAAAGCTTTACTGCGATTTCAAGAATTAGGGTAGGATCTAGAGGAACTATTTCCCAGGCCCATTACTGCAGCGAAGGCGAGCTCGGGATGGAGAATGTGATTAACGCTTTGCACTGCCGCTGTGCCGCTTGCACGACAAAATAACACAGAAATTCACGTTTCAGTTCTTCTGGGAGGGGACCTGCCCGCTACAGCCTCCGAGGCAGGGGAAGGGGGGGGGGGGGGGGGGGGGGGGGGGGGGGGGGAAAAAAAAAAAAAAAAAAAAAAAAAAAGAGTCCTGCAAACCTCCAGATGGAAAACAAATGCTGTATAAATCAGAATCAGGCCTGAATCCGATAACCTTCTGCAGAAGCTCCTGTTGGCAAGCACGCCCTTTGCAGTGGAGCCCAATCGGCAGCACCAGCAGCCTCCCCTCCTCAAAAAGAAAACACAAGGTCTTTTTATTACACAGAGTTGCAAAAATACAAAGGAAGTAAATGTCACCAGGGTGGTTCTGTTCTGAGCAGTCATTTGCTTATTACCCAGAAGCCATTTCCACATGCCTTTTTTTAAATCCAGTGTTTATAAATACCTAAAATATTTAAATAAATGTTAATCGGCGGTAACCAAGGGCCCGATCTCACAAATATTTATCCTTGCACAGTGAGAATAAATATTCAAATACACTATTTCTTACTACAGATCCCATCAGAAGCAAGAGTGCGGCTGAAAACAGTAACACACCATAAGACAGGCTGGGAAAATAGCTGCGTTTTGCTTTCCTAGATTTCTGCATGGTGAAAGTGTCACTTTTGGTTTGCCTCCTGTGCATTTTGCGCAGTATTACTTTAGAAACTAGATAAAGGAGCAAGCCCAGCGCTGAGCCATAAGACAGTGGCCTGTTCTGGCTATTTTAACCCTCAGAAGAAGTTTTTGGCAGCTTTTTTGCTGGGTGCTGGTGTCCCACTCTGTATGAGGACAGCGGGAACTTTATACACATGCAAATAAAGTTGCTATTCAGTCCTTTTCCTGGTTTGTGACCTACTCGTGCAGCACACGCAGCAAGGTATTTTGCTCAGCTAAATGACCAAGGGCTAAGTATTATCATCAAACTTAGCAGAGACAAAACACAAACCTTACATTTAAAGTTATTAAACATTTGAATCCAGAAAGCCCACAGAGAGAAACCATCTAGAAGGATTAAAGCCAAGTCTTACACTTGTTCAAATCTTCCCTATTACAGTCTGTCAAAGAAAACTAACCTGATTTGGTGGAAACATTAATCCTAACAACCTTCTTTGTTCTTCTATCACCACAGAAAATACTAAAAAAAAAACAAAACAAAAAACCAGGAGATGGATTTGCTGCTGTAACTATAGGCATATGAGGCAATCACTGAAGTTTTAACCCCTCCACCCACACAACGTGATTATCTAAGCTTTGTGAATGAAATCAACTTTTCCTAGACCAGCCCTGAAGAATGAGATATATTCAAAGCATGCTGAGAAACTGGGTTGGTAGTTATCATAAAGGTTGTATTCTTTTTAATGAATCACTGCTCACAAATACCTTCTGAGCTGTAACTTAAAAATACACCATTTCTGTTTGGTGTGTCACATTATTCACAGGGAAACCAGTTTTATACTCCGCTTAAAAGAACTTCACTGTTAACTCATTACTTCAAACCCCAGCAGTGATATCTCTAAAGACACGAGGGCTGCAGCTCCAGCCTCAACCCTTCTTCAGGAAGCCATTCACTTCACAACACATTTCAAAGAGGACTTGCACAAAATAAAGTAGCCAGAAACACACTGTATTTCCTTTTTTTTTTTTTCCCCCTCCTGCAACCTTAGCCTGCATCCTCCTACCCACCCCCCTAGCATAGTTTTGTAAAACCAGAGCTTGAAAGATTTGTTAGGAATGTAGACCGGACAGAAGCTGAAGTGAGAAACGGGGGGCGAGCCCCAGCCTGGGATCAGGCAGCGGCATCGCACTGCTGTGCCGCTGATTTTTTTTTTTTTTTTGGAAGGGGGCTGGGGACAGGGGTGTGGGAACAGGGAAATGAAGCAGGGGTCCTGCTAACGTCCCTGTGCAGCCGCTTGGAAAAACCAGATCAGCAGCAGACAGCTCGGAAAGGCTTTATCTTCACAGCTGTGAAGAGGAAGGAGTCTGACAGGCATGAGCCATCAGAGGGTGATTGATTTATTTTTTTTTTTTAGTAAAAAAATGGAAATTGGGGCATTTACTTTTTGAACTTGTTACCGGACAAATAAAAAAAAATAGCACATTTCTTTTTAAAAGCAGTGAGAATAAGCAGCTTAGGGAAAAGCTTACATTCAGTTCATCCCTGAAAGTGTATTCTCTTACAAGCCATACTTAGAAACCCATACTTCTAACCCATACTTAGAAAGTAGAGCAAAATACCCTGCCTCAGCTGGGCTACACGGGGAGCTGGTAAACCTGCTCCTCACCCCAAAAATAATGAGGCTTTTAACCAAGTAGAGATCAATGCTTTGGAAGTTAGAAGTCCCGGGTTTGACCCCCACCATCACCAACCCACCCAGGGACAATACTGACAACCGTAGCTTGACCAAAGATCAGCATTAGGTGGCTCTTGAAAGCTTGGGTCAAGCTCTCTCACTCAAACTTCATGTTTTCAAGCACCATACTTTAATATATATATATATACACATGTATATAAATAAATAAATGCACAGAACTGGAGTTCCTGGCCTGCTCCACCCCACTTCCTGGATAAAGCTTGTCCTTGGCTGTGAATGCAAGCGGATTTTCAAAGTCACTCTATCAACACGCTGTCTGTGTTTTCAGTGGGTAGATGTTAGCTTTGGTTTGTTTTTAACTAGGTTTTAGATTAAACTCTGTATCGGTTTCTATGACAAAAACCCACTCAAGGTCAATAAGGGGCAAGTCAGAATGAAAAGTGTCGCAACGCAGCATTTTAAATTCCTGCAGCCTTTAACAGCAACTGATTCTGCAGATGTTTAAAATGGGTGGAAAACATAACTATTCCGCTTCCTCATGTGACCAGGCATACAGACTTTAGCACTTCCCATAAAGTAACATTTCACATCAGCTTTGTCACAGGGAAGCACACGCACACACACCCTGCTGGCTTCTCATCTTTTACTTTCAACTTTTCCATCTCACAAGTCTTTGGGAAGGACGTGCAAATGTGAGCGTTACAGAGAGGTCCATCAATTATGACCCTGTCTTCAGCAGGTGTACTTCATACAAGAGGTTTTTACCATTATTAATGTAATCTCACATCCACCAACATCTGCAGTGCTGAAAGACTTAAGACTTTGAGTGTTTTCTAGTGTCTTATCGAACAGGTCTACTCCTGGCGTTAACACATCACGCAGTCCCACCAGTGGTCTGACCTATATGTAGAGGTGCCCCATTCTGCCGTTGCTACTAAAGAAAGTAAAAGAGTAATGTCAAACATGAAACTTTTGACAGGAAAAAAAAAAAAATCCCACCACGGGAAAGTCCTTGAGGTCAAATAATAGCTAACAGGGAGGAGCTGCAATCTCTTACCTTTCTCCAAAGGACACATGCTATTTGTATCCCAAAGGAGTAACCCCAACACAAACCTAAATGCCAAAAACCAAAAAAAAAGGTACAACCCCAAGGACATTCCCTAACAACTTATTTCTTCTCTGGAAGAAATATGGTCCGAGGTCACTGGCAGGTCAGTGCGTTTGACCAAACTACCCGACCATATCCCGTTATGCCTTTCAAAGCTTCCTTTCACAGAGCGCCTAGGAACTTAATATTGGGGAAAACATTTTCCAAAGCATGCTACAGCATCCACAGAGTCTCAGCTGAAGTAGTTTTACATTTTTTGTGCCCACAGTTAACAGTCAAGGGGCTCACATACTCCTTAAAGTGTAGTCAGACATACTAAAGGGTACACCCACTCATGGGGCAGGGAGAGAGCCAGGAGCTTTCACAGCAACACTCCACGAGCGCAATCACCAGAACTTGCACCCACGAGGGCAGTCAGCTCACACCCAGACAGGCAGACTTTGTACACGGACACGCACACGTTTGCACAAGCACTGATGGCAAAGCCAGACACCAGAGGCTGCAACCAGCCTGCAAAGGGAGAGACCCCTCTCCCCCAGCACAGCACCGCTGCCTCTCCCTTAGAGGGGACCCTGCAGCACCCCGCCTTCTCCCCAGCTCCCCCAAGCCATTCCCCACTAAGTCAGACCTCTGTAACGGCCCCAGGACAGCAGACACCAGCGAGGCCTTGGGAGAGCCCAGCAGACTGGCATTTCTGTGGCCCAACACAGGGCTCTGGGCCACCCAGGCCTCCAGGCCAGACCTCCCCCACTACACCCCAGCCCCTCCGGCCAGCCCAGCCACGGCCCAGGGCACACACCCTGCACTGTGCCATGGCCCCTGGGAGGGGTTGGGTAAATGTCAGTCCAGAGATGAAGCCATTTCCTTCTCCCCGTCCCCAGGCCGGGGCCAGGCCGGCCCCACGCCCCCCGGCCCGGGGTACCAGGGCCCGCACCAGCCGGAGGCTCACTATGTGGCAGGAAACAGTGCCCGGCTCATCGCCATAGCTCACTATTTGGCAAGGGCCTAGCGGCCCACCCCACCGCCTCCGCCTCTCTCCCCCAGGAAGGAACGGCCCAGGAAGCCCGGGGAGTCGCCGCTCGGCCCTCTCGTACTCACCCCTCTCCGCAGCTGTCCCCTCCGGCCCCCTCGGCTCGTTACCACCAGGGCGGGCCAGCCCGGCCGTCCGCCATTCCACAGCTCCCCCTCCCTGCCCTGACTGAGCCTCGCCCCGCCTCCTCCCGGCTGCCGGTCCGCTGTCCCATTGGCTCGCGGGCCAAGGATAATGCCACGCTATTGGCTTTCCTGAATGTCTATCAAAGCCGCCCTACGCCACTTGCGTACGAAACTGGAGCAAGAGAAGAACCCCACCCAAGCCGGCCGCGCAAAGAGAGTAAACAGAGTGGAATGTACCATCAGGGGGACTAGATGGGGGGATCCCCGCGCGGCTTTGGGGCAAATTCCCGGGGCTGAGAGGAAAATCGCGACACCACGCACAGCCACGACATTTCTAAAATGGGAGCCTCTATCTTTGAGCGCCAGATCTCGATATCCTTCCGGTGGCTTTGGAGGAAAGGGTTCTCTGTCTCTTCCGTCCCCCCCTCCCCGCTCCGGAGGGCTCCCCTTTGGTGTCGTCTTTCGCCTCTATGGTCTCACGCCCTGCGAGGAAAGTTCCACCTGGGGGAGCGGGGGTGTCACTCCCTGGCGGGCGGGGCGCAGCTGTGGGGCAGGCTGTGGGGCAGGGATCGGGGGCCAGGAGTGCGGGGTGGGGATTAGGGGACAGGGCTGGAGGAGGAAGGGGTGGGGGGGCTTTGGGGAGGCGGCAGTGGGGCCGGGGGGCAGGTGACAGGGTCAGTGCTGGGCTGGCGACAGGGAGCAGGGCCGGTCCCCCTGCTGCAAACCCAGAGGGGCCCCATCCGCCTCCAGCACCAAAACTGGGGGGGCCCCCAGCCTCCCCATCCACCTCCAGCCCCTGAATAAAGGTGGGGGGGCCCCCAGCCCCCCCATCCACCTCCAGCCCCAAACCAGGAGGGTCCCCAGACCCCCATCCACCTCCAGCCCCAAACCACGGGGGGGGGGTCCACACCCCAGCCCCCCAACCGCCTCCAGCCCTGGATCATGGGGGGGTCTTCAGCGCCCCCATCTGCCTCCAGCTCCTAAACAAGGGGGGGTCCACAGCCCCCCCATCGACCTCCAGCCCTTGAACAAGGGTGGGGGTGTCCCCAGCCCCCCCATCGACCTCCAGCCGCAAACCAGGGGGATTCCCAGCCCCTCATCCACCTCCAGCCCCTGAACAAGGGTGGGGGTGTCCCCAGGACCCCATCTGCCTCCAGCCCCCAAACAAGGTGGGGGTCCCCATCCCCTCACCTGCCTCCAGTCCCGAAATCAGGGTGGGAGTCCTCAGCCTCCCATCCGCCTCCAGCCCCCCAACTGTCTCCAGCCCCAAACCAAGGGGGGTTCCCCAGCCCCCCCATCCACCTCCAGTCCCCAAACCAGGGCACAGGGGGTCCCCAGCCACCTCCCATCCCCAAAACAGGGTGGGGGTCCCCAGAACAGGGGTACCTGGAGCTGGGGGGCACGGGGCCAGCCAGCCGCCCTCCTTGCAGGCGGGTGATGCCGATTTTGGCTCCCGCCTGGGTTTATCCCCACGGCTTGAAGAGGCAGGGAGTCACCGCGTTAACGAGCCTGGTTTAACGAACGGGGCTGGCAGCGTGTGCATGGGGGGGACACAGGGATGGGACCCGCTGCGTGGGCACCGCCGTGCATCCCGGTCCCACAAGGATATCGCACCGCGGTTGCGGCAAGCGGGGGTCACGCAGGGATGGGCAGCACGGCTGGGGCTCAGAAAAGCCCCGGCTGAGCGTGCCAGGGCTCGGAAAAGCCCCATCCTCGAACCCGGATGACCTCAGCAACATCCTCCGGCTGAGCCCGGCCCTCGGCAGAGCCGGGGCGATGCTCGTGGCCCCCTCAGAAACCCCGGGAGCAAAGACTTGATCAAAAATTACCAGCACGCAGCCCTGCCTGCACACCTGGCTATTAAATCTTTCCTCCCCTGCCTGATTATTAACATTAAGCGCCGGGGTTCGTTTATGCCTTCAGAAGGGGGAAGAGGGAGCGGGACGAAGGGCGGCGGGCGCAGCCATCTATCTCTGCGGTGCTCCCGGCGCTCCCGCTCTAAACCCAACCGCAGGGAGTAAATCACCGGCTCTCCCCCGACGGGAAGCAAACAAATCCATGTCAGCGCTGCAGTAGCCAGGGAATGGCAGCCTGGCCACGGGCATCGCCGACGGGCAGAGCCGGTGGCCCCGACTTGGAGCCCGGCCGGGGGGTAGGGGGGTCCGGTGTGTGCCGTCCCTGCCCATTTTGCCCACAACTCCTGCCCACCCTGCCCCATGGCACAGCTTTTCCCCGCTCCCGGGGTCTCTCTGCCGCTGCCGCCATCTCCTTCTGCTCCTCCTGGGCGAGACGGGCACATTCACGTCTCGCGAACAGCCATTTTTTTGCCCGTTTTGCATCGCTCCCCCCTCCACGCACCGCCGCCTTGGGTGCGATGCTCAGCACCTCCCGCTGCCCCCAGCACCCGCCGGCCACCTTGTGCTGCCCCAGCACCCCCCGACACCCCCCCCCCCCACCCTGCCGTGGGTGCAAAGCAAGGGCCGGGGTGCTGCCGGAGGCCGCTCAGCTCCAGGTTTTCCAGGCTGCCAGCCAGCCGTTCCCTTGAAGAAGATCTTGCTTCTATCTCAAGGTGTCACAGCCTCAAGGGAACCACCTAATCTGTATCTGCACTGCAACCTTTATCTCTCCCTGGCTGTGTGAGGCTCTGTTTATAGCTGCCGAATAATACCTGCTAAATTGCAGGATCCAACCCCCCCCCACACACACACCCCCTCCGCCTTCGCCGCGGTACCCCCTGACACTTGTTTCTCTGCAAGAGGAATGCTCTCGCCTGCCAGGTGCCTCCCTGCGTTTTGCTGGAGGTAAATGATGCTCCCGGGGATGGGGAAGGGCAGCTGGGCTGCTCCTGCCCCCCGCCTCCCTCCCAGCTGGGCTCCAAGCCCCTGATAACCCCAGGCAGACCCTGGCGCAAATTGCTGCCCTCCCCTCCGGCTTCATCCCAGCCCTGCTTCCCTCAGCCAGGGCTTGGCTTCTGCCGAAAATGAGGTGGGATGCAGCAGGTCCAGCCTCAGCCTTCCTCTGCGTGATCTGGGGATGGGGAGAGGGGTCATCCTGCATGGGAGGGATGAGATGGCAGCTTATCGCAGCCTGTGTGCTGCCCCGAGGCCACGTCCTTGCCCAGGATGGTGACCAAGCGATCCTGGAGTCACCCACTGGAGAGCTTCCGGTGTCCCCTTCCCGGCTGACTGCTGCTGTCCCAGCCCCGCCATCCCATTCCTGCACGTCACAAAATGGCTAAGGAGCCCCCACAGCGTACGGCAGCGTGGCACGAGGGCAGAGCAGCTCTGGCTGCATCCCTGCTCCCTGTGGGAAAGGAGCCAGGGCCATCCAGGGAAAGGAGCTGGGGCTGTCGGCACTGGAGCTGTGAGGATGCTCTGGAAACGTGCACCTAGCGGCGTGTTCCAGGCTTCTCCTGCATCTCTGGTTCCCATGGACCACAACACCCTGGCATCAGTCTGGGCCCCAGCCATGAGCTGGGGTGCCTGGGTGCGTGGAGCACCTGGATGTGCCCCAGGGATGTGTGGGGCATGTGGGATGCCCAGGGTACAGGGGGTACCCAGGTGCATGGGATGCATGGGGTAACCGGGACGCAATGGGGCACACAGGATGGATGGGGTGCACAGGGTGGCCAGGATGCAGAGGACACATGGGGTGCCTGGAGTATGTGGAATGTGTGTGGCATGTGGGATGCTCAGGGTGCTCAGGGTACTTGGGGTGTGTGGGATGCATGGGGTATCCGGGGTGCATGGGGCATGTGGGGTGCAATGGGGCACACAGGATGGACGGGGTGCACAGGACACATGGAGTGCATGGAGTGCATGGCATACCTGGGATGCAATGGGGCACACGGGATGGACGGGGTGCACAGGGTGCCCGGGATGCAGAGGACACATGGAGCGCATGGGATGCAGGTGGTTCCCAAGATGCACAGGACACACGGGGTGCATGGGATGAGCGGGGTACCTGGGATGCAATGCGGCACACGGGTTGGACAGGATGCAGAGGACACATGGAGTGCATGGGATACACAGGGTACCCGGGATGCAATGGGGTACACGGGATGGATGGAGTGCACAGGGCACATGGAGTGCATGGGATGCACGGGGTTCTCAGGATGCAATGGGACACGTGGCATGGACAGGGCACAGAGGGTGCCTGGGATGCGGAGGACACATGGAGTGCATGGGATGCAGATGGTACCCAGGATGCAATGGAGCACATGGGATGGACGGGGCACAGAGGGTGCCCGGGATGCAGAGGACACATGGAGTGCCCGGGATGCAGGTGGTACCCAAGATGCACGGGACACATAGGGTGCATGGGATGCACAGGTTATCTGGGATGCAATGGGGCACACAGGATGGACGGGGCACACAGGATGGATGGGGTACACAGGATGGATGGGGTACACAGGGTGCCCGGGATGCAGAGGACACATGGAGTGCATGGGATACACAGGGTACCCGGAATGCAATGGGGCACACAGGATGGACGGGGTGCACAGGGTACCCGGGATGCAGAGGACACATGGAGTCCATGGGATGCATGGGGTACCCGGGACGCAATGGGGCACATGGGTTGGACAGGATGCAGAGGACACATGGAGTGCATGGGATGCAGATGGTACCCAGGATGCAATGGAGCACATGGGATGGACGGGGCACAGAGGGTGCCCGGGATGCAGAGGACACACAGAGTGCATGGGATGCAGGTGGTATCCAAGATGCACGGCACACATAGGGTGCATGGGATGCACGGGTTATCTGGGATGCAATGGGGCACACAGGATGGACGGGGTACACAGGGTGCCCGGGATGCAGAGGACACATGAAGTGCATGGGATACACAGGGTACCCGGAATGCAATGGGGCACACAGGATGGACGGGGTGCACAGGGTGCCCGGGATGCAGAGGACACATGGAGTCCATGGGACGCATGGGGTACCCGGGACGCAATGGGGCACACGGGTTGGACAGGATGCAGAGGACACATGGAGTGCATGGGATACACAGGGTACCCGGGATGCAATGGGGCACACGGGATGGATGGAGTGCACAGGGCACATGGAGTGCATGGGATGAGCGGGGTTCTCAGGATGCAATGGGACACGTGGCATGGACAGGGCACAGAGGGTGCCTGGGATGCGGAGGACACATGGAGTGCATGGGATGCAGATGGTACCCAGGACGCAATGGGACACGTAGCATGGACAGGGCACACAGGGTGCCTGGGATGCAGAGGACACACGGAGTGCCTGGGATGCAGGTGGTACCCAAGATGCAGAGGACACATAGGGTGCACAGGATGCACGGGGTACTCAGGATGCAATGGAGCAGATGGGATGGACGGGGTGCACAGGATGCCCCGGATGCAGAGGACACATGGAGCGCATGGGATGCAGGTGGTACCCAAGATGCAGAGGACACACAGGGTGCATGGGATGCACGGGTTATCTGGGATGCAGCGGGGCACACAGGATGGACGGGGTGCGCAGGATGCCCGGGATGCACATGAGGTACCCAGGGGGGCGTGGGGTGCCCGGGGCACCCGCTGCCCGCCGGGTCCCCGAGCCAGCGTGGCGGCGGGCAGTTGCTGCGCCGCTGACATTTACTAATCAGCTCTAACCTCAGCTGCACACCCGCTCCGTCTCGCTTGCTGTCTTGTCTCCATGGAGACTCCGCAACCTTTGCTCACTCGTTAATGGTATCTCAGCAAACGAAACTCCAACGCCACCCAGCCTTCCCCTCCCGGCCCCGGGAGAAATCCTCGCCTCTCACCTCCATCCCCGTCCCCTCCCGCCGATGGGGATAAAAGGGACGAGTCCTTGTTAACGAAGGACCCAGCCACGCTGGGCCGAGCCGGGGGCAAGTTCTGAGGGTTGCGGCGGGGAGGAGGGAGAGCCGCCATCCTCCTCGCCGCCAAAAAAAACAAGGCCAGGGGGATTTTATTGCTGTGGCAGCAAGGACAGGCTCTGGCCATGCGGGATGCCGGCCAGCAGCCCCTTCCCAGCTGATTTATTGAGCCGTGAGGCTCGGCACAAGCTGTTGTGCTCAGGGTTGCGTGTGTCCCCATCCCAAACCCACCCTTGCCCAGCGGCCAGCACCCACCAGAGCCATCGGCACCCAAAAATCATGCGAAGGCAGCGGCGGCTGCTGGGAACACGCTCCGTCCCCGGTGTCCTGCTCTCGCCGATTCTGTTTTCAAATTAACATGGGAAAGATGCCCATTACCTGCTTCCAGATAATGACTATGATTAGGCAGAGCTCTGCTGCCAGCCGAGATCTGAAGGATTTCTGTGCACTCCAGCAGCGCTTGCCGGTGCAAAAACAAGAGCAATAAAGTGTAAATAAAAGACTAAAGAAAATACCGCGGTCCATCAGCGGAAAGGGTGCGCGGAAGCAGCTCTAATGACGGGCTTTCTGCGGCGGCGGCCGTGGCGGCGGCGGCGGCTTCGGCCTCGCTACAGGCAAGGCAAAATCAGAGAGGGGTTGTCCCCTGCCCGCGCCCCACGTTTGAACCTGCCTCGGCCTCCGCTTGCTGGAAACTGGGGGTTTTGAAGGAAAAAAAAAAATCAAATTCAAGATGTGCGCTTGGGAGCTGCAGCGTAATGAGTGAGGATGGCCTTGGGGGCCTCCCGGCCCAGCAGACAGAGCCGGGGGCTTAAAGAGAGGGGGGAAAAAAACAGCCTGATCTCATGAGATGGCCACACTGGCTCCCAGAGCAGCCCCACACCTCCTCTCCCCCATGGTGTGACCCATGGAGCTGGCGGGGAGCAGGGCAGGGGTGGCCCCTCTGTGCCAGGTGCCCCAGGGCATCTCCATCTCCAGCCCCAGCCCACCGGAGCCCACCGGGCAGGGAGCGCTCACCAGGGGATGCTCACAACGCTTGGAAACCCCAAAATTTTGCCGTTCATGGGGACCTGGCTCAGCTGGACCTTCCTCATCCTCCTGCTCCCCTGCCAGCCCTTACGGGGGGCAGGCGTGGGGCTGGCAGAGCCCACGCTGACTTGCCGGGTCTCCCCTGCGTCCTCGCGTGCCAGCGTGCCCCCAAGCACCCCGGCGCAGGCCAGCCTCCATCCCCTGCACCCCCAGGGGTGCCCCACGGCACGTCACCCCGTGGCACATCACCCCATGGTTCGTCACCCCATGGCATATCACCCCGTGGTTCATCACCCCATGGCACATCACCCATGGCACATCACCCCATGGTTCATCACCCCATGGCACGTCACCCATGGCATGTCACCCCATGGTTCATCACCCCATGGCATGCCACGCCATGGCATATCACCCCCTGGTTTGTCACCCCATGGCATGCCACCCCATGGCATGTCACCCCATGGCATATCACCCATGGCATATCACCCCGTGGTTCATCACCCCATGGCACATCACCCATGGCACATCACCCCATGGTTCATCACCCCATGGCACGTCACCCATGGCATGTCACCCCATGGTTCATCACCCCATGGCATGCCACGCCATGGCATATCACCCCCTGGTTCGTCACCCCATGGCATGCCACCCCATGGCATGTCACCCCATGGCATATCACCCCATGGTTCGTCAGCCCATGGCATGCCACCCCATGGCATATCACCCCATGGAACATCACCCCATGGCATGTCACCCCACTGAGACACCCATCTTCCCCAGCAGCCTGGGCCGCTGCCGAGCTGGCACTGGCATCCCTTGCCGCCCGCCACGCAGCGGCTGCGGGAGGAAGGCGAAGGTGGCAGAAAACAGGGAGGAAGGGCCACCAACACGTCCCAGCACCATGGCGGGGAGAGATTCTCCCGCTGGGAGCCCCAGGGTTGCCCGGGCACCCGTCTTGGCTCCTCCCGGGGCTCATTTCTCACCCTGTGGCTCAGGGCTTTGAGCCCGTTACCCAGGGGGTGCAGGAGGGGGGGACCGCAGCCAAGTGTGTCCCCATCCTCCGGGGATGCTGGGGTGTCGCTGGGGGCACTTGCCCTCATCCCGATGCCAGGGGAGGCACGAACCCCCTGAGCTCCTGCTCCCCCCCAAACCTGTCAGGATCCCCCTGCCATGGCCAGAGGAGATGGAAAACCACAGCCATGGCCACGAGCTCGCCCTCGCCGCCAGCCTTCGAGGCGGCTCTCGCCATCCCCGGGGCAGAGCATCACTCCCACCTTGTCCTGCACCAAACCATGGGGATGGTCGTCCCCCCCCCAAGGCTGGGTGCCACTGCGCCTGGCCGAGGGTGACGGTCCCCACGGTCCGGGGGGGGGGATGCTGGAAGAGGAGCCGCCCTTTCTTCTGCCAACCGCTTCGGGCAGTAACCATCGCTTCCAAAATCCGATCCTGTGCGTGGCTCGCAGGCGAGGTGGCTCCCAGGGACCCGCTGGCCCCATGTCACCCCGCTGCTGGCAGGATGGGCACAGGGCAGCCCCCCCGGACCCCCTCATCCCAGACAGCCCCGGTGCCCGCAGGAGCCATCCCAGCGCGGCTGGGGGGAGGCAGGGAGCTAATCTCTGCTCCGATTAGGCCGAGTTCCCAGCGATGGAAGTTTCTTCTTCTTTTTTTTTTTTTCTTTTTTTTTTTCTTTTTTTTTTTTCTTGCTTCTCCCCCCTCAGTGATAACAAATAATAATATAATCCCCCTAATCCCTCCCCGAGGAGCCGGCGTGCACACCCAGCCGGGAAGCATCGCGCTTCTGCCGCCGCTGATAACTCCGCACCGCCGGGGCCCCCCGCAAAAACAAACACTCGGGCTCATGCTTTGCCCCCCCAAAACCCCCCGTGCCACCCCTTGGCTCCCCCTCCCCCCATCACCCCCAAATCCCCCCCCCCCACTGCCAGCCTGAGGGGAACCGGCATCGTTCCCGGCTCCTTCGGCCACCACGGCCCCGCAGAGCCCCCAGAGCCATCTGGGGGGTCCCAGCTGCCCCCTCCACTGCAGGTGTGGGGGGGGCCACCCAGGACCCCCATGGGGCCTCTGCTCCCCCAGGCTCCTGCTCCCTTTGCAGCGGGGATGTGGTGAAGCCCCTGCAGGCTGACCCCCGTGGGTGCCCTCCCTTCGCACCCTTCTGGCCCCCAAGGGGGGGGCATCCCCTGGGTGCCCCCACCCCAGGAGGGTCCTGCCCCCTGCCCCCCCCCCCCGGACACACCCCGGCTGTGCCCCAAGGCTTTGGTTTAGGGGTGTCGGTGCGGAGCGCTGCCACGGCTCCTGCGTGTCCCCCCCGCCACCCCATCCCCGGGTGCCGGGAAGGAACCCAGGGGTCCGGCTGCCAAATCCCCCTCCCTCCATGGCGAGCCTGCCCTTTCCCCATGGGGCTGGCACGTAGCCTATCCCCCCCCCCCCAGTGCCAGCTCTCCCCCCCCCACCTCCAGCCATCATCAGCCAGCAAATATTAATAACAACCCCTGCAATAGCCTTTGCTTTTATTCCCTGGCTTTCCTGGCCCCCGCTCTGCTGATCTCAGCTCCTCCGGCTCCAAAACGCCTTTTAAAATTACTGGAGAGCGGAGACCTCTGCAAAACGCTCTGCCCCCGGCCACCCCCTGCCTCCCCCCCCCCACACACCTCCTTCCACCGGGGATGGCAGCACCCATGTGCCGTGCAGGGGTGCCATTTACCCCCCCACACACACCGCGACTCCCACCCCCGGTTATTTAAAAGGCGCCAGGCTGGGCTTGATTAAAACGGAGTAAAAGCCAGAGCTAGGGCAGAGAGGGGGATTAGATCGCTCGGGGGAATGTTAATGGACTCCAGAGCTTTCTGCCCAGGCCGGCGGCTGGGATGAATCCAGCCCCGGGGTGGCTGGGAACGGGCAGGCGGGTGCAATGAGTGCGCCAGGGCTCAGCTGGACCCGGGAGCAGGAGGGGCGTACGGGGACCCGAGCGGAGCAGAAGGAGGATGGGGGACACACACACACACACGGGGCGGGGGGGGGATATGGGGGATGGAAATAGCTTCCAAGGGCCTGGCCCTTCCTCTGGGAAAAGCAGGGGTGGTCTGGTCGTCCAGATGGGCTCCGCGCCGCCCCCGCTGCCGGCGCAGGAGGCTGATCCGGCGGCGGGGACGTGGCACGGGGGACGGCCCTGGGGACCATCGCCATCATCGCCCCGCGCCCCCTCCCCGGCTGTCCCGCAGCGGGGGGGACAAGGACAGCCTGGGGTGACACCAGCCATGGGGTGTGGGGGGGGGTTCGACATGGCTAAAGGGGCTGTTTGCCGGGGCGCTGGCGATGGGAAGGGCCGGTGGGGCAGCAGGGGGTGCCGGCGGTGGGGCAGGGGGTGCCGGTGACCCCCAATCACGAGATGCCCCCCACCCCGGGCTGCCAGATGCACTGGATTGCAGGTCTGACGTGGGAAATCGCCTCCCTTCCTCGTTAGCTTGTGATTAGCATGTCAAGTGGTTGAAGTTGGTGGGTATAAAGGATGCGAGCTAAGAATAATGGCTTCAATTTTCTTCACGGCACAGCCATTAATTTGAAGGAGAAGGGGGTGTCCAAACCTCCTGGGCAGCTCCAGGCGGCTCCGGTCCCGCCGGGCGAAGGCACGATCCCCGCCGCTGCGCCCCCCCCTCCAGGGTCAGACCCCAGGGCTGGGGTGGGCGACGTGGTCCTGGCCCCGCTCCGGGTGCCGGGGGGCAGCGGCTGAGCCGGGTGCTGGTACCGGTGTGAGCTTGGCACAGGGATGGGCATCGCGGGTGTTTCCCGGTGCCGGGCGTGCAACACGTGTTAATCCATGAAAACCATCCTCAGCCCTCGCCTCCCCGGAAACGGGGCATTTCCCCAACCTTTTTCTGCCCTCCTGGGATCCATCCCCATGCGATGGGCAGGGGGAGGAGGGCAAATTCCTGCCTTGTTTCCAAGGGGATGGAAAAAGTCGAAATGGCGGCAAAGCTGCCTTCCCTCCCCACCCTGGCACATGCCGGATCCCGACAGCGGCACAATGAGCCACGTTCCCCATGGCACACGCGGGCAAAGCTCTGGCTCACCACTGGTACCCCTCTACCGGTACCCAGGACACGGAGCATCCCTTGTTCCCATCATCCTGCAGCATCGCCGGGCCCCGAGCACCATCACCGGCTTCATTAGCACGACGAGAGGCCAGAAACGTCCTTCCCAGCAGAGCCGCTTAATTAAAATAATCATTTCCATCCCGGGGAGGTGGCGTGGCAGGTACGGCCAGGCGCCCGGGGACCCGGCTTTGCTCTCCCAGTTCATCCCACATCACCCTGGGCACCGCGTGGCACCGCGGCCGTGCCAGCGACCCCCCACAAGCTTCACCCAGAAACCTTCGATAAACCCATATGGCGCAAATAATAAGTAGGAAACCCACCATTTCCCCCCCAAATTTTGAAGTCTTTTCTCCTTTCACACACCACACCCCCCCCCCCAACGCTGGCAAAAGCCGGGCGAGAGCCGGGCACGGCGGCGACGCTGGGCTGTGCTGATAAACCCCCAGCAATCAGCCCAATCACGAGGCTTTTCAGCCTCAGAAACGGCGCACGCTGCTTGATAGATTTAATTGAGTCTTAAAAAAAAAAAAAGAAAAAGAAAAAAGAAAAGAAAAAAGAAAAAAGGAAAAAAAAAAAAAGATAATAAATAAAAATCAAGCTGCGTGTGCTCCGAGCAGCCAGCCGTGCCCGGCGAGGCTGCGGCCGTGCCAGGCGATGCTTCCCAGCAGGATTTACCTCCCCGGGGTGGGGTGGGGTGGGGGTTCTCTCCCAGCTCGCCCTAGTGCCACCAGTGGGTTCGCGTTCGTTTGCACCCGCTTTTGCCGGGGATTTTCACCAGGCCGCGGAGGGTTTCGTCCTCCTTCGCCTCTGCTTTTGGCGACCTGAAAGGAAAAAGAGGTGGAAGGGGGGGGAGGGGGGGGGGGGGAAATCAAGGGAAAAGAGCAAATTCGATGATGCTGGTGGGAAGCATCGCGACGGAGCCAGGGTGGGAATGGTCCCCAAAAGACATCCCCCCCCCGCCCAAGGAGTGGTGGTGTGGGAGACGGCCCGGGGGGGGGGATGTCCAGCATCCGTATGTTGGGTGCAGGATGCGGGCAGAGCCGTGGCATGGGCAGGGATGGCCCTGCTCCCCTCCCCTCCTCCCGTGCCTCAGTTTCCCCATTGAGCAATGTCACCCTCGGGGGTGTTTGGTGACAGCACAGCGCTGGGGTGCCCCCCCACCCCCCTTTCTCCATGGCCACAGCACCCTGCCCGCACCCTGCGTGAGGACTGCGGGAAGGGGTGCCCCAGCCTCCATCCCCTCCCCACCAGCAGCCTCCCAGTGCTGCGGCCACCCTGGGGTGGGGGGTGCCGGGGTGGGGGGTGACACCCACCAGCTGTGCCAGCACCCCCAAGGTCATCCTGGCACGGCCCAGCCTGGATGAGGCCACCAAGAGCACAGCGGGAACCAGCCCACAGGGAGCAGATGGGGGTCCCTGGGTGAAGCTCCAGTGTGGGGCACTCAGGGTGCAAGTGCCCCCCCCCCCCCCAAAAAAAGCCCTACCCAGCACCAGGGTGCTCACAGCGAGCGTGGCACCCATGGGACACCGGGGCGGGGAGGCAACGTCCTCTGCAGGGTCCCCCCTGTGCCAGCAGAGCCCCCCAGCCCTCACCGTCACCTCCCCCAGCTTACCCACCCAGGGGGGGCACAGAGGAGCAATGTGTGTCCCCCCCCAAGTTTGTCCCCTGCGGAGGTGTGGTTGCGTTGAGGGACCCGTCTTATCCCCAGCGGGGACACCCCATGTACACACGCGGCTGCGGAACACCCCCAGCGCTGGGGAGGGTCCGTGACCCACCAGCACCCAGAGCCCCCCCTCACCCCGAGCACCCCCATTGCAACGCTCAGGGGCACTTGCAGGGCCCTGGGGTGGGGGGGTGGAGGTGGAAATACAGCCCCCTCCAAACGCCCAACCACCTTCACCTGGGGCACAGGGACCGGCCCCCGCCCCGTCTCCCTCCCGGCACGCCGGGAGTGCGGGGGGGGGGGGGGGGTCCCATGAGCCCGGTTGGGTGCTCCGGGTGCCCCTCGCACCCTGTAACGGGGGGGGGGGGGGGTTGAACCCTGCATTGAACCCAGCTCCCTTAGTGCCACCCAGCTGCATGTCCCAGCGGCGGGGGGGGGGGGGTTACTGGTCCCCCAGCCCAGCAAGGAGGGGGTCCCCCAGCATCCCCCCCCCCCGGCTCTCCCCACACAACACCGACGTCTTCCCAAGCTGCGGCGGCGCTGGCAGCCCGCTCCCCCCGCACCCCCCCCGACTCTCTCCGCCCCCCCCCCCCCCCGCACCCCCGGCCATCAGTATGCACCGTGTGTTCTTCTCCATAGCAACCTCCTGCCTCCCCCCTACCCCCCCCCCGGCGCCCCCCCCGGCGCTGCACAAGCACTTCGCTGCAGCAGCCCTGACCCCGCCGGGATCGCTAACCTCTCCCACCCACAGGTAGCTGGTCGTCCCCCCCCCACGAACAGCTCCCCTCCAACCCCCCCCCCCCGTCTCTCCACGCCCGGAGGATGCTGCAGCCTTCGTCTTCCCAGTCCTGGAAGTTGGGGAATTATTTTTATTTTTTTATATATATTTTTAATTATTTTTTTTCTCCCTTTCGCTTCTTTATGGCGTTGCCGCTTTCCCCATCCATCACCGTAAACCGTCACTGCCTGTGTCTGTGTCCCCCCCCACCCCGGGTGCGACACAGGGACCCCCCCCGGGTGCCAGGGAGGGGGTGGGCACCCATCCTGCCTGGTTGTGGAGACCCCCCCCAGCAATAATTCCTGCACCCACAGCCCTGAGCAGGTGACAGGGGAGGGCAGCGAGTCCCCAACGTGCTCCAGGTGCCACCGGCCACCTCGGCAATGTCCCCCAGGACCCCCATGGGTGCCGGGGGGGTGGGCACCCATCCTGCCCGGTAAAAGAAAGCCCCCCCCAGCAATACCTCCTGCACCCACAGCCCTGAGCAGGAGGTGACCGGGGAGGGCAGCGAGTCCCCAGCATGCTCCAGATGCCACCGGCCACCCCGGCAATGTCCCCCAGGACCCCCGTGGGTGCTGGGGCGGGGGGTGGGCACCCATCCTGCCTGGTGGTGGAGACCCCCCCAGCAATAATTCCTGCACCCACAGCCCTGAGCAGGTGACAGGGGAGGGCAGCGAGTCCCCAACGTGCTCCAGGTGCCACCGGCCACCATGGCAATGGCCCTGGGGATGCCCATGGGTGCCGGGGGGGGTGCCCACCCCCCCTGCCCGGCAGAAGAAACCCCCCCCCAGGCACAACTCCTGCACCCACAGCCCTGAGCAGGGTGACCGGGGTGGGCAGTGTGTCCCTGGTGTGCTCCAGGTGCCACCGGCCACCTTGGCCATGTCCCCCAGGAGCCCTGTTGGCACCCCATCCTGGGGGGGGGGAGCAGCAGCGGGGCCCCCCCCCGTGCCACACCGCACCCCGATTTGCACCAAAATTCAGCTTTCTGGCTGCAATTCCCACCTTAGGCCGGATCCTGGCATCCCCCCCAAATCCAAGGGCAAGGTGGGGGGGGGTGATATCAGCCTTCCTCCAGTGTCATGTCCCCCCCCCCCCAGTCCCCCCCCCCGGCACAGCCAAAGAGAAGCAAGAAAGCAGCGGGCATGGCTCAATATATAGGGGTTTTTTTTTAATATAAAAAAGTGCCTATTAAAAATTCCTTCCTAAATAACACAAAAAGACCAGGCGAGGGGAAGAGCGGGGGGGGGGGGGCTCGCCTTGTTGGGGGGGGGGGGGGGGGGGGCCCGCTCTGGCCAGGGCAGCACAAGCACTGCGCAGGTCAGCTGGGGACGGGCAGCACAGGATGGGGATGGGGGGGGGGACAAAGGAGTGTGTGTGGGGGGGGGCTGTTTTGTCCAGGTGGTTTTTTTTTTTTTCCCTATTTTTTCTTTTTCCCCCATTTTTTTTTTTTTCCCCCATTTCAGGCTGGTTTTGCCTTTTTTTTTTTAATTTTTTTTTTTTTTTTGCACAATCCACAAAGCTGTACAGAAGTTGCCAAACCCTGGCGGGGGGGGGGGCCCGGAACACACAAGGTGGGGGGGGGGAAAGGAGAGGAGCCCCCCACCCACCCCCCCCCCAGCACCCACATGTGCACCCACACCCTGAGCTTATCATCGCCGCCGCAGCCTTGGGGGCCACGGGAAAACCGGTGACCCCCCCCACGCCACCTTTGCCCCAGCCCATGCCCCGGCCCCCCCCCCTCCCCCCCCCCGGCTCCCCTCCCCACCAAGAGGGTGTGTGATTGATTTCTCTTTCTTTCTTTTTTTTTTTTTTTAATTTTTTTTGTTGGTTTTTTTTTTTTTTTAAACTCTTTCTTTTTTTTTTGTCGTTGTGTTTTTTTGCTTTTTATACAAATTTGGATCTTTGGGTGTGTACTGCCAAAAAAAAAACCAAAAAACAACCCTCCCCCCCCCAAAAAAAAAAAAACCCAAACCCGCCTCGTTCTTCTTCTCGATAATAATTATAATAATAATAATAATAATAAAAAATAAAACTCAAATCGTCGTCGTTTTTTAAAAAAAGGCAACGGAAACCCAAGGAACCCATGCGGAAGTTGCACACCACAAAACCACAGCAGATGTACAGAATGCAATATACAAGACACGATTTATAATAAAACATTATATACAATAAATAGGGTTATTGTTACTTTTTTTTTTTTACTTTTTTTCTTTTTTTTTTTTTTTTTTTTTTGTCGATCCGTCCGTAAATAAATTTTATTTATTTTTTTTTTCTCAGTGCATACTGGGGGGTTTTTGCTCTTCTCTCCTGCGTATTCACCTCTCCGTCACTTTAGGTCCGTCAGCTGTCACTTTTTTGACTCTCCCTCCGGTGCGTGGCTCTCTCTCTTTCTCTCTCTCTTTATTTTATTTTTTTTTTTTCCCGCGAATTTTCAGCTTTTTTTTACTTTTTTTTTTTTTTGTCCTTAAACATTTTTTTTCCCCTCCTTTTTCTTTTTTTTTTCTTTTTTTTTTTTTTTTTTTTTTTTCCTTCTTTTCTTCAAAAGTTATTTACAATTGCTGGTTTTGTGCAGAAAATGAAAAATTCGGCAAATAATAATAAAAAAAAAAAAAAATCGAAAAATCAAATCAAATCAAATAAAAATTTCAAAGAGAGTCCCCCCCCCCACCCCAGCCCCCCCCCCCCGCCTCTGCTTCTGGCCGGGAGGAGAGAGAGAACGCGGCGCCGGCGCCACGGCCGAAGTGGGGGGGCCGGCAGGCGAAGCTGGGGGGGGGGGGCGATGGGGTCAGGGTACCCCGCCGGCGGTGGCCCCCTCCTCTCCTCTCTGCGCCGGTGGCCGGGATGGGTGGGGGGCGCAGGGCCGAGGGTGCTGTGGCTGGCGGGCAGGCTGGTGGTGGGGGGGGGAGAGGTGAGAGAAGGGTGAGTGGCCCACCGCCACGACCCCCCCCCAGCCTGGCTGGGGGGGCCGGGGGTGAGGTTGGGGGTCCTGGGGCACCCGCTGGGTGGGGCTGGTGGAAAATGGGTGGTGGGAGCCTTCCCTGCCCCGGCCGCCCGCGGTGGGGGGATGGAGACCCAGCGGCGGGGGTCCTGTTCACCCCCCATCCGGCACCCACGCACCTGGGGTCTGGGGTCCTGCCCACCCCCCACCTGGCACCCACCTACCCGGGGGTCTGGGGTCCTGCCCACCCCACATCCAGCACCCACATTCCCAGGGGTTTGGGATCCTGCTCACCCCCCATCCAGCACCCACATTCCCAGGGGTTTGGGATCCTGCTCACCCCCCATCCAGCACCCACATTCCCAGGGGTCTGGGGTCCTGTTCACCCCCCATCCAGCACCCACATTCCCAGGGGTCTGGGGTCCTGCCCACCCCACATCCAGCACCCACATTCCCAGGGGTTTGGGATCCTGCTCACCCCCCATCCAGCACCCACATTCCCAGGGGTCTGGGGTCCTGTTCACCCCCCATCCGGCACCCACATTCCCAGGGGTCTGGGGTCCTGCCCACCCCACATCCAGCACCTACATTCCCAGGGGTTTGGGATCCTGCTCACCCCCCATCCAGCACCCACATTCCCAGGGGTCTGGGGTCCTATTCACCCTCCATTTGGCACCCATATATCCAGGGATTTGGGGTCCTGCCCACCCCCCATCTGGCACCCATATATCCAGGGGTCTGGGGTCCTGCTCACCCCCCATCTGGCACCCACATTCCCAGGGTTCTGGGCTCCTTATCACCCCCCATCTGGCACCTGCATTCCCAGCGGTCTGGGGTCCTGATCACCCCCCATCTGGCACCCATATATCCAGGGTTTTGGGGTCCTGATCACCCCCTATCTGGCACCCACATTCCCAGGGTTTTGGGGTCCTGATCACCCCCCATCTGGCACCAACATTCCCAGGGGTCTGGCACCCACATTCCCAGGGCTCTGGGGTCCTGCTCACTCCCCACACGGCACTCACCTACCCAGGGGTCTGGGGCCTTGCTCACCCCCCATATATCTGGGGGACTGGGCTCATTATCCCCCCCCATCTGGCACCCACACACCCAGGGGTCTGGGCTCCTTATCACCCCCCATCTGGCACCTGCATTCCCAGGGGTTTGGGGTCCTGCCCACCCCCCATCCAGCAACCAGGTACCCAGCGGTCTGGCACCCACATTCCCAGCAGTCTGGGCTCCTTATCACCTCCCATCTGGCACCCACATTCCCAGGGGTTTTGGGTCCTGCTTACCCCCCATCCAGCACCCACATTCCCAGGGGTCTGGGGTCCTGCTCACCCCCCCATCCAGCATCCATGTACCCAGGTGTCTGGCACCCACATATCCAAGGTCCTGGGGTTCTGCCCACCCCCCACATGTCACCCACATTCCCAGGGCTCTGGGATCCTGCTCGCTCCCCACATGGCACCCACCTACCCAGGGGTCTTTGGCCTTCCTCACCCCCCATATATCCAGGGGTCTGGGCTCATTACCCTCCCCCATCTGGCACCCACACACCCAGGGGTCTGGGCTCCTTATCACCCCCCATCTGGCACCCACACACCCAGGGGTCTGGGCTCCTGCTCTCCCCCCATCTGGCACCCGCATTCCCAGGGATTTGGGGTCCTGCTCATCCCCCATCTGGCACCCATGCACCCAGGGGTCTGGGGTCCTGATCACCCCCACCTAGCACTCATGCTCCCAGGGGTCTGGCACCTGCATTCCCTGGGGTCTGGGGTCCTGATTACCCCCCATCTGGCACCCATATATCCAGGGTTTTGGGGTCCTGCTCACCCCCCATCTGGCACCCACATTCCCAGGGTTCTGGAGTCCTGCTCACGCCCCATCCGGCACCCATGTACCCAGGGGTCTGGCACCCACATACCCAGGGGTCTGGGGTCCTGCTCAACCCCATCTGGCACCCACACACCCAGGGGTCTGGGCTCCTTATCACCCCCCATCTGGCACCCGCATTCCCAGGGGTCTGGGGTCCTGCCCACCCCCCATCCGGCACCCATGCACCCGGGGCTCTGGAGTCCTGCTCACTCCCACCTAGAACGCATGCTCCCAGGGGTCTGGCACCCACATTCCCAGGGGTCTGGGGTCCTGATCACCCCCCATCCAGCATCCATATATCCAGGGTTTTGGGGTCCTGCTCACCCCCCATCTGGCACCCACGTTCCCAGGGGTCTGGGGTCCTGCTCACCCCCCATCCAGCACCCCTGTACCCAGGGGTCTGGGACCCACATACCCAGGGGTTTGGGGTCCTGCTCACTCCCCACATGGCACCCACCTACCCGGGGGTCTGGGGCCTTGCTCACCCCCCGTATATCCAGGGGTCTGGGCTCCTTATCACCCCCCATCCGGCACCCACATTCCCAGGGGCCTGGGGTCCTGCCCACCCCCTATCCAGCATCCATATATCCAGGGTTTTGGGGTCCTTCTCACCCCCCATCTGGCACCCACGTTCCCAAGGGTCTGGGGTCCTGCTCACCCCTCATCTGGCACCCACATTCCCAGGGGTCTGGGGTCCTGATCATCCCTCATCTGGCACCCACCTACCCAGGGGCCTGGGGTCCTGCCCACCCCCCACGTCACCCACATACCCAGAACTCCGGGGCACCCCACACCCCCCCCAGCTGTGGCACACCTGGTGTTCAGCACCCAGCATCCCACCACCCCGGGGTCCGTCACGCAGCACACCCGGGGCTCCGGCACCCCACCACCCCAGCCTTTGCCCCCCCCCCCCCCGGCTCCCCCAGACCCCGGGGCACACGGGGTCCCCAGCCCGATGCTCGTAGGGGCTGGGGGCACCCAGTGGGCGAACCTCACTGGGTGCCATTTGGGTTATTCTAACCCCACTGGAGGGCACAGAGCCCCCAGCGCACCCCTGCTGCCCCCCCGCCCCACACCGCCCCTCCCAGGGGGACGAGCATCGGGTGGGGACTTGGGTGGCACTTACCGGGTGACGGGTGGCATCTCCGAGCCCCGCTGGCGAAGCCGCCAGAGCCTGCTGGGGGTCAGCTCTCCCAAACACCCCTCGGCGTCCATCCGGCAAGAAAAAACACCCCCGGCAAGCGAGCGGACGGGAGGGAAAAGAAAAAAGAAATACCCCAACCAGAACCCCCCCCAAACCCCGGGAGGGGGGGGTTGGCAGCCAAGGGGGCTGCCCTGGCCCCCCGGCCGGGCTACGGGCAGGGGGCACCCAGCCGCTGACCCCCAGGCCCCGCATCGCCTCCTGCCCCCCAGCCTGCCTGCCCTCCCTGCCTGCGCCCCTGCCCCGCGCTGGGGGATTTTGGGGGGGTGTGGGGGTGTGTGTGTGGGTGTCGGCGCCGTCCATCTGTCCGTCCATCCGTCCATCCGTCCGATTGTCCTGCTGCGGGGCGGGAGGTGGGGGCGGCAGTCCGGAAAGCAGAGCCAAGGCAGGCGGAGCGGGTTTGAGTGCGGAGGTGTTGGGAGGGGGGGAAAAAAACGTTGTGTTTTTTTTTTTTCTCTCTTCGTCCGTTATTATTTTTTTTCCTTTTGTTTTTTAACTTTTTTTTTCTTTTTTTTTCCTTTTTTTTTCCTTTTTTTTTTTTTTTTTTTTTTTTTTTTTTTAGAAAACAAACAAACGGTTCCAATCCCAGTTAAATACAGAACTTGAAAAGTGTTCCAGAAAAAAAGTGCTGGCTAAATTACCTCTGCAAGAGAAACACAACACGGAGAAAAGGGGGGGGGGGGAAGGGGGGGGGGGAAGAACACACGATGAGAAGGGCCCGGGGAGGGGGGGGGGGCGGGGGGGTGTGCCCCATTTCCCCCCCCCCGCCACCCCCTCACCCCTCGCCCCGAGGGGTTTCCCCCACCTACCCTGTAACAAAACCTCGTTGTCCGGTTGGCACGTCAGCAGACACTACAATGAGGTGACCGTAAAAGTGTCCTCGGGGTGCTGTTGCTCTACCATGGGGCCCAAAAACCCGCTCTTCTGGGGGGGGGGCCATGACAGGGTGCCCTTGGGGTGCAAAACTGGGGTACCTGTAGTTGTCCTGCAGCTGCAGCATTGAGTCTCTCGGGACGGGGGAGATGTTCAAGTCATTGATCAAGGGACAAGCGTAGGGGCCTCGGTGGTGAGCCCGGGCCATCTCCAAGGGCTCCTTCTCGCCCTTGGAGGGGTGGGTGCCGCTCGGGCTGCTCAAGTGGGGGTTGAGACACGGAGGGTCCGTCCTGCCCATGAAGTCCACCAGCATACCGGCCCCCCCCTTTGCCGTCGTACGAGGGGCTGCGGGTGCTGGCGTTGGGGGAATACCAGTAAGGAGGGTTTTTGCAACTGGGGGAATCGTAGTGGGGTTGAGGCATGGGGAGATCGCGGCAAGCCAGGTGGGGGGCGTGGGGCAGGGCCCCCCCCTGCATGCTGTGTTTGAGCGAGTCGCAGGCGGGCAGCTTGCGGAGGTCGCCCGCCCGGAGGTCCTCCTTGAAGGCCAAGGTCGGGGAGCAGTTGGGGGAGAAGGCTTTCTGCAAGCCGGCCTCGAAGACAGTCTGCTGGCCGGGGGGGGCGGCCAGCTGGTGCGGGAGGGCAGGGAAGTGCTTGCTCTCCAAATCCGGCTGCCCCAAACCGGGGGAGTCGCTCTGAAAACCTTGGACAAAGGTCCCGTCCGAAGGGGTGGAAGGGTTCATGGAGTAAGGGCCGGCGTAGTCGCAGGGGTCCCGCTCGCCCACCCCGAAGCCCCGGGACTGGGAGGGCAGGGGGGACATGCTGCTGTCCCCGCTGTAGTAGTCCAAGCCCAGGTCCGTGCTCTCCTGGAACAGGGGGTTGACCGCCTGCGACTTGGTGGGGAACTTGGTCTTGCCCGTCCCCCTCTCCTTCTTGGAGGCACAAGCCCCCCGGGAACCCCGGGGCTGCCGGGGTCCCGTGCTCCTCTTGGAGGGATACACGGAGGAGGAGGAGGAAGAGGAGGAGAAGTTCAGGTGGGAGGTGTCAAACATGTCCACCTTCTTCCGTCGGCCCCGACCGGGTTTGGAGTTGCTCTGGAAGAGGACGCTCTGGTTCCAGTTGTAGCCCGGGGCGGAGGACGCCTCGTTCCAGTCCATCATCAGCTTCTCCAGGCTGGAGAGACTGGACTGGCCCTCACTGGAGGAGGCCTCGCTGTTGGCGCGCCGGTAGCCGGCCGGCTGGTTGAACTGGGTGCTGTCAGAAGAGGACTCGGAGAAGGTCTCCGAGACCGTCTGCTGCTTGGCTTTCTGCGGGGTGTAGTTGGAGATGTCCAGGATGACGTTGGGCTCGTTGAGGTGGCACTCGAAGCCCGGGTTGTAGAGTTGGCTGAAGGCCTCCGAGCTCCAGTCCAACCCGCCGTAGCCTTGCCGGAAAGCCCACGGCGCGGTGCCGGGGAACTGCCGGCAGTTTTCGGGCGAGGGTTGGAAAGAAGCCGACCCCTTGGGCACCATGTAGCCGCCGGGCGAGACGGTGCTGGCCCGGCTATCGCAGCGCAAGGGGGTGTGCGCCGCGCTGGAGAACTGTCCCCCTTGCTCGGCGCTGTTGAAGAAGGCGGCTTTGCCCAGTGGCAAGCTGGGACCGGCCGTCTGCGGCGCGTAGCCGGCGCTGTGGGCGCTGCTGGGGGAGGACGGGAGGCTGCTGCCGCTGCCGTAGGCGAAGCTGCAGTCCTTGCTGTTGGGACAGTCCTGCGCCGACGGGTATTGCTTCCCCGCCGGGAAGACGCTGGCAGGCGCCACACTTTGCCCGGCGCCGTAGCTGCCGTACGGGGAGTAGCCGGGGGTGCCGCTGGCCACCGGGTGAGCCGTGGGCGACCGGGAGACGGCCGAAGGTGGTGCCAGTTTAGGGAAGGACTCGGCACCCCGGCATTCCGACGAGGCTTGGGCCACGCCATAGCTGGCGGCGGCGGCGGCGGCGCGGCCGGGCGGGAATGCCGGCCGGCCTTGCATTGCCGCGTGGAAGGCGGCCTCGGCACCGGGGGTTGCGGCCGCCACCTTGCCCCCCCGGGATGGGTAGGCGGCCAGGCCCCGCTGGCCCGGCAGGGCGGCCGGGGGGGCTGTGTAGGCGGCTGCCGACTTGCGGGATTCGGAGCGGGAGGCCGAGAGGGCGAAGTCCAAGAGGTCGGAGGAGTCGTCCGAGTCCAGCAAGGAGCGAAAGTAGCCGGTGAAGAGGCTGTGCCTCTCCGGGCCGGCCTCCGTCTGCGAGGACGGCGTGCTCCCGGCGTAGAAGCCAGCCCGGCCGGAGGACCCCGACTCCATGCCGGCGGCGTGGAAAGGCCTGGCCTCGGCACCTTGGTAGCCGCCATTGCGGCCGGCCTGGCTGCCGGGGTGGCCGTGGTGGGGGGCCCAGGGGCTGCCCTTCTCCCCGCCGGCCCACTCGGCGGGGCCGTCGCCAAAGCTCTGCCCGGGGTTGGGCTCGGGGAAGAGGGCCCCGTTCTTGCGGGCCCGTCGCTTTCGCTTGGGTTTGCCCACGGGGTCGGGCTCCGGCCGGCCCCGCTTGCGAGGGTGCACGGCGTCGGCGTGGAGGGCGGCGGGGGCTTTCTTCTTCTTCCCGATGCCTTCGAAGAAATCGCTGAAGGAGCAACGGGCGGCGCGGGCGGCGTGGCCACCCCGCGCCCGCCGAAGCCCCCGCCTTGCCGCCGCGCCGGCGGAAGCCCTGGACGCGGTGCAAGAAGTGGGAGATGCTCTGGGTGTCGGGGGCTTGGTGGATGGACTCGGGCTCGCTGGGGGTCCAGCAGCGTGGCGGCGAGCAGCGGCCCGAGCACTGGCTCTGCCGGTTGAGGAAGGCCAGCTTGGCCAGCACGTCCGAGTAGTCGGCTTTGCTGTCGTTGGTGTCGGCGATGTAGGAGGGTTGGGGCGAGGCCAGCTTCTGCTTCCTCCTCCTCCTCTTCTTCACCTCCGGGGCGGGCTCCTTGGGCTTGGCTTGGCCCAGCAGCAGGTTCTTGGGCGGCCTGCCGCGTTTACGCTTCAGAATGATGGGCATCTCGCCGGGGGGGAAGACCACCACCACGTTGCGCCCGTTGTTCTTCATCTTGAGCAGCGGCGTGGGCTCCATGGAGCTGCTGGCCGCCAGCTCCTTGCCCTCCAGGTTGAGGTTGCTGCTGAGCGATGACACCTTGTAGGTGGTCTTGTTCCTCCTCCCCAGGGACACGGGGATCTTGGCCATCTTCACCACCATCTTCCTCACCCCCCGGCACTTGCTCTTCTTCCCCAGCGCGGGGGCCTTGGGTGCCTCGTCGGGGTCCAGGGTGGTAGGGGGTGGCGGTGGCGGGGGGGCCAGCAGCGGGGCGCCGGGCTCCTCGGGCCCGGGGGGCACCTCGGCGGGCAGGGCGAGGGGGGACAGGACGCGGGTCTCGGGGGTGATGTCCACCCGGCGCCCTCGCCCTGCCCTCCTCCGGCGGCACAGCATCTTTGGCTTGTCTGTCCGGCGCAGGGCGTACTTGCGGTGATCCTCGCCGCACCGCCCGGCCCCCCGACCCCCGCAGGGTCCCCGCTTCACCACGCTGCCCAGGGGACAACCCCCCAGCCGGGGTTGCAGCCCGTGGGGCCGCAGCGGGTCCCCGGCACCCGGCTGAGCCTCCAACAGCTCCGACACGGTCCCCAGCGGCTGCGTCTCCAGCAGCGAGGGCTCGGCGGGCAGCAGCGGGGCCCGGGCGTCCAGCAGTGGCGGCTCCAGCGTCCCCGGCAGCGGTTCCAGCGTCTGCAGCCCCAGCGGCTCCGCCAGCGGCTCCAGCGACTGCAGCTCCAGCGACTCGGATAACGGCTCCAGCGACTGCAGCTCCAGCGATTCGGAGAGCGGCTCCAGCGACTGCAATCCCAACGGCTCCAGGTTTTGCAGCTCCAGCGATTCCGGTAGCGGTTCTAAGCTCTGCGAATCCAGCAGCTGGGGCTGCGACTCCAGGGACTGGGAATCCAGCAGCCGGGATTGGGAGTCCAGCTCTTGGGCTGGCAGCAACTGGGGCTGCGGCTCCATCGCCTGCGACTCCAGCAGCTGCGTCCCCGGGCACGCCAGGGAGGCCAGTTCATTGAGGATATCCGCCTCGGCCAGGTCCGAATAATCGCCGGCATCTGGCTGGGAGCAACCGGCTTCCTCCGCCGGCGCTTTGGAGGCCCCCCCCACGCCCCCGCTGTGGCCGGGGGGCTGCGGGGCGCTCCCCCCGCCGCCCTCGGCTTCTCCATCGCGAGCCGGGGGCCGGGGATGCCGTGGCGGCTCGGTTTTGCAGAGCACCCCCCGTTCCTCGGGGCTGCGGATGCTGTTGGCCAGGGAGGGCGAGGAGAAGAAGCTGTACTGGAGGTCGCGGTCGGCGGGCAAGAGGCGGCTGTCCTCGTGGCCACCGCCACCGCCGCGGAGGTTGCCGCAGTCCAGGTGCACCCCGCTGCTCTTGAGGTCCTCGGAGAGGCGGTTGAGGTCCTTCATGATGTCGATGAGCTGCACCACAGGGTGGAGGTTGATGTGCCCGTTGCCGCACTTGCTGCGGAGCAAGGCAAGGATGCTGTCGACGTTACAGCGGCCGGAGGCCAGTGTCGCGTTGGGGAAGGTTTTAGGCGCCCGGTCGCGGGCGGTTGCCTCCTCCCCGCTGCCCCCCAGGATCCGGGGCTCGCCGGCGTAGCCCAGCAAGTCCTCCGCCGCCTTGGTGCCCCCGTGCACGCTCTGGCACCGGTCGGCCGGGTCGCCGTGCAGCAGCGAGCCTGCCTGGTGCTCCCGGCCGAGCGCGGGGCACGAGCCCTCAGGGAAGCTCAGCACGCTGCAGGATAAGGCCTTTTCTGCCGGGCAGGCCGGGGGCCGCTGCACCGGGTGCCCCGGCGGGTAGAATTTGGGCTCTCGGACGTAGTCGGGCGAGCCACGCACAACGCTGGTCGTTACCACTGGGCCCGGGGGCTTCACGCGCATCCTGACCTCCTCCTCCCCCGCGTGCCGCTTGGCCGAGCAGTTGCTGACATGGGGGTCGGGGAAGGTGACACCGGGACCTGCGTGGGGCAGAGAGAGGGGGGGGGAGGGACAGTGAGGCTCCGAGGGCACCGCTGGCCGAAAGCAGCCGGCAGCGCCTCGCTCCATCCCTGCAGCCCACCCGGCTCATCCCCTGCCCCCTCACCCGCGAGGACCCGGCTGCCACCGCGGGAACCTGTCCCCGCCACCCCCAGCCCACAGCGGTGGGGAAATGGGGTCCGGCCCCCTCCCCTGCTCAGGGGGGGCTGGGTGCCCTCCCCACATCAGGACCACCCACGCCAGGCCCCAGGACTTGCCACCCGGGTGCAGAGTCACCTCCAAGGGGAAGTGGGGTGGCTCTGCCCTTGGGGGTCTGGGGTGGCTCTGCCCATGGGGGTCCAGGCTGCCCCGTCCCCCTCCATGAGGTAGGGCTGGGGGGGTCCGGGGACATGGCAGGGCCGGGGCTGGGACTTACCCTCGGCTTTGCTGCTGCTCCTGCTGTTGCACTTGAGCTCTCTGCAAAGGAAGGGGTGCGGAGGGTTAGCCCCGAGCCGGGGAGGGGGGGGACACGCGGGACGCGGGTGCCCACGGCTTCGTCTCGGTGCCAGTCCCTCCAAGGGACATACCAGGGGCCGATCCTCCCGAGCTCCCACAGCCGAGAGGGCAGCGCCCGCCCATCACCCTGGCGTCGGGGCTGCCAGCGGGGCGGGGAGACGGGGCAAGGGGGGGGAAGCTGCCTCCGATCTGGGGGACAGAGGGGTGACAGGTTTACCCCCTTTCCCCCCCCCCCACTCCCTCCCTCCCTCCCAACCACCCCCACCACCACCCCCTTCCACGGGGCCGGGGGGCGCTGGGGGGGGATCGGGGGTGGGGGTGGGGGGGGGCGAGGCGGGGGCCCTACGGCCGTGTCGCCGCTAGGTGTCCCCGGCGAGCCGTGCTCCGCCCGCCGCCCCGGCCCGGCCCCCCCCCCCCCCCCCGCCCCCAGCGCCCCGGCCCGGCCGACGGACGGAGGGACGGACAGACAGACCAAGAGGAAGGGGCTGGTGGGGGGGGGAAGGACTTCTTTGACCGGGGAGGCGGCTCAGCATGTTCCGCCCCCCCCCTTCTCCTTCCCACCCACCCGTGGACACCCCACCCGAGGTGACGCTGCAGCCCCTGGGGACCCCCCCCCACGCCCCGCATCGCGCCTGCCTCAGTTTCCCCTCCCTGGCAATGCGAGGGCTTGGGGGGGGGGGGGTTTGCACAGGCGCCCACGGGGCCCATGCACCCACTGCACAGCCCACCCTGCACCCCCACGGGGGGGCTGCAGGGCATCCCTCTTTGCCCCCCCCCCCCCCAGCCAAAGCAAAGCAGCAGAGCCCCCCCCCTCTTCGCCATCCCCAGGAATGCTTCGCAGCCCCCCCCCCCCACACACACACTCCCGCCAAGACAAGGCCAGGCAGAGCAGAGGCAAGATTTCCTGCCGCCCCCTCTCCTCCCCTTTCCCTCCCGGTGCAGCCCCCGCTCCCCGTTCCCGGGGCGAGGGCCCCCCCGGGTTACCTGGGCCGGGGGTGTTTGCAATGGAGGTTCACTTTGAAGCTCCTGCCGTCGCCGTCGCTGCCGGGCTGGCGGGGGCCGGAGCCCTGGGCGCGGGGGAACCACTCAGCTGGCGGGCTGGCACCGTTCTCCAGTGCGACGGGCTGGCAGGCGACCGAGCTCCCATCTGCTCGAGCAAGCACAGAGACACCCCCCCCCCAAAACACACACACAGGCGTCAGCCCGGCGGACCCCCTCCCCACGGAGCACCCCTTGTCCCGGGGCCGCCAGGGTGTGGGTGACCGCAGGGCTGGGCACGCTGGGTGCCCCCCCACCCCCCCCCCCCCAACCTGGTTCACGCTGCCCCATGGAAGCCAGCGCCCACGGGGACACCCAGGGACCCACGCCGTCCCCTCCACCCCGCAGGACGGGGTGCCTGGGCACGGGGGGTGGCATTTTGGGGCAGGACGCCCCTTTCCCCCCCACCGTTGGCCGTGTCTTGAGCCCCATCCCAGGCAGGACCCCTCCCAACTGGGCTGCGGTGCCCAGGCGTGTGCACGCCGACACGCGTGTGCCGTGTTGCACACGCGTGTGCACGCGGGGGACCCTGCTCTCCCGTGTCACCCCGGCGTGCTGGGGGTCCAGGCACCCCAGGCAGCTGCCCATCCGGCACAGGGGTGTACGGCGGGAGCCCCCCAACCCCATCACGGTCCCCCTTGTGCCAGCGTGTCTGCCTGTTGCCCCCCCCCCTCCCTCGGCGTGTGAATCCCTGCCTGTTGGCTCCCTCCCCCAGCACACACCCGCAGACACACACACACACACACACACACAGACACACACACGCAGCCGCTCGGCATGATCCAGGCTCTTCCCGGTGTCTGGATTAGCGTGACAACTTATCAACAAGGCAGGGAAAGAGAATTCAAAGCTGTCAGTCCATCCGCATCCCCACCAATCCCCCCCTCTTCTCCCAATTTCACAACCCCCCCCCCCCCCACCAGCCTTGGGGCGCAGCGCTGGGCACGGCGGCGACGCCGGCAGCTCTCCGGCAAACACCGCAGCCCCCCGTCTTGCCTCCCCGGTGTAGAGTTACACCAAGGGCAATGTGGAAGCAGGAAAATATGCGCTAGAAAGACCGGTCTAGTCTCTGATGGAGCTGCTGATGTGCCCGGAGAGCTGTTGGAAAGGGGAGGGCAAGCAGGAAGGAAGCAAACGGGAGGTTTTCCAGAACAGCCGCTGGGAGCCGGTCCCCGCCGCACAGGCTGCGCCACGGTTCGACGGGGAGGATGGGGGTATCGTGGGGCACAGCTCCCCCCCCCCGCCACCTCTGCCCCGGCGTCGTCGTCCCCCGCCCCCCCGCCACGCGTCCGTGGAGCTGCGGACGCGTTGGCAAACCCCGTGGGATGCCCACGGGCTCCCCAACGGGGTGCGTGGCACCCATGGATGCCATGAGTGTGTGCCCCCTGCCCGTCCAGCCACCTCGTACCCCACAGCGGCCGGCGTCAGGCTCCTGCCCTCGGACCCCCCCCTCCACCAAACCCAGCAGGGCCACGTGTCCGGTGACAAGGCGGCGGACGCTCCCCGCGCCATGCCAGCGCTCCTCCCAAACCCCCGCTGCCCCCCACGGCGGGGACCACCTGCGCCCAGCAGGCAGCACCCGCCAACCCCCAACGGGGCGTGGGATGGGGACGCGGGGAGGGGGCTGCGGGGGGGTGCCGGCCGTGCCGGGATGCTCTGGCCGCGCCGCCGCGCTCACTTTCACCTCCCTGCTCAGCCCCAGGCAGCCGCCACATGTTTCGCATTAGGCTCTCCGGACTTCGCCATTCCTGGCTCGCTCGCCAGGGGTAGGGCCTTTTTCCTTCTTCTTGTTGGTTTTTTTTTTTTTTCCCCTTTTTTTTTTTAAAATTTTTTTTTTTATTTTTTATTTTTTTTTTAAATTTTTTTTTTCCCCTCCTCGCTGGTTACAAAACACCAGCCCAGACCACACAAGCGAGGAGGGATGGAGGGAAGGAAAGGCGAAGGGGGAGATTGATGGGCGCTGCCGCGGGCAGGGGTGGTGGGGGGGGGAAGAGACGGCGAAGCTGGGTGCTGCGGCGGGGGGGGTGTCGGGGAGAGGTTGGGGGGGGGGGTGGTGGAAAGCGGGTGAGATTGCAGTCACCTCCGCTTCCCACCTCCTGACCCCGCAGCCCTGCAAAGATAACAGCCCCCGAAGACTGCTGACTCGCCTCGCAGAAATCCAATATCCTCGCCTGGTGAACTAATCGACTACCTGGGCTCGCCACCTCCCCTGCCCGGGCTTAATCCTGCTGCTGCAAAGCTTTAATTAGTTTAACGGTTTCAGGCTTGACAGAGGTTGGCGGCGAGCGCCATGGCCCCCCCCACCCCCTCCTTCCTCCTCCTCGCCCCCGCTTGGGTGGCAGGGTGGGAGATGTGGCACCATGAGGGCGTAAGGGGCTGCTCTGTGTGTGTGTGTCCCCCCCCTCCACGCGGGTCCCCTGAGGCTGCTGGCGCTCAGCCCTGACCCCCAGCGCTGTTGGTTGGTTGGGGGGCGGGGAGGGGGGGCGCATGGAAGGGCTCGCTTGGCACCGGCGTGGCGGCAGCTTGCGGCGGAGGGATGGCCCCGCAAGACACGGACGTGGTTTGGTGCCCGGCTCCGAGGCCACCCAGACGTCAGGGTGGGGCCGGAGATGCCACCGGGAGACAGGCGGGCGGCGGGGGACCCAGCCGCCACACAGATAGGGACATGCCGGCACGACGCCTCCCACCCCGCCGGGGCGCCGTGCCCAGCTGCCCGCAGCGGCAGCGCCGGGGACTGGGGGTCCTGCCCGTCACCCCGACGCCTCCTGCGTCCCTGGGCACCGCGGTGGCCCTAAATACCCCCATAGGGGTGTGGTGTGTGGGGGTCTCTGGACACCCCCATCACCCTTGTTGTGCCTGCACAGCTGTCACAGCTGTCCCTTGCGTGTGCGCACACACATCTGGGGCGCTGCAGAGGTGCCCCCCCCCTCGCACACACACACACGATGGGGGTGTCCCCACTCCTTGCACAAGCCTGGGGACACTGTGGCGGTGCCTCTCCCTCGCACACTGGGGCACGGTGGAGGTTTTCCTCCCTTGCACCCCCAGCTCCCCCCCCCCCCCCCATTTGCTGCTGTCCCCTCTGTGCCCTGTCCCTTGCGCTCCCCCCTTCCTCGCTGACACACACCCGCCCCCCCCCCCCCTTCCCCCGTTAGTCCCCCGGAGCCCGTCCTGCGCCTGCTGACACCAATGGAAAATCCCCTCCAGTGACAGCTTCCTGGCAGGCGCTTTCCAAGGGTTTCCGTGTTCCCCAGCCAGCCCCCCCCCCCCGCCCCCCCGGCCACCTCCTCCCTGCGCCGTGCGGGGGGTCGGGCAGGCAGGAGGACCCCCCGCCTTCGCCCCCCCACCCCGTCCTCCGCGTCCCCCTCGCCTCGGCACCCCAAAGCACGAGGGTCCTGCTCCCTCCTCTTCCTCCTCGCACCTCGTCACCCTGCCTGCGCCCCCGCGCACCGGGCGTCCCCTGCCACCACCCTGCCCGCCTCCAGAACGGGGGCACCCATCAGTACCAGGGGTCCTTTGGGATCCCACCTAAAAACCCTCCTGGGCACCCACCCGCCTTGGGGACCCACCACCCTGCGATGCCACCAGCGCGTGGGTTGGGAGCAGGGCAAGAGGCGGGGGTCCGGAGGGGTGGGCACGGATGGGTGCTGGGGCACAGGGTGCTTGCGGGCAGCCCTGAGCCCTCCTTCAGGTGTCACCCCACTCCCGCGGCGGTTGGAAGCCGGCTGTCACCACGTCCCCCCCGCCGCCCTGCCCTCTCTGCCACGCTGGTAATTAGGAGACTGAGCAGATGGCGCCTGGGTTTCATCTTAGGTAACGGGTCCAGCCGAGCTGCTCGGCCGCTGGTTGCCTTCGCCAGGCCGTCGGTTGCCAGAGCAGAGGGTTTTTTTGGGGTTCTCCCCCCCAGGGAGGGAGCTGGTGGGGGGACACGGCCCCCCAGCGCGGCGCTGGGACACGATGCTGCTGCGGGAGATGGTGCTGGGAAGGGCTTGGCTTGCACCTGGGGCAAATGCACCTGGGAGTCGTGGCCCCAAGGGAGAGTGGGGCTGGAAGCCACCCTCCCACGGCACCCTGGGGTGTGACGTCCCCGGGGCAGGCTCAGGCACCCCCCCAGCACTGGGGAGGGGGCTCTGGGAGCACTGAGAGATACGCAGGGGGTGGCTGCAGGTCTTAGCATCTCCCCAACCACCCAGCACCGCAGCAAGGCAGGGTGGGAAACTCGTTTCCCAAACAGCTCCCAGATCCCGGCTGGTTCTGGAAACGGGGACCCCAGGGACACCGATGACCCCACGCTGCTGGGGACGATGCTGAGTGGGGGGACACAGCCCTTCTCTCCGGCCTGGCTCCAGGCATCCTGCAGCGCAGTCCCCAGCCTGGCTGGTGGCAACGCCAGGGCCTGGTGGTCCCGGAGCTGGTGGGACCCTTGATGGGTTCAGCCCTCAGCTCCGTAACGTGTCACGGTGCCCTCGAGGCGGGCAGGGATGGGGCTGCCTGGACAGCCTCCTGTTCCCCCTGTTGCAAGGAACCATCTCCCCCTGCAACAACCATGAGAAACCACCTCCCCTGCATCCACCATCTCCCCCCTCAAGAAACCATCTCCCACCTAAGTAACCATCTCCTCTGCAATAACTATCTCCCCTCCGACGACCATCTCCCCTGCAGTGACCACCTCCCCTGCACCGACCATCTCCCCTACAAGAAACCCTCTCCCCTGCAATGATCATCTCCCCTGCAATGATCATCTCCCCTGCAATGACCATCACCCCCCAAGGAAACCATCTTCTCTGCAATGACCATCTCCCCCCCAAGAAACCATCTCCTCTGCAACGACCATCTCCCCCCCCAGGAAATCATCTCCCCTGCAATGACCATCTCCCCCCAAGAAACCGTCTCCCCTGCAGCAACCACCTCCCCCCCAGGAAACCGTCTCCTCTGCAATGACCATCTCCCCCCCAAGAAACCATCTCCTCTGCAATGACCATCTCCCCCCCAAGAAACCATCTTCTCTGCAATGACCATCTCCCCCCCAGGAAACCATCTCCTCTGCAATGACCATCTCCCCCCCAGGAAATCATCTCCTCTGCAATGACCATCTCCCCCCAAGAAACCGTCTCCCCTGCAACGACCATCTGCCCTGCAATAACCATCTCCCCTGCAATGACCATCTCCCCCCAAGAAAACATCTCTCCTGCAACAACCATCTCCTCTGCAATAACCATCTCCCCTGCAACAACCATCTCCCCTGCAAGGACCGTCTCCCCCCCAGGAAACCGTCTCCTCTGCAATGACCACCTCCCTGCAGAGACCATCTCCTCTGCAACGACCATCTCCCCCAGAAGAAACCATCTCCCCTGCAACGACCATCTCCTCAAGAAACCCTCTCCCCTGCAATGATCATCTCCCCTGCAATGACTGTCGCCCCCCCGGAAACCATCTCCTCTGCAACGACCATCTCCCCCCCAAGAAAACATCTCCCCTGCAATGACCATCTCCTCTGCAATGACCATCTCCTCTGCAACGACCATCTCCCCAAGAAACCATCTGCCCTGCAATGATCATCTCCCCTGCAATGACCGTCGCCGCCCCAGGAAACCATCTTCTCTGCAATGACCACCTCCCCTGCCGCGACCATGTCCCCCCCAAGAAACCCCCTCCCCTGCAGCGACCACCTCCCCTGCAAGAGCCATCCCTCCCCAAACGACCACCTCCCCTGCAATCATCTCCCCCCGCAAGAACCCATTTCCCCGGGGAAGGACCCTCTCCCCCTACCCCACAGCCTTGGGTGGCCTCAGCCACCCCAGGGACACGGTCCCCTCCGTGCCCAGGTGCCCCCAAGCCCCAGCGGAGCCCCCTCTCCCACCCCGGCCCCCAGAGGGGCCTGACCCCCATCCCCAGCTGGGTAGGAAGGGGGGGTAGGAGGCGGCGATGGGGCTGGGGTGGGGGTGGGGGGACCGGGGGCGGCGAAACGGCTTGACAGATGGACTGCAGAGATGGTGGCACCTCGGCCGGCTGGAGCCCAGAGCCGCAGTTCAGAGCGAGCAGGGAAACGGGCTAAATTTAGCCGCTTTCCTCGGTGCCAGCTTTGTTCCCCCGCCCCGCCGAGCCGGCGCGGGAGGCGAGCAGCCGGCCTGGCCCCCTCCCCTGCCCTCTCCCCCCGCCTTAGGGCTGGGAGGGGGGGACAGAGGACACCCCAGCACCCAGCCCTCAGGGTGCCAAGTCGGGGCGCCGGGGGCTCCTCGGGGTGCCGGGTATTTTTTACGCACATCTCCGTGCCGCGGCCGTGGGGTGCTTTGCCCCAGCGTTGGTGACCGTGCCCCAGGGTGTCGTGTCCCATTCCCCCCCCCCCCTCAAAAAAAAGCACTGGCAGGCCTGAGGCTGCGCAGATGGCCGTGACCCCCCCTCTCCGGGCTCCCTGTTATAGCCACAGCATGAGTCACAGCCCCGGTGTGTCCCTGCCCAGCGCCGGCCATGCCGGGTCATGTAACACCCGCGGCCGCCCCGGCGCGGAGGGGTGCTCCGTCCCCTGCTCACCCACAGCTCACGCCACCCAGGTGCCCCCCAACACCCTGCTGGGGGTCTTGCGGGGGGGGAGGGGGTCACAGAGGCGACACTGAGCTTCCCCCCCTGTCCCCAGATGCCTGCGAGGCCGCGGTGAGCTGCGGGTTAACGCCAAGCGGGGCCGGGATCCTGCGAGGCCAGTAACATTTGGAAGGCGCCAGATGGACGCGTGCCCGTGCCGAAGGCTCGCTCGGCACCGCCATGCTTCCCCCCCCCCACCCCACCCCGCCCCCCCAACGCCGGGCGCTGGGGCTGGGGGGGCTGCCCAAGGCACCAAAGGGGCGCCCATCGGGATGCGGGGATGCTGACCCACCGGGGGCCTGGACCACCCCCACCCCCTGCGCCACGCCGGGTTCCCCTCGCGCCGTGCCGGGGTCCAGGTGCACCCACTGAGCCGGCGGCAACGCCGGCGCACCCCGTGGGTGCCCACACCGCGCCGGGGGGCAACCAGGTGGGGTCCGGGGGGGAGTGTGGGGTGGGGTGGGCAAGGGAAGGGGGGGGGGGTACAGGCAGGGGGAGCGCAGCCAGTTGCCTCCTCCCTCGGCCAATTTTAGAAACTGGCTCGACAAGAAAAGCAGAATGGGCCGGGCAGGATTTACGGCCGGGCTGGTGTCAGGGTGGGTGTTTTTTGGTTTTTTTTTTTTAAATTTTCTTTTTTTTCTTCCTTTTTTTTTTTTTTTTTTTTTTGTTGCGGGAGGCGCGCGCACACACACACACAACCAAGAGTTGAGCGGAAACTCCTGGCTACGGATCCTGTTTCCTGGGAGATGCTGGGGCCGAGCTGGGGTGTGGGAGCCACTGGGGACGATGCCAGCGCTGACGTGCCGGGGCAGGGGTGCGGGGAGGGGGGGGGGGGGCAGCCCCACGGCCGTGGGGCTGCCCCCCCCCCCCCTCCCCGCACCCCTGCCCCGGCACGTCGGCAGCCTGGCATCCCGCGTACAGGGGGGGGATGGAGGGGATGCACCCACCCATGGGTGCTGGGAGGGGGGGGGGGGGGGCGGGCTGCAGGTGCACAGGGTGGTTGTGCGCGCGCAGGTGTGGGCACAGCTACGGGCATGGGGGGGATTGCGGGGGGGGGGGAGGATTGTGCACCCAGGGGTGCACCCACGGGGGGAGGATTGTGCAGGTGCGGGTGCACACGCGGAGGGAGGATTGTGCACCCAGGGGGGAACCCATGGGGGGAGGATTGTGCGCATGTGGGTGCACCCACGAAAGGGGGATTGTGCGCCCACGGTAGCACCCACAGGGGGAGGATTGTGCACAGGCGGGTGTACCCACCAAGGGAGGATTGTGCACATGTGGGTGCACCCACAATGGTTGGATTGTGCACCCATGGGAGCACCCAGGAAGGGAGAATTGTGCACAAGTGGGTGCGTCCACGGGGACAATTGTGCACATGTGGGTGCACCCACAGGGAGGAGGATTGTGCACCCAGGGGTGGACCCACAGGGGGAGGATTGTGCACACGCGGGTGCACCCGCAAAGGGAGGATTGTGCACACATGGCGGTACCCATGGGGGGAGGATTGTGCACCCAGGGATGCACCCACGGATGCACCCAGGGATGCACCCATGGGGGGAGGATTGTGCACATGCGGGTGCACCCGCAAAGGGACGATTGTGCACATGTGGGTGCACCCACAGGGAGGAGGATTGTGCACCCAGGGGTGCAGCCATGGAGGGAGGATTGTGCACCCATGGTAGCACCCACAGGGGGAGGATTGTGCACACGCGCGTGTACCCACAAAGGGAGGATTGTGCACACATGGCGGCGCCCATGGGGGGAGGATTGTGCACATGTGGGTGCACCCACAGGGAGGAGGATTGTGCACCCAGGGGTGGACCCACAGGGGGAGGATTGTGCACCCAGGGGTGGACCCACAGGGGGAGGATTGTGCACCCAGGGGTGGACCCACAGGGGGAAGATTGTGCACCCATGGTAGCACCCACAGTAGCACCCACAGGGGGAGGATTGTGCACACCTGGGTGCAGTCACGGGGAGGATTGTGCATCCGGAGGTGTACCCACGGAGGGGAGGATTGTGCACATGCGGGTGTACCCACGAAGGGAGGATTGTGCACACATGGTGGCACCCATGGGGGGAGGATTGTGCACACCTGGGTGCAGTCACGGGGAGGATTGTGCACGCCTGGGTGCAGTCACGGGGAGGACTGCACCCAGGGATGCACCCACGGAGGGGAGGATTGTGCACCCAGGGATGCACCCACGGAGGGGAGGATTGTGCACGTGTGTGTACACCCATGAAGGGAGGATTGTGCACACATGGGTGCACCCACAGGGAGGAGGATCGTGCACCCAGGGATGAACCCACAGGGGCAGGGTCGTGCACCCACGGGTGCACCCACAGAGACAAGCACGGGTACAGGTGCACGGTGCGCACCCACGTGTGTGCGGGTGCACCCAGAGGTGCAGAACACACCCGGGCTGTGGCGCGCACACCGACGGGTGCACATGCGGGGGCGCACGGCTGCACCCCCCCAGGGGTGACGACACGGGCGTCTGCAGCACCCACCTCCTGTGCACATGCAGGATCACGCCCCCGGGGGGGCACAACGCACCGACAAGCGCCGCCGTGCCCCCGCGCCCTCCCAGCCACGCGGCGCTGGCAGCTCCAGCCGGGCACCCAGGCAGCACCCATGGGTCCCCCTAGCCCCCCAGTACGGCCAGGCTGGCAACTGTGGACCCCCATCCCGGACCCAGGAGGCCATCGCCGGTCCGGGGTCCAGCAGCGACACGCAGCCGGGGGGATGAGTACGTGTGGGGAAACTGAGGCAGGGAGAGGGACGGATGGAAACAGGGATGTGCCCCGGCTGCGGATGGAAACAGGGAGCCGCAGCCAACTCTCCCAGAGGAGCTGGGTGTCCTGCGCCACCCCAGCCCCCCGGCTCTGCTCCCCACACCCAGCTGCCCTCCCAGCTCCGGTTACAGCCAGGCTGTGGCACGGCCGTGTCCCCGGGGCGGGGGGGGCCATGCTCCCCAGGGACGGGGGGATCAGGGCACCCAACTCTCCCCGCACCCACCCACCACCCACCGGCATCACTGATCCAGCCACGTAGGAGCCTCAGAGCGCACACACCTATAGATATGCCTGTTTTTCCCGTGTTCCCCCCCCACCCCAACCCCCTGCCCCTGCTCCTCGCTGAGGAGCTTTCCATTAAAATTGGAAGAACGCAACTTGCCGGCAGAGCCCCGGCGCGGATCGTACACAGCCTGTCACTCACACATCACTTTGTAGATGCCCATAAATTGCTTCATTACCTCTTCTAATTGAGGAGAACGCAGCTGCTGTGGGGCGGTGACAGAGCGCCTTCCCTTTGAAGGATGCCTCGCTCTCCAAAGACGGGTCCGGCAGAGCCGCAGAGCCCCCCCCCCCCCCCAACCCCCAAACATCCCAATAATAATAATAATAATAATAGTAATAATAGCGATAATAACAGTATCCAAGCAGCATCCCTCGGCAAAGGGCAGCGGGGCTCACGTGCACCCGCTTGCGGGAGGGGGATGAGGTACTTGGGGGGGCCCCTGCACCAGTGGGGGAAACTGAGGCACGGGGCAGGTTGCACCATGCCTGGGGAGAGGGTGGGGATGCAAACCCCCGCCTCGCACCGGCACTCGGAGGCGGGGGGACACCACGGTGGTGACAGCCTTTAGGGACAACCCCACGCTCGGGGTGGGTGGGGGGGACGGGGACACAGAGGATGGTGCAGGGGTGGTGGTGGGGGGGGGGGGGGGGGGGGTGGGTGGGAATCCACAGCGCTGCCAAAACTCCCCGGGGGGAACTTCCCACCCTGCTCGGGGTGGGGGCTCCATCCTCCCAGCTTCGGCGGCACGACACCGAGGGTCCCCGCCACCCTCTTGCAGCCCTGGCCCCATGCGGCCCCCAGCTCCGAAACCACCACCACCACCCCCCCCAACCCCCCCGGCTTTGTCTGGCAGGCGGCGAGCGGCTGCGGCTGGGCTCGGTCCCCTTGCAGGATACTGCAGAAGGATTTACTGTATTGCAGCTTGTGCTGGCTGCAGCCCAGCGCACAATAGATTAGCTGTAGCCCAGGGCAGCACGTTGCGGGGGAAGGAAAGGTGGGATTCGTTGGGATGCAGATTGCAGGGCATTTGCTGCAGTATACTGCAGGATGCGGCCCTCGCTCAGGACCACCCCCCCCCAAACTCCCTTTAGCATCCCCCTCCAAGCCCTGGCAGAGGGGCTTCGAAGGGGCTCGTGCGTCCCGTCCCCGCGCCGTCACCTCCGCCAAATTTTATGGCGTGGGTGTTTGCCACGCTGGCGGGTGCCCAGGCGGCGCTGGGGGACACCCAGCTTGTTGCCCCGCCATCGCCATGGCGGGGGGGTGTTGAGGGGCTGCGGTCCCCGACGGCGCCCGGGTGCTGCTGGGGGGCGCCGGGGCCCCCCCCTCGCTGGGTGCGACGGCACAAAGCTGGTGCAGGGAGGAAGCCGGGGACTGCGAGCAGCACTAATTGATGGCGATTAATTCAGCTCCTACCTCCCCGGGTGGTGGGGAGAGATGCTGAGACACAAACCCAGCCCCCCCCCGAGCTCCCCAAACACCTCCCCGCTCTCCCCCCAGCACGGGCACCCCGGCCCTGGGGGACTCACACTGCCTGTCCCTGGGGACGTGGGGGGCTCTAGGGGGTGCCCGACTCCCGCTGCTGCCCCAGAGGTGCTGGGTGCCCATGGACGTGGTTTGGGGATGGGTCCTTGGGGTGGACCCACCTCCCCAGGGTGCTTTTGGCTGCTGGGTGGGTGGTGGTGGTGGGGGGTCCTGCTGGCACCCCCACACCTCTCCCCACCCCTCCGGGATGCAGGGATGGCGGCACACGGGGAGGCGATGCTCGGGGGAGCAGAGGGGCCAGGGGTCACTGATGGCCTCGTGGTGCCACCGCGGCACCTTTGGCAGTGTCACCAGCCGGTGGGTGCCAACGAGGGGACCCGGGAGCGCTGCTGCCACCTCCTCCAGCACCCAGCCCCCATCGGGCACCGCGGGCGGGGGGGTGGCGCGGCAGGCGGGGGGATGGACAGACGGACGGAAGGACGGACGGATACCCCAGCGGGCTGTCTGGATTTTCGAGGGGAGTTCGGAGCCTGCGGATTCAGGCTCCGTAATCCTACGTGGGATGCAGTTTCCACAGCAACAGCGGGTCAGAGGGCAGCGAGGGGAGCCGGCTGCTCCGCTTGGGATTGCGATTGTGCTGCCGGTGCCGAAAAAGGCGCCAGGGCGAGGTGCCGGGATGGACGGCGGGGCCGAAGGCAGGCGGCGGCGATGCGGGGGGGCCGCATGGGGCGCGGGGGCGGCCAGGCTGGTGCTGCCGGGGGAGGCGGCGGGCGGGCGAGCAGGGCTCAGTGTGGCGTTGTCAGCAAAGATGTCACTAATTGTCTGCAGGAGCAGCAAACTCTCGTTAACCCTTGGGCAGCCGGCGGCGGGCATGCTGCCGAGGCCGGGGGGGGCACCCAGGGACCTGCTGCCGAGCACCCTGGGGCTGGCCCACCTCTGCCACCGCCCCGCCTGCATGGCCCTGGGCAAGGCACCTTAATGGGCCCACACCCCGCCTTCTCCCAGGGTGGCTACTGGGACCCCAGCGCATCCCAGTTGGTGGCCACGGCCAGCGGGGTGACCCCGGGCAGCCCCTCTCCTTGCCCCGTGGGGCTCTGGCTTTGCCCCCGCTGCCGGCGGTTGTGCCAGCACTTGGCCAAGCAGGAGCACGGAGGCAAACGCCGACAGTGCCAAGGCCACCAGGGCAGGGCCACCTCCATCCCATGTCACCTCCATCCTCGGCCACCCCCATCCCCAACCACTGGCCCCACGGGTGCCCCTGGCTAGCGCAGCAGGCTGCGGGCACAGGCGGAGGGGGCCATAGCACCCACGCCGTGGCCACCACCCAGCCCACGCCACACTCCGCACCTTCGCCGCAGCTCCATCGTGTGGGAAAAGGGCGCGTGGCCCCGCGGTGACGCTTGGGGACAAGGCACGAGCCCCCACCCCGCCCCAGGAGGCTTCGGCATGGCTGGCGGAGCCGTAAGCGCCGGGGTTGAGGCAGAAATGGCTTTTCCACCTCCCAGCCGGCTCCTCTACCTGGGAGCGCTGCCGGGAAGCGCTGACGTCGGCAGGAGCGGGTTGGGGGGGAGGCCAGGGGGCCGGGAGAGCCGGAGCAGGGTCAGCAGAAAGCCTCCGGCGCTGCTCGCCCCTGCCAGCCGCCCCACGCACCTTTTGTTCCCGCTCAGCACCTTTCCCAGCACTTCCTGGCTCCCCCAGCTCCTCTCCAGGGGGGCCAGGGCAGGGCCCCCCCACCGACACCGGGGGTTTTGGCGAGCAGATGCCTCCTGGGCAAGGCAGGAGGTGGCCAGCGTGGCTCACGCCACGTCCCCATGCGGCGATGGGGACGTGGGCGCATCCTGCCCCAAGGTGGGGTGAGAGGGGGGAGGTGGCGGCTGCTCTGCGGGGGGGGGATTTGAACCCGAGCCCAAAAAAACAGACACACACACACACCCCCGATAGCACTGGGATGCGGCAGAGGGAGGGGGCGAGGGGAGGAAGGCAGCATGGCTCCTCATCCCCATGTCCCTCAGCATCAACCCGGTCCCCAGCTGCTGCCCCAAGGCACAGCCAGCCCTAAGCCCAGGGGAGGGGACGGATCCCGCACTGGGGAATGGGTACAAAACCAGTGCTCCCAGTGCAGGCAGCCCCGGGGACTGGGAGGACGCAGAGCGCAGCCCGCTGCCCCCACCCTTGGCGTCCCAGCAGCTCGGTGGGGACACCGAACTGCCACCCCCGGCAAAGCCCACCCTGCAGGGTGACAGCACCCCAGCAGCGCCACGGTGGGTGCAGCTCGCCTGTCGTCCCCCCCCTCCCAGTGCCCGGGGAGAAGCCGGGGCTGGGCAGGTCTGTACACGGCCGGGGACTCTCCCAGCCTCCAAGGACTCTCAGCTGGGATTTCCTGAGCGGGACGCGGGTTTGCGGATGTCGCAACACTCCGTGATTTCTGCCCCGTGAGCTCCTCGGACCCACGCATGCAGCCGGCAGCCCCACGGGCACCCATGGGCGAGGAGTCCTGTGGTGTGGATCGCACCAGTGGCCACTAAACCTCCTCCCTTTGCCGAACACCTGGCCCAGGACGCCACCGGCGCTTAGCGTGAACCAGCCCCGAGCTCCCAGGGCAGCACTGCGGCAGCTACACCCTGCCCAGTACGGCTTACTGGTCATACTGGGGTCATCCTGCAGCTGGCACCGTCCCTAAGCAGCTCCTTGAGTTTCAGCGCTGCCTTGGGGACCTCCTGTCCCCCGGCGTCCCACCATGCGCCCTCCAGTTGGGGTGCAAACCCACCCCTGGGTGCAAATTCGTCCTTGGGTATAAATTCAACTCTGGGTGCAAATTCATCCATCGGTGCAAACCCATCCCTGGGTGCAAATTCAGCCCTGGGTGCAAATTCATCCATTGGTACAAACCCATCCCTGGGTGCAAATTCATCCATTGGTGCAAAGTCAGCCCTGGGTGCAAATTCATCCATTGGTGCAAACCCATCCCTGGGTGCAAACCCATCCCTTGGTGCAAAGTCAGCCCTGGGTGCAAATTCATCCATTGGTGCAAACCCATCCCTGGGTGCAAACCCATCCCCGGGTGCAAACCCACCCCTGGGTGCAAATTCAGCCCTGGGTCCAAATCCATCCATTGGTGCAAATCCATCCCTGGGTATAAATTCATCCCTGGGTGCAAACCCCCCCCCCCTCCCCGGGTGCACCCCCGGCTGCAGGGCTCTGCACCCCATTATTTCACCTTCCAGCCAAGCCCCAGCACCCCTCTCCTTCCCCCGCTGCCCCATCCCACCCCAGTGCCACCCTGTCCCCCCGCAGAGTGCCGCAGGTCGTCCCCCCCCCGCCGCCAGCCTCGCCCTCCGGATACAGCAGACAGGTCTCTTCCCCCACCCCCCCCACCCCCCCCAGGCTCCCTTGCTCGGCGTCTGGCTGAGCTAAGCGTATTTAGCGCTTTTAATTGTTCTTAATAAATCAATCCCGCCAGCCCCTTAAATCATTTTTGTGGCTTCCCTCTCAGCCGTCCCCGCGGCCGCGCTGGTGTGGAGCCTGCTGTCTGCAGCGCTGCCGGGGGGGGGTGTGTTGGGGGGGGGGGACACGACACCAAGCCGGTGTGGGGCGGGGGGTCAGGACGCACCCTGCCCACCCCAGCACCCACCTCGCTGCTCCTCGCCCGCGGGTGCAGCCCAGGGGTGGCTGTGAGACCCCAGCAAGCGGAGCATCCACCCGGGAGCTGGGCGATGGGGTGCTCCGCCTGCCCGGAGCGTGCCTCAGTCTCCCCTCCCCGGCATGGGTGGCTTTAGGGATGCGCCCCTCCCTGCTCTGCAGGTTCGGTCACCCCAATATCACCGTGTTTTGGGGGACATTAAGGGGGCTCAAGTCCCTTCTCGTGTTGTGGCTACGGCTCTGCAGAGGGATGCAGAGGGAACAGCACCCTGCTGGCCCCATGCCCCGTGTGCCTCAGTTTCCCCAAGGCACAGCCCTGCCAGGACAAGCTCTGGGGCTAAGCAGGGGCTGGGGGGGTGGTGGTGGTGAAACACAGTGTGGGGGGACCCCAGTGGGTCCCTCGCCAAAGCTGAGCCTGTGCCCGCAGGTGGTGACAGCGGATGCCACCGACGTGGCGCGTCTATCCCAAGCCGGTGCACGGTGGTGCCAGGTTTTCACCAGCACGGACGGACGTGTGCCTCCCCCTGCGAGCGAGCCCCCCGGTGCCACCGCCGAGCCCAGGGACACGCGCTGTCCCCCCACCCGTGCCCAGCCATGGCAGCACCCAGCACTGAACCGCTGAGGGCGCAGGCTGAGGCCGGCCGCGCTCATCACACCCCAGGCGGGACCAGCCCCCAACCACCTCCAGGGGACCTCTTGGTGCTCGGCGCTGCGCGGGGACGACGCTGACACCCAGCCGGGTGACAGTACTCCTCTTTCGGGGGCCAGACCACGCGCCCACCCCACACTGGGGTGGGATGGGGCAGGGGGGGAAGGAGAGGGGTGCTGGGGCTTGGCTGGAAGGTGAAATAATTGGGGTGCAGAGCCCTGCGGTCGGGTTTGCACCCAGGGGTGGGTTTGGACCGATGGATGAATTTGCACCCAGGACTGAATTTGGACCCAGGGCTAAATTTGGACCCAGGGCTGAATTTGCACCCAGGGATGGGTTTGCACCCAGGGATGGGTTTGCACCAATGGATGAATTTGCACCCAGGGATGGGTTTGCACCCAGGGATGGGTTTGCACCAATGGATGAATTTGCACCCAGGGATGGGTTTGCACCAATGGATGAATTTGCACCCAGGGGTGCGGTTTGCACCAATGGATGAATTTGCACTCAAGGATGGGTTTGCACCCAGGGATGGGTTTGCACCTAGGGCTGAATTTGCACCCAGGGGTGCGGTTTGCACCCGTGGATGAATTTACACCCCCCAGTGCTCCCAACCCGCATCCCCCTCCATCCCAACCGCCCGACCCCGCATCCCCAGCCATCACCCCGCCGTGCGAGAGACGAGCACCCCGAGACCCGAGCCGGCTGCCGGGGGGCAGGGGGGAAGATGCCGTGTCACCCAACCGGCCCGCGCTGGCTGGCTTGGGGCGAAAACCAAACCCGGCAGGGCTTGGAGGGAGAGAGCTAACCTTGACACAGTTGCAGCAGTCACTAATAGCAGGCAATATGCCTGTTCTTGGGGGACTGTTGCAGTTGCTAAGATACTGGCAGCCGTGTGAATGGAAATGGGTCAGTAAACCTGTGGAGAGATAGTGTGACACTGTAACCGGCACAGCTGTTGCAGCCTACATCGAAATCCCACCCTTTCAATATTTATCACTCTCCGCCTTCGGTTCCTTCCTCCCAGCAATTTTCCACGTTGGGTTTTTTTTTTTTGGGGGGGGGGTTGGTTTTTTTTTTGTTGTTTTTTTTGTTGTTTTTTTTTTCCTTTCCCAGGGTTTGGGGAAAACAGCCCCCCCACCCCGAGAAGAATCGAATGGGGGGAAAAAGACAGGTGGCGGAGATGGCAGAGGGGATGGGGTGGGAAAAGCGAGTCGGTGGGAGATGGGGAGGGAAATCAAAGCCCCCCCCACACACACACACAAACGCATACTTTGGGTGGGTGTCTCTCCTCACCCCGCCCCAGCCAGCTCCATGAGCAGGATGGAGCCAGTTCTTGGAGAGATTTAACAGGAAACAGGCTATAATCCCCCTGGTAGGAAAACGGGTTAAAAGGTCAATTTACTTCTGTCCCTCGTTTAGGCACTGTGGTGAAATTACACACTCGCCCGAGCCGCCGCGCGCGGCTGCAAGAGGAGGCAGCGGGTGGCCATGGCCATCCCTATTTGTCCATCCATCCATCCATCCATCCATCCATCCATCCATCCATCCATCCATCCGTCCATCCATCCGTCCATCCAGGCCTGCCGCTCTCCCTGTTGCCTTCCCGAGATGCCACTGGGAGCACATGGCCGGGATGGCGTTCCCATCCCCGCCGTCCCACCAGCAGTGGCTTATCCCGCCCCGCGCCGCTCGGCGCCACACGCGTGTTGGCACGTGCACACGCAGCTGCGAGGAACGCGCACGCGCACGCACGCCCCGGCCACGACGCTGCACGGGAATTTGGCTCCACTGCCCGCCCCGGCGCTGGGGCAGGGGTAAACCAGTGAGGAGCACTGTGTGTCCCCCCAAATCTCCAGTGCCCCCCCCCCTGCAGTGCCCCAGCACCCCCACCTCAAGTGCTCCAGCACCTCCCTAAATGCTCCGGCAGCCCCCCCAGTGCTCCAGCATCTCCCCAAATCCTCTAGCATCGCCCCCTAATGCCCCAGCAGCCCCATCCCAAATGCTCCAGCATCCCCCCGAATACTCCAGCATCCCCATAATGCTCCAACAACCCCCCCAGTGCTCCAGCACCCCTACCCCTAATGCTCCAGCATCCCTTAAATACTCCAGTATCCCCATAATGCTCCAGCAGCCACCCTAATGCCCAGCAGCCCCATCCCAAATGCTCCAGCATCGCCATCCCAAATGCTCCAGCATCCCCCCGAATACTCCAGTATCCCCATAATGCTCCAGCAGCCCCCCCAGTGCTCCAGCACCCCCACCGCAAAGGCTCCAGCATCCCCCCGAATACTCCAGTAGCCCCATAATGCTCCAGCATCCCCATCTCAAATGCTCCAGCACCCCCCCAAATACTCCAGTAGCCCCATAATGCTCCAGCAGCCCCCCTAATGCCCCAGCACCCCCACCCCAAACACTCCAGAATCCCCCCAAACACTCCAGCATCCCCCCAAATACTCCAGCCCTCACTAAATGCTCCAGCATCTCCCCAAGTCTTCCAACATCCCCCCCCAGTGCTCCAGCACCCCCACCCCAAACACTACAGCATCCCCCCTAATGCCCCAGCATCCCCCTAAATGCTCCAGCATCCCCCCAAATACTCCAGCATCTCCCCAAAATGCTCCAGCATCCCTCCAACGTTCCAGCATTCCCCCCAAAATGCTTCAGCATCGCCCCAAAATGCTCCAGCATCCCTCCAATATTCCAGGATTGCCATCTAATGCTCCAGCATCACCCCAAAATGCTCCAGCGTCCCTCCAATGTTCCAGAATCCCCCTCAAAATGCTCCAGCATTCCCCCAAAATGCTCCAGCATCCCACCCAAAATGCTCCAGCATCCCTCCAGTGTTCCAGCATCCCCCCAAAAATGCGCCAGCATACCTCCAATATTCCAGGATTGCCATCTAATGCTCCAGCATCTCCCCAAAATGCTCCAGCATCCCCCCAAAATACTCCAACATCCCTCCAGTATTCCAGGATCCCCATCTAATGCTCCAGCATCCCACCCAAAATGCTCCAGCATCCCTCCAATGTTCCAGCATCCCCCCCAAAATGCTCCAGCATCCCCCTAAAATGCTCCAGCGTCCCTCCAACATTCCAGCATCTCACCCAAAATGCTCCAGCATCCCACCCAAAATGCTCCAGCGCCACTCCAGCATTCCAGCATCCCCCCAAAAATGCTCCAGCATACCTCCAGTATTCCAGGATTGCCATCTAATGCTCCAGCATCCCCCCAAAATGCTCCAGCATCCCCCCAAAATACCCCAACATCCCTCCAATATTCCAGGATCCCCATCTAATGCTCCAGCGTCTCCCCAAAACGCTCCAGCATCACCCCAAAATGCTCCAGCGTCCCTCCAACGTTCCAGCATCCCCCTCAAAATCCTCCAGTATCCCCCTAAAATGCCCCAGCACCCCCCAAATCCTCCAGCATCCCCCCAAATCCAAAGCCCCGGTGCTGTGATCCCATCCCTGATGCGCACACGGGACCGAGGAGCCCCGACCGGGCTCAGCTCCCCGACGCGTCTGGGGTTGTCGCAGCCCAACTGGGGCGAGACGGGGCGATACTGGGGAGCACTGGGAGCCAGGACACGGCCACATGGGAGGACGGCACTAGCTGTCCCTTGTCCCCGACCGCCATCCAGGTGTGGGGCAGGAGGAGGGGTGCCGGCAGGCAGTGTCTGTCCCGGAGCGGCCGTGGGGAGCTGGATCTGGCCGGGACCCCGCTGGGAGAAGGAGGAGGAGGAGAACATCTGGTCGCAGGGAAGAGGGACAGTCCGGGGAAATGTGCAGAGCTGTTGGAAGAGGCCCTGGCCGCCCAGGCTGGGGTGGAACGAGCCCCAACACCCCTCCTGCGCCGCAGCTGCGCCGGGGATGGGAGGCACCGGCCCAGGTAGGGGTTTGCTGCGTCCCTGGGAGGGGAAACTGAGGCACGGCGGAGCCAGATGATGCAATTTGGAGCCGCCAGCTCCGGGGTCTTCCCCCCCGCCCCGCAACAACCACCTCTGCGGTCTCCCCAAGCACATCCCAGGTGGCCGGAGGAGCATCGGTGTGCGCCTCCGCCACGATTTATAGTCCGGGGCCTCGCAGCCGGGGGGTGGCGGGGGGCGAGAAGGGAGAAGGGAGGCTGCAGCGAGCAAGCGAGCGGGGAGGTGAGCTCTCCTCCTCCCCAAAGGCGCTCTCTGCCACCCCCCCACCCCACCCCCCCCCCCCGCAGGTGGCTGGAGCAGAACGGTTGATATGGAGACAGGGAAGCACAGACTGTCTGGGTAAGGTGACATTCGACAGATGCCAGGTTCAGACTTGCTCCAGCCAGCATCTCCCCCCGTCTCCCAGCTCCCAGCTCCCTGCCATCGCCTGCCTCCGGCCCCCACGGCCAGCGGCCACCCCACCGGCGAGCCCCCCCCCCCAAAGCAAAGGCATGTGCAGGCAGCGAGGGGGCAGGGGGAGTTGGGGACATCAGAGCACCCTCGGTGGGGTTTTGCACGGTGAAATCCCACCTTGTCCCCATCCCAAAGGCAGGTACCGGCACCCTGTTTGTGTCGTCGCCCCCCCCCCCCCCTCCTCCCCAGACAAAGGGGTGGTGGGGGAGCGTGCCCGGATGCCACGGTGCCAGCCACAGTGCCACGTCCCCCGTGGGCACCCCACGGGGCATATACGCCAGGGACCCACCCAAAATGATGGGGGACCCTGCCAGGATGGGGCAGATCTGGGGGGGGAGGCACCTGGGAAAAAGGACCCCCCCACACACACACACCCCCCCACCATTGCACAACTTTGCAGAGGGGCCAATTAGGAGCTGGTACCTAACGAGAAACACCGCAGCCTTGGGGTGAGCACAGGCTTAGCGTCTCCTGCCCAGGCAGGGTGACACCAGGCATGTCCCCAGGTTTGTTAACTGGGGGGGGGGATGTTCTGAGCTGCCTGAGCCCCCCCCCACCCCTATCTGCAGCCCCATCTTTCTGCACCCCTCTTGCTCCAGCAGTGCTGGAGATAAAGCAGTGCCAGGACTGGCATGCCAGGACCCCCCCCCGCCGGGTGACAGGGTCCCCCCCACCCCCCCTGCACCCAGATGAAGAGCTCGTGGTCTGCAACGAAGGAAACTGGGTGCTTTTTTTTTTTTGGGGGGGGGGGGGGGAAGTAGGAAAAACCACATCTGGGTGTAGCGCTGGGTGGGAGGGGACCCACCCTGCTTCGACCTCCGTGGGTGACACCGCAACCCCCAGCCCTGGGGACAAGCATCGCAGGAGCCGGGATGACCCCCGGGGTTGGGGGGGGGGGTGGTGTTTGGCGAGCGGGATGGCGGGGGCCAGCAGCCCACACAAAGCGCCTGCAGCCGCGCTCCCCCCGCCCCGGGCTGCTGCTCCCTGACCCCCGGCGCTGGGGAGGCTGGAGCCTGTTAATGAGCTCAGCATCATTTCTCAGCATCCCCGGGCCCCGGCGGGGGGGGGGGGGGGCTGCAGGTGTGGGTCACCGCTGGCCCCGGGATGGGGGGGACGCCGCGGCCTGGAATCGGTGGGAAAACGGGAGGAACTTGGCGAGGGTGCTGCGAAAGCCTTCGGCACTCGTTCGGGGGGGGGGGCTGCTGCCTCCTCTTCATCGCCCTTCGGTCCCCCCCCCCCAACCGCCGAAACCGGTTCGCTGCGCTGCTCGGCGGAGCCTCATCCAGGGCGCGGCATCCACCTGGGGACACCCAGCCCCCCAAAATGGGGGGGACGGGACGGGGGACGGGGACACACGCAGCCCCTCTCCCTCCTGCTCCCTTCACCGCATCCTTCTCCCTCCTCCTCCTCTCTCCCCTAAAGCAAAGACGGGATTTTCACCGCTCTGCTGAGCTCCAAACTCCACTTCCAGATTTTCAGTGCGACCTTCTGGCTACCTGGAGCCGGCACTGCAAGATGCCCCCTCTGATCTCCCCTCCCCTCCGGCCCCCCAGCATCCCCGGGGGAGCCGGAGCTGGATGCAGCCAGGAGCTGGATGCAGGGCGGGGAGGGGGGAGCCGGGGGTGGCCGAGGAGGAGGAGGGAGAGGTCGGGCTGCACCTGGATGCAACGGCCGGTCTCGGGGCGGGGGAAGGGGGTGGGGGGGGTGGGGTCGCCGCCCGCCTGGGGATTTTGGGGTGGTTGTGTTTAACCCAGCCTGGTCCGGGGAGAAGCAGGAGCGAGGCCAACAGGGCGCCTGGCAAACTCATTGCATGTGTGGGAGGCGCTGCCATGGCTCCTCGGGCAGCCTTTGCCCCCCCCTGCCTGCACGGCGGGTCGGGTGTCCCTCCCCGTCCGCCCCCTTCCGCGGCCCACGATGGGTCCCCGCTCTCCCGGGACACCCTCCCGCAGGGATGCGCCCCTTCTCCAGGCTCCCCGAGCCCGGATCCGGCCCCCACGGCAGGGGTCTGTGGGACACCACGCCCAGCCGTCACCAACCCCCGTGTCCCCCGGCACCGTGCCAGATAACCGGGGGGGGGGGGGGGGGGGGGGGGAAGAAGGGAGGAAAGACGTAAAGCCCCCCCCCAAAATACCCCAAAACCACCCCCCACCGCCCCCCTCCCTGCTCGGGCGGGAGGAAGAGGGGCCTGTGGGCACAGGCAGCACCGCGGGGTGTTCAAAAAACCCAGCAGTAAAAATAAAGGCAAAGAGATGGAAAAAGCCCCAAAGCGCCAGGTTTCCCCCACTCCCCCCCCCGCCCCCCTCCCCAAACCCCGCTGCCCCCTGCCCTCGCTGCTCTCCCCGCCGGTTATTTCAAGCCCTCCGCATCCCCCCCCCTCCTCTCCTCCTCCTCCTCCTCATTCCCTCCCCGGCACCCTGCTCTCCTCCGCTCGCTCTTGCATTCTGGTATTTGGTGTGTTCCTCAGCTGCAGGAAATTCCTGATGCTCTCCATCATTGCAGCCTGCGCTCGCATCCCCCGCCCTGCCCGCGGCTCCCCTCCAAAGGACGAGCCATGTGCTTTGGACAGCCAGCACCCCCCCAAACCCCCCCCCCACCACCACCTTCCTTACACCCCCCCACCGCCAGCATCGCTCCCCTCCCCGCCGGGGGGGATTCGCTTCTCCCTCTTCGCCTTCTCTTTTCCTCCATCAGCCTTTTTCATTTTCAGCTCCAACCCTTCGCAAAACAAGCCCTTGCCCTGCCAAGGAGTGTGGGGAGAAGGCGGCGGCGGGGGGAGAATCCGAAGCCGCCCAGCCCCGGCCGATCCCCCCTTTTTGCCTGCTTTTCCCCTCTTCGCCTTCCCCTCTCTTCGCGAGGACCGCTCCTGATCTTATTTTAATTCGTCTCAGACGGTGTTGGAGTGTTATTTTAAGAGAGAGGATATGCACAGACATTGTGTTTTCTGCTTTTTTCCTGGCCCCAAGCCAGGCTCTCTGGGCTGTCAGCTACCCACTGTGTTGCAGTCACGTGTGGGAAGAGGCAGCCAGCGCCAGCCTCGCAACTCCTGGTAGCAACATGGAAATCAAGTGTGCACTTTTCTTCCCTCTGTATGTGTCTGTATTATTAATAGCGTCTCTCCCTCTCGCGCGGCGAGTTATCCATAATGTATCTTAATACCTGTCCGTCTGTAAATGATGTATTACGGCTGCGCGCCCGCGCGCAATGGCGGCGGTGCCCGCGCCCGCGTGCCGCGACGGAGTAGGGGGGGGATGAAAAGGCGTCGCGACGCTGCCGTCATCGCCCCCACCCCAGGAGCGAGGGATGGGTACTGGGATGCGGTAGCCGTGAGCGGCTCCGGCCGTTCCCCGGCCCGCTGGGGTGGAATCGGCTTGTGGGATGATGTGGGGAAGGATGGGCAAGGCGGCACTGAGCGTTGCTCCAGGGGACACCGAGGTGCCACCCCATGGATGTCGGCTCCTACGAGCTCGTGCGGGAACGCAACGTGCCGCCGCACACGGGAGGGATGGCGGGATGAGGCGTGCACACGCGTGTGCGAGGCGAGCACAGGCGCGCAGGAGGTCGGCAGGCGGCGGGGAAGGCACAGGCTGGATGGACACAGCACAGGCTGGACAGACACAGCACGGCGGGACGCAAACATGGCCCCGCTTGGGCTACCTGGGAGCAGTCTGGAGGGTCCCAGCCTTGGGGGGGGCTGAGCAGGGCGTCCCCCCACCGCCACACGCCTGGTTTGGTGCGGCACCCAGCTCCCTGTGCACAGGTTTGGCTGGTGCTGCCCCTCTCCGCGCTCCCAGCATCCCCCATCCCCTCCGTGTCTTGGGGACGGGGATGTCAGGGTAGGGAAGGGACTGGGAAACACCAGGGGACTGAGGTCCTCCCAGTGCGCACCAGTAACGCGGAACCCCCAGACCAGACACTACCGATACATACTGTGCCCACACCCTCACACCTACACCGTGCGTGTGCCCGTGCCCGGGTGCAGCGACACGCACATCGCACACGCACCCTCGCGCACCACTGAGACGCCGCAGATGTGAGCAGATGTTGCCCCAACTGGCCTGCAATACCCCCTGCCGACCTCCTGTGCGCGCCTGCGCTCGCCTCGCACACGCGTGTGCACGCCTCACCCCGCCGGCCCTCCCGCGTGCGGCGGCACGTTGCGCTCCCGCACGAGCTCATAGGAGCCGGCATCCATGGGGTGGCACCTCGGTGTCCCCCTGCCCACGGTACCCCCTGCCCATGGTACTCCCTGTCTCCAGGACCCCCTGCCCGTGGTACCCCCCGCCCATGGTACTCCCTGTCTCCAGGACCCCCTGCCCGCGGTACCCCCCGCCCATGGTACTCCCCGCCTGTGGTACCCCCTGCCCGCGGTACCCCCCGCCTGCTCCGCATCCCTGCCATGCACACACCACGCACATCCCCGTACGCCGGGGCACCCTGCACGGGTGCAAGGACACGGGTGCACCCCAACCCCAGGGGGGAGGGGGGGGGTGTCAGCCCTGCACCCCGACGCGGTGGGAGCAGCCTGGGTGCCCTGTGGCCAGCACCCAGCCGTCGTCCCGGGGCCGCGGGGAGCGGGAATCCAGGAAGGCGAACGGGGAACTGGAGGCTTCGCATTTCTGGATTCTGGTTCCCCGTTTCTGCTCCCGGCTGTTTCCATGGAAACTGGCGTCGGACCTGGGAAAATAAGGTTAGGGTTTGCAGAGGAGGCCCTCCGCCAGCGCCCACCTGCCTCCGCGCCCCGCCGGGGGCACATGCCCGGCCACCCCCCCACTCGGGTCTGGGGGCTGAGCGGCACCGGCACCCTCCGGCATCCTCCATCCTTCCGCTTGGTGACCCTTGGGAGTGCGGCACCACGTTGGGTAATTCGGAAACCGGCACTGCCATGCCGCTCCCTGCCACCCCGGTGAGGGGCACCGCTCTCCCCGGGTGCAGCCGGCGGTGGCACCCACCGGACCCACGCTCCCTCCCCACCATCCCGCTCTCCCCCTCGGCGCTCCGAACCCAGCCTCGGCGGGAACTTTCCAACAATGCCCACGTGCCCGCGACGCCCCACCAGCCCCCGCTGGGATGGGGGACGCCGGGAAGGTCTCCAAAAACCCTGCTGCCACGTCCTTGGGTTCTACAAGGACCCGGCGTCTGCCATCAGCATCACCCTCCCCGTTCCCAGTACAGGATCCCCAGTTGCTCCGGGGAAGGTGGGGAGTCGGAAAAGGGGAGAGAACCAGGCCACGACACCTCGGGGGAGACGTGAAGACTAATGAATGGAGGCTTTTAAAAAGCACTTTGAGTGAGAAGTGCTATAGTAGGAACTAATTATTCCTCCCGCCCGCGCGCACACCCGTACGCACACGCGCGCACACGCGCGTCCCGCTCTCTCTCCCGGACTCACGCCTGCAAAATCCCAGCCCACCCTGGCACCGCGGCACCCACCCCCTCGCCCATCGGCACCGCCGCAGCCGGGGAAGATTTCCTCCGAAGCTCTGGTTTTCCTCCTGCTCCCCATGTTTCGGTCGCTCTCAGTGCATCTCTGCACCCCCCTTCGCTGCCGTCACCCCCACTCCCAGCAAAGCCAGCGGCCCCGGGCCGGGGACACGGGGGGGGGATGCTCGCCCTCCTCCTTGTGCTGGGATTTTTTTGGGAGGGTTTCCTTTTTTCTTAAAAAGCCGCCATTTTACAGTGCTGGAAGGCCGGGCGGATGGTCCCTATGGGCCGCTCGGGGATGGACGGCACCTGGCATGGCGGGGCGGGCGGCGGAGACGGCGCGGTCCCTCTGTGTCCCATCCCCATCCCCCCTCACCTCCCGCCCCATTCCCGGCCCCTCGCAGGTGCGACCCTGAGCCCCGGCACGGCCCGGCCAGCGGGACCGGCCATTAGAGGTGCAATTAGGGGCTGGCTTGGAGCGCAGCCCAGCTGCCGGCCGCGGGCAGCGAGGCAGGGGTGGGGGGCTGAGCCCGCTCCCCCATCACCACCCCAAACCCTCCGCCGACCCACGGAGCCCACGGAGCTCCGGGGCAGCGCTGCCGTCGCTCCCCATCCCTCTCCGCTCCTCGGGCGCCGCTCGGCGTGAGTCCGTCCCGCCGTCCCGGCTCTACCCATTGCACCATTTTGCATTCTGGTGCTGGCCGGCCCCGCTGCCCTCCCCACTCCCACCCCCACCCCGGGCTGCGTTTCAGCTGTTCTTGAAATCTGTCCAGGCTGGATTCATCACAAGAGCCCTCAAGCGGCTGCAAACAAACAGAAAAAAAAAAAAAAAAAAGGGGGGGGGGAAAAAAAAAAAAAAAGGAGCGAGCGGGAGCGAGCGGGAGCGAGCAGAGCGATCGATCGGCGCTTGGAGGGAGCGGGGGGGCCCTCCCCGAGTCCCTTCGGCGACGCCAAAACCAGCCCTAAATTTGCCACCCTGAAGAAGAAAGGGGTTGGAGGTGGATGGGCAGGGAGAGGGGGATGGAGAGCGCGAGCTGCCAGCGCCTCCCGGGCCGTGCTGGCGAGGCCCGCGGTGGCGGTGCCGCGGTGCTGGGCGGCAGCGTGGCGGCGGCTCTCCCTTCCCAGCGGAGCCGGGCTCCTACCGCTCCGAAACTTCCCTCTTGTGGTTACTGCAGTTTAAAAAAAAAAGCAAACAGGAGGTTCGGGCGCATTAAGAAAGAAATAGGAAATGGTTTGGGGTGGATGGGATGGGAGGGTGGAGGGTGCCTGCGGGGACGGGGCTCGCCGGCGGCAGCAGGGCCGGGATGGGTGCGGGGTTAGGGTGCCCATTCCCGGAGCTGGGGGAAGGAGCGAGCCCACGTCCCGGCGGAGCAGAGGGGAAAGCGAGGGGGTCACCTCGCTTGGGACCAGGCGGTGAGGACGTGGTGACATGTGAAGGGCGGCTGTGTCCCCATATCCCAGCCTGCGGACGGGCGGTAACGGCGGCAGGGGAAGCAACCTCTGACGCCGCTCCGGTGGGAATGGCCGCCACCGGAGCCTGCAGGGTCGGGTTGCTGCGCCTGGGTTTTTAAGAGGGGCTGGATAATTTTTACCAGCGCTAACGATCCCATCTGTGCCTGACACGCTCCAGCTCCGAGCCCGGCGCTCCGGCGGGGCTCTCCCACCTCCCTGCCTCCATCGCTGCCGGATCGGGGCAGGGATACGGCCCGCACGCGGTACCGGTGGTGGGTCTGTGGCACCGGTACGGCGACGTGCCGGGTGCCGGGCGGCTGCAAAGGTGCCTTCAAACAGCATCCTCCCCGCCAGTGGTGCCAAGCCCGGCTGACGAGCGGAGATTTACTGCTAATTAGCCGCACAGCGGCTGTGCGCGCAGGCCTGGGCAGGATCAGGCCATGGCGGGGCTGGGGGTGGCACGAGGGGTGGCCGAGCCCCCCAGCCAGGCACGCCGTGGTCTTGGCATCTCCTGGTGCCACCGTCATGCCCACCTGCGGCGCCTCCAGGGACGGCGGGGGACAGCAGGAATCCGTGGGGTGGTGCGCAGTGACGGGGGATGCTGCACAGCTTGGGGACACCGGGGGACATGTCTGGGTGGCACACGGCAGGGGGTTTTTCGGTGGTGGCCCCTCGCAGGGCTCTGCAAGCCACTGCCCCGGGCAGGCAAGGGGCTGCTCAGGGACTGATCCCGTCCCCCTCCCACGGTACCGGGTGCCACCAGCCGTCCTCTCTGCCCCTTGGGGATGAGGGGACCGGGATGCGCTGGCACCGGCTGCCCTCTCCCCGCTCCGAACAAAGACCTGCCGGAGGATGCTGCTCTTTTTGGGGAAGGGGGTTTGCAGCATCCTGCATCCCATCCTCCCCGCGGGACCCCCGTCCCCCAGCGCACCCGGGCGGGAGCAGAGCGGGGGTGGGAGGGGGGCCGATGGCCTGCGGCGCGGGGCTCCTCTCCCTGCAATGTCAACCTGCCGCTCCGCATCCGCCAAGGCTGCCCTTGGAAAAGCTGTCGGCTGCGGTTTGCCAAGCCCAGGACAAGCTCTTTAGCTCGACTCTGCCAGAACAGATGCCTGGGCGACTGTAATTCTTCCTAGCGGGGATGGGGAGGGTGGAAAAAAAAAAAACAACAAACAAAACAACAACCCACCAAACCACCACCCCAACCTCATTTAAGCATTGCAGCGGCCGCTCCTCCCGACCCTTCCCCGCTGCAGCATCGCGGTCCCCCAAAAGCCACGGGGGGAAGAAACGGGGTGATGCCGGGAGGGGAGGACGGCAGGCACCGGAGCCGAACGTGGCTCTGCCGCCAGCTGGGGAGGAGAGAGCGACCCGCTGCAAGGACACGCGGGAACCGCAAGCTCCGTGTGTGCCACCGGTGTCCTTGCAGCCGCCCGCCGGCTTGGCGGCCACGCTCCCCGCCAAACAACCGGCAACGTCCTCTGCAAAGAGCACGGCGCGGGGAGGAGACCGCGGTGGCGGCGGCGGCGGCGGCCACGCTCCTTCTCACACCCTCTGCAAGTTTCTCCCTACGCCAAAAAGTCTCCCCAAAATCCCCTGAAGCCGCCCGGCCGCGGGGGTAGGAGCTCCCAGCCCGGCCAGCCCCATCGCACTGCGCGGAGGAGGCCGGCAGCGTTTCCACACAGATATTTTCTTCCACTGGCTGCAGTCTGGGGCTGCCAAAAGCCAAAACAAGAATGGAAACATCCCATTTTTTTGGCAAAAATTCAAGGCAGGGTTGGTTTTTCTTTTTTTTTTTTTTTTTTGGTTTTGGGTTTTTTTTTTTCTCTCTCTTGTCTTTGGTTAGGAACGGAAATTCCCTGCCATGAAAACATGACGAAACCCCAAACCAAAACACAGCTCAGACCGAAACCATCACCCGATTCCCCCGGGGATCCTGTGCGGGGCTGGGGCTCACCCCAACACGGGCCTGGGACACGGGACCGAGCCCGGACCCCAACACCGGCACCGGCCACGTGCGAGGCGAGGGAATGACGTGCTTCGGGGACCTCCCTCTGGTGACCCAAAGCGCTTCCCATCTCGGGACGCGCCACTTCCAGCCCCGCTCTGCCTCGACGATGGCATGCGGGAACCAGCAACGGGCCCGGCGAGGCGCTGGTTTGCCCATGGGGAAGCCATTCCCTACGCACGGGGCCATGTAGAGACCAGGCTCACAGTGCCGGCGGCTCCGAGCGCGGCATTATGGCAGCGTTCGGCCGTGATGCTCCCAGGAATGTGCCGGTGTCCGGCTGCACTAAGCTCCCTGTGGGTCCCGGAGACCTCCATGCTCTTCCAGCTCATCCCAGGAGTCCAGATTCAGCCGAACCCCAGGACTCATCCCTGCGGCACCCCCGGCGTCCCCCCTTCCCCAGCCCTGCTTTCCACCAGATGTTGGGGCTGGAGGATGAAACGGCTCTTCCCACCCCAGTCCCCGCCGTTTCTCTCTCTCTCTCTCTCTCTCTCTCTCTCTCTCTCCGGCTCCCGTTCCGGAGGCTGGATCCGGCCACGCAGGCTGAATAAGGCTCTGCCTTTGTCCGGCTCCCCCCGCCGCGCTTCCCCTTATCTAGCCCAGCCGCCTTGCCAAGAGCAGGCAGCAGGACGGCGGCGAGGGAGAGGCCGTTAACTCTTCTCCTGCTCCGGCTCCAAAGCCCCTGGGGCTGCCCTTACCCCTTACGAAGCGCTGCCAGCACCTCTCCTCCACCCCCGCCTGCTCCCCAAAACCGGGGGACCCCCCCCCCGTCATTGCTTGGTGCTGCGCCCCAAAACCGCCGGGCTGGGCATCACGGCATCCCCTCGGCATCCCCCATCTGCTCCTCTACGCCAGGGCGGGGGTCCGAGCATCGCTGGGGAGGGGGTCCAAGCAGCTGGGGGGGGTCCAAGCATCTGCGGTGGGTCCGAACATCCCTGGGGTGGGGTTTCGAGCATCTGGGGAGGGGGTGTGTGTCTGAGCATCTGCGGGGGGTCCGAGCATTCCTGGGGAGGGTCCCAGCATCCCTGTGGGGGGGTGTCTGAGCATCTAAAGGGGGTCCGAGCAACCCTGGGGCGGGGGTCCGAGCATCTGCAGGGGGTTCAAGCATCCCTGGGGTGGGGGTCCGAGCATCTGCAGGGGGTCCAAGCACCTGCGGGGGGTCCAAGCATCCCTGGGGTGGGGGTCTGAGCATTTGTGGGGGGGCCAAGCAACTGCAGGGGGTCCGAGCATCCCTGGGGGGGGTCCGAGCATCCCTGAGAGGGGGTGTCTGAGCATCTAAAGGGGGTTCAAGCATCCCTGGGGGGGGGTCTGAGCATCTGCGGCAGGTCCGAGCATCCCTGGGGTGGAGGTCCGAGCATCCCTGGGGTGGGGGTCCGAGCATTTGTGGGGGGTCCAAGCATCTGCAGGGGGTCCGAGCATCTGCAGAGTGTCCAAGCATCCCTGGGGTGGGGGTCTGAGCATCTGGGGAGGGGGGGGTGTCTGAGCATCTGCGGGGGGTCTGAGCATTCCTGGGGAGGGTCCCAGCATCCCTGGGGGGGTGCCTGAGCCTCTACGGGGGGTCTGAGCATTCCTGGGGGGGGTTCCAGCATCCCTGGGGGGGTGCCTGAGCCTCTACAGGGGGTCCCAGCATTCCTGGGGGGGGGTCCCAGCATCCCTGGGGGGGCATCTGAGCATCTGCAGGGTGTCCAAGCATCCCTGGGGTGGGGGTCCAAGCACTCCCGGGGGGGGGGGGGTCTGAGCATCTGCGGGGGGGTCCGAGCATCGCTGGGGGGCTGCAGGCGAGGCAGGGGCTGGGCGAGGCGGGCGTCCCGGGGGCAGCGCGGTGCCGGGCTCTCTGTCTGCAGAGCTCCGCGCGCAGCAATTAACCTCGAGAGAGCAGCCGCGGCTCCTGCCAAGAACCACATTAGGTGTGTGTGGCAGCGTCTAGACATGCGAGAGACCAGAGGCCTTGATCTGGAGGAAGGCGGCTCCATCCCTTCCCCCCCCCGCCCCCCCTACCTTCAAAACCCTTGCCCGTCTCCCCCCAGGGACCCCCCTCGCAGGGGTCCGAACATCAGTCCGGAGCATCGAGCAGCAGGGTTGGGGGCAGGGGGGGATGCGGGGATGGGAGCGGGATGTTGAGCTCAGCCCTGCATCCCTCTGCGTGGGTGTGTGGGGCGAAACAGCTCCGTGCTGGGCTTTGAAATCGGGGCTCTGCCGCTTGGCACGGCACGGCGTGGCACGGCACGGCACGGCAGGCTGCATCCCTAGGGATGCCAGACCCCCCCAGGTCCCCTGCCATCAGTGGGAGGAGGAGGAGGAAGGTGGCTGCAAGCGGTACCCGAGCCGAGAGATGCAACGACCATCGGCAAACCCTGGGATGAGCCTTGGAGCTGGGGACGGAGTTGGGAAAAGACTCAGCTCGCTGCCTCTCCGTTGGCCCGGGCAGGTGGGTGCAGGTGCGGCAGAGGCGGGTGGGCACCGTGGGGGCCGGGCACCCTCCCCACCGCTGCCCCTCGCGCCCCCGACACCCCCCTTGCTCTCACCTCCCGGGGTGGAGCCACCCCAGACGGCTGCAGGATGCCGGGGAGAAGAGAATTTTCCCGACGTTAATTAATTAAAATAAACAGCAAATTAAATACAGCAAAATTAAAATAGCTCCGGAAATTAATTTTCAACAAAACCCACCTGGAAAGGCTGGATATTTAAAGAATTAATGGAGCCCTTTGAGACCATAAAGAACCGCCGAGCTCCCGGCATCCACCGAGCCCCCCTCCGAGCCCCCTCCCTGAGGGACTTGGGGCTGTGGGGAAGCCAGGATGGGACCCCCCGATCAGAGCCCCCATCGCCACGCCAGACACCTCCTCCGCTGTGCCTCCTGCGTGTCCCTGCTCGCGGCCACCTCGCCTCAACGCTGCCCGCACGTGCCTGCACGCCGCCGGGCCAGCGCGCCGCGGGAGGCAGGGATGCCGGCGAGGGATGCAGCCACGCTCACCGCCGTCCTGCCGGAGGGAAGCACCGACCCCAGCCCCGGCACGGCTCGGCGCAGGGCTGCCAACCCTAAAGCTCCGCAGGGACGCCGGGCTCCCGACTGCTTTGTCCCACGGCCGGGCAAGCCGGCAGCGAACACCAGTGGTCCCCAGTTGGCAGGACCCGCTCCATCACAAGGATGTCCCCATCCAAAACCCGTGCTGACGAGGGAAATCCCGATCCCCAAAAGCCAGCTGCCAGCCCCTGGGCGCTCCGGACCCCCCACAGCTCTCCCCACGCGTAATCCCCCCAACCAAAGTGGGATTACCGTGCAAACAGGCTGCGGGTAAAGCTCCTTACCAAGCACGATGGGCAGATCGACGGGCTGCCGAGGGGCCCGGCAGGGCACAGGCAGAGCCCCGGGCGGGCAGAGGACGGGGCGAGGTGCCGGGGAGCATCCCTGCACCCGGCCGGGCTCCGGCTCGAGACCAGGCACAACTCGTTGCACGGTTGGGACGCACCGAAGCCACCGTGGCGGGAAGTCCCGGTCCGGCGCACGCCGGCCCTCCCACGGCACCGGCGGCGTTTCCTCTCCCCGCGCACGGGCGTGTGCACAGGCGCAGCGACAGAGACACCGGCGAGCGAAAAAAGGCTCCGGAAGGAAATAGAGAAAGCGAGAAGAAGCCGGGCAGGTGGAGAGCAGGAGGGGGCCGGGGCCGCCCCCGCCCCGGCGCTGGGTGCGAAGGGGCACCCGGGGCTCCCCACCTCGCCGGGGTGCCCGGCTGTGCTGCTGCCTTGCGATTCCCCACCTGGGGAAACTGAGGCACGGCGGCAGGCGGGGTGCAGTTCGGCATACCGTCATGCGTGCGGAGCCCCCCCTACACCCTCCCGGGGAGGGAAACGCTCTCCCCCCTCCACCAGCCATGGCCGGGATGACACCAGCTCGCCGGCCTCCTCCCGCTCCACCCTGTTCCTGCAGGAACCCAGGAGCCCAGGCTCCGGGCAGGCAGCCAGCGCCTCCCTCCTGCCTGCGCCTCCCGCCCTGCCTGCCCTGCCTGCACCGCGGCCGCCCGGGGACGGCTCCGGCCCTGGGCACCCGCATCCCCAACCCAGTTCCCGACGGCCTCCCTTCCCTGGGCGCGCACCTTCCCGCGGCGTGTCAGGGCGACCTTGGAGCCGTGCCGCGGCCGTTCCGCGCCAAACTTCCCGGCGCTGGGTGGCGATGCCCACGGCAGCGCGAGGGCTGATGGAAGGGGTGGGCAGGGGGGGATGTTTTCCCCCATTTATTTAATCGTAGGGTGGGTTATTTTGGGTTTTTTTGGTTTTTTTTTTTTTCCCTTTGCTGGAGACAAAGGCAGCCTCTGTGCCCGGCTGTGGGGTTCGGAGGGTGTCGGCGGTGCCGGGACCCGGCTGCGGTGCCAGGGCCAGCCGCGCCGGGGGCTCTGGGTGGCCGGTTTCCTCCGCACACAGATGGCTGTTTCGACTCAGTCGAGCGCTTGACCTAAATCTCCTCCTGATCCACGGGAGCTGCAGTCCCTCGGCAGCACAGCTCAAGGCGAGGAGGAGGAGGATGAAGAGGAGAGGCGGCGACGGTGTGGAGGGGGGGGACACGACGCCATGGCCAGCTGCGGACAGGCGGGAGGGTGGCGTTGAAGGGTGTCCCCCCCCCCACACCCCAAGCTTGGCAGCGGGGCCGGCGGAGGCGGTGGTGGAGGGAAGGAGGAAAGGCAAAGGCTGGGGGGGGGTGGGGTGGAGTTGGGGGGGAGAAATAAAAATCTCCCACGCTTCAACCTCCAGCGCCGGCTGCCCGCGCCTGCGTGCTGCACCCGCCGAGGCCGGGGCAACCGCCCCACCGGGCTCGACGCCCCGGCAGACCACTTCCTCGGAGAGGGGCCCCGGGCGGAGGAAGCTCCAACGGCTCGAAAGTTTCAGCTGTGACTCAACCGCTGGCTGGGGTGACCGAGCCGGCCTCAGCGAAAAAGAAAAAAAAACCAAAAAAACCCCCCCCCAAAAAAAAACCAACAAAAAAGAGGGGGCCTACGGAGGGTTCGGGGTGTCGAGGTGGGGTATTTTTTTTTTTTAATTCTTTAATTTTTTTTTTTTTTTTTTTTTTTTGGGGGTTGCCCAGACGAGGGTTGTCTGCGAGGCATCGCGCTCCACCCCCAGCGTCGGAGCAGCCCAAACCGGCTTCCCAGCGACAGCAGAAAGCTTTTAAAATCCCCTACGCGCGGCATGACTCACTCCAGAGCCAGTGCCCAAAACAAGCTCCGACACGGAGAGGAATGGCGAGAGAGCAGAGATGCTGGGGGCGGGCAGGAGGGGCTGGGGAGGGCCGGGGAGGGGGGAAAAGGGGGAGACAGAAGGAGGGAGAGAAAAGAGAAGAGGCAGAAATAACAGCATCTGAAACTCTGCCTGCTGGAGGCTAATTGGTTCCGGCACAGCCTGGTTTGTTTGGCAATGTTTCCTCTAATCCTTCAGGCTCCCAAGCTCCCAGCCCCAGGGACATGGGGGACATCACGCTGCCCGGCACCGACACCCAGCCAGCGCCTCTGCGGCACTCCCGCATGGGTTGTTCCCCCCCCAAAAACACCCTGGGATGCTGCCGGGGTGTGTGGGGGGGGGATGCTGGGACCTGCTCTGCCCACCCTGGGGTTGTACCCCGCCATTGGGGACATCCCGGGGATGGCGTCCCCTCGTGAGGCGCCGGGTGCGAGGATGCTCGGAGGAGCGGGGATGGCTGGGGCGGCGGAGGGATGGGAGGGGAAGGGACGGGAAGGGAGGGGAAGGGAAGGTGGGGGCCCCCACAGCCCAGCATGGCCGAGCCAGAGCACTAGCCAAGAGTCGGCAGCTTTGTTCCAGGTGCCGGCTCCCTTTTTTTCATTAGGCTAATGGGATGCGGATGCATTATTCCATTCCACATGCTGCTAATGAACCACTCAGGCCAGTGCATTTGCATTAATGTGCAAAGCACTGGAGGAGGGTGGAGTGGCTGCATCTGGCCAAGGCTGACCTTCCCCGCGCCGCCCCGCAGCCCCCCGAAGCCACGCTGCGCTCCCGACCCTTCATCTCCCCGGGATGGCTCCGACGCACATTCCAGGACACATTAACCAGCCCTGAGCAAGCCCCAGCCCCGACACCCCACGCTCTTCCCTGCACCGTGCCCCGCCGGCTCCCCCCCCGGCACGGATCCCACCCGCTGCCCCGCTGCCAGCACCCCACTCCGCACCCCAGCCCCGACACCCCAGGAGCAGGGGGGACCACAGCATCCCTCCCGCGTCCCCCCCAAAAACCATCGCTCCCACGCTCAGCGTGTCCCTCCCGCGCCCCCCCCAAAAACCATCGCTCCCACGCTCAGCGTATCCCTCCTCCCCTGTTATTTTTTACTGGGACCTCCCAGCACCACCCTAAACCCCCTCTCCACACCCCAAGGGAGCCGGGGGGGGGGCTGTCTCCCAGGTCCTGTGTCCCCCCCCCTGCCCCTCCGCCCTCGGTGCTGGCAGGCAGTGCCGGGCGCGGGCGTCATCGGAGCCCTTGGGTTGTTTGTTACGGCTCCCAACTGCCTCCGTCCCCGGAGAGGTTTCGAAGGCGAGTGACCCACGAACTGGAATGCGCAAAGCCTCCAGCAAACAGAGCCAGCTGCCTGCGCCCCGCGCAGGGGGGGCGGCGAGGGGAGAGCAGCCGGCCCCATGGCACGGCACGGCACAGCACGGCACGGCACAGCTCCGTGCACGCGGATGCACGACCCCGACACGATGGATGCACGGCCCCGAGATGGATGCACGGCCCCGATGCGTTCTCCCGGGGCGGGCAGCTGCTCACTGAGAGGAGAAGGGTCCGCTGGTCTTGGCGCATCCCCGGCACCGCCAGCGTCCCCCAACCTCCATGTCCCCCCTTCCCACCTTCCTCTCATCCCATTTTTTGGGACCGGGGCTGCAGGAGAGCTGCACCGGGAGGATGCTTCACCCCTCGCCCGGCCGCACGACCCGCATCCTCAGGTGGCCGAAGGACCTCTAGGACAGGGGACAGCATGGTGGCAGGACCAGGCCCCTGCCTTGCCCGGTGCCACCCTCCCCAGGTGCCGGGAGGGCAGCGGCGGGGACGGGCATGGCCCCGGGGGGGCACGGCGGGGTCTCGGGTGGCCCCATGCCCGGCGAGCGTGAGAAGCCCCCGCGCCCCAGCGCCTGCACACGGGTGTCTGGGTTTGTCACAGCCTGGTGAGCAAGTTAATCTCAGGCTCCCTGACACGTGGAATAAAATCGCGATCCCGTAATGGAATTCATTCGTCTTCCTGTCCAGGCGGAGAACGAGCCCCCCCACCGCCCGCCGGGGCCGGGGCCAGGGCAAGGCAGCACCCAGCCGGGGGGGGGGCGACGACACCCTGCCTGCACCCACCCTCCTCCCTGCAATGGGACCCGAGCGGCACTGGAGGGATGTTCCCGAGACCTTCTGCCCAGGGATGTGCAAAATACTGGGTGCTGCAACGTGTCCCCTCCCCAGGGGACCTTGGGCACATCCACGGTGGCAGCCGAGGTCACTGACACGGCTTGAACCCGCCCCCCCCCCCCAAGGGCGACCTGCGGTCCCGCCATGCCGGAGGGCAGCCACGGTGCTCACAAGGGGGGAAAGGGAAACTGAGGCAGGCGGAGGTGCTGGGGAAAGGGCAATCATGGTGGCATGAAGAGGACGGGGGAAAATGTCCCTCTATCCCCGTGATGTCCCTCTGTCCCCACAGCTCCCAGAGCCTCGGTCAGCCCTGGCCAGGGATGACCCACCCCAGGGACCCTGCAGGGATGTCACCACCTGGGGCACCCATGGGGGAGCCCAGCACATCCCCGGGGACCAGTTCACCCGCAACGTGTGTCCCCTGGTGATGCCAGGGGTGTAAGTGATGAAGAAAAGCCCTTGCGGGACCCCAAGCAGGACAGGAAGCCACAGGGCTGCCGTGCTGCCCCGTGCCTCAGTTTCCCTCTGACACCCACGGCGAGGCCACTCCCGGGCGGGAAAGCGGCCCCACGGCCAGGGAGGAGGAGGAGGAGGAGAAAAAGGAGGAGGGCTGCTCCTTCCCGGGCACACAAAGCCCCTTTCATAGGGGCCGAGTTTGGATTTCCTCCGCCAGCCCAGCACCTCGCTGCCTCCTGCCCTGCCAGAAACGCTGCGGTCGGAGCCGGGGGGCTGGCGGGTCGGACGCTTGGGGGGCAGAGGGGCGGACACGGGGACCTTCGGGTGGCTTCATCCCTCGCCCCAACCGTCCCCGTGATTTTCCCCTCCCGTCAGCTTTTAATTATACCCCTAATAAAAGTCGCTTTGCAGGGAAACGGGAGCTTTGTTGCTCAGGAGCTCATCTGCTCCCGCTGCTCCTTCCCCGCTTTAAACCGTAATCCTCAGCTGGGGACACTGCAATTAGCCACCGCGGAGCCGGGCACCGTGTCACGGAGGATTAGGGCTCCCTTCGGCGGGGAGCTGGGGGACCCGGCCCTGGAGCGGGTCCATGGCTCTGTGCGGGATGGGCTCTGCCCCCCCTGCAGCCCCCGGAGGACGGGCACAAGCCTAAGGGCCACCCCCAGCCACGCAGCCCCCAGCCCACCTCCTCCGGGGTGCCCACACACCTGCACCCCCACACTGCACCAGTGCCACGGGGGTTTTTTTGGGGCGCGCAGGAGCCACGGACCCTCAACCGACCCCCCCCTGGAGCCCCCCCACACAGACAGAGCCCAGGGTGGCTTCCCAGGGGCCGGGTGGCTTTGCACGATGTGACTATGGGGACAAAAATGGGGCTGGGGGGACAACCATGAGCCTCAACCCACGTCCTCGCCCGGCCCCGGCGCCTGCCCCCAGGGCCCTGTGTCCCCCAGGAGGGGAAACTGAGGCACGGGGCAGTAGGTGCCCGTGACGCACATCCCGCAGCAGCTCTGCGCCGGGGAGAGACGCGGCGCTGCCACCTCGGCGCACGCCTGCAAGGACGGTGACAGCCCTCGGCCCTCTCCCCAGGTACGGTGCTCTGCCGCAAAAACAGGCAGGCTGCAGGCAGGCTGCAGGCAGGGAGCCACCGGGCTGCCGGCCCCCCCTCTCGGGCTGATAGCCAACGGGGCCACGAGGGCTGCCACAGCCATCGCCACTCCCTGGCACCTGGTGGGGACCGTGGACCACCCGGCTCCAGCGTGGTGACGGTGACGTGGGACTCTCGCCCACAGTGCAAAGGCCACCTCCGTGGCGTGGCGAAGTGGCAGCGGACGTGGGGGTCACTCGACCCCTTAAACCCCCCGAAAGGAGCCCGTGCATCGCTCCCGGGTGCCTTCTCGCCAATCAGCCTCTTCCCGGGGCCTGGGGAGGCGAGCGGGGAGCGCAGGCGCTCGTTAGCAGTCGCTCATTAAGAGCCCTCCGGGAGGAGGAAGGTACCCGGGGCACCTGCACCTCCGCTTAATGAGCTGCAGCGCCATTAAACCAGCCACGGAGGGGGCCTTGGGCACGGTGGGGATTGCTGGCATGGGGGGCTGACCCCCACCCTGACCCCCACCCAAGCCGTTGGGGGGGGATGTCTCTGTGCCAGCGCGGCCAGGGGAAAGGGAGGGACGCGGTGAGTTGAGTCGTGGTGACAACTGCAGCAGCGGCGATGGCAGGGCTGGGTGGCAGCTGCTGCCAGGAACGCACCGAGCCCCCCCCCCCGCCACCCCCGGGGGGGCACCCGGCCGCCGCTGCATCCCCCCCGCCGTGCCTACACCCCCCCTACGCCGTGCTGCACCAAGACAGCGATGGCACTGGCGCTGGCTGGCACCACGCACTGCACCGGCGTCCGTGGGGCATGGGGACGGGACCCCAAGGACCCTCAGGGTCGGGACCTTCCCACCATGGGTGCCCCCATGCCGGGAAGGGGACCCCCGCGCCCTGCTCTTTCCCAGCACCCAAAAATCCCAGTCTGGCCATTAAACCCCAGCCTCACACAGCGCCTAAAGGGGTCCCAGGCTCCTGGGTGCACCCTAAAACACACGGACGGGCTCGTGACCCCCACCCCAGCACCCCGTCCCACAGGACGCCTGGGTGCCCAGGCCTGAGCGCCGTGGCCCCCCACCCTCCCTCCCACCCACCCCGCGTGGGGCTCTCCCTCGTTAATGTTTACTCGGGTTCGTTAGCGCCGGCACATCGCCATGGCAACGGTGCAAGCTGCGCGCCGCCATGGGCGCCACCGCCACGAGGCGCGGGGACGTCCCCGTGCGTGGGGTCACCGTGGGCACCCGCCACCGCCACCGCCCACCCCGGGGCATGTGGGGCTGGAGGGGTGGGAAACGGCACGGGGAGCATGAGGGTGCGGGGACACTGGGGTTCGCCTCCTCCCCACCGGGGTGGCGGGGCTTGGTGTCACCCAGACGGGGTGACAGCACCCGCCGCTCGCCCCCGAAGCGCCCGCCGCCGCGCCGGGGCTGCAGGGGTGCGCGCGGCGCTGCCAACGCTCCTCGCTGCTGCATTATTTATAAACCGGAGGAGCAGAGGGCTCGGCAGCAGCTGCAGAGCCCTCGCGGGCCACCCTGCCCGGTGTCACGCAGCCACCGAGCCCCGCTGGCACCCGGCGGCCAGGAGGGACAATGGGGACGAAGCTGCCCCTGGGGCTGGCGGAGCCACGGGGCGCCCAGATGCCACCCTGGCACCCCCCCGGAGGTGGCGCGCGGCTGCTGCGGGGATGTCCAGCGTGTCCCCACCTCCCCTGCACCGGCGTGGCACCCTCCTGCCACCGCGGCACCCTCCTGCCACCCCCACGAGCCCGCTGCAGATGGCTTCGGGTGATGGCGGCAAAGGGGTGCCCCCACCCAAAACCCAGCCAGCCCCCCCGCAACGGTGGCACAGGGCAGACCCCCAGCACCGTTCACCCACAGCAGGATGCGGCCCCGGCGTTTTCTCACCCCACAAACAGGTTTTCCTTAAGCTTTGCAGAATCCTCCCTCCTCCTCCTCCTCCTCCTCCTTCTCTACGAGTCCCACCTCCGGGCTGGGGAAGGGGAAGGCAGGGGGAAGGCGGGGAGGGGGGGGGAAAAGCTGAGTTGGGGCTTTTAATTTTTCATTATTAATTTCCCATCGACGCCGAGAGGCGCCGGGGCTCGCTCAGCCGCCCCCCAGCATCGCCCCCCGCGTTCCCTTGCGCTCTCCCGGAGCTCTGCACCGGCTGAAGCCGAGCCAGGCTGCCGATAGGATTAATTCTGCATGACTGCCCATCTCCGCGGGGGGATCTAAGACCCTCAGGCCTGCAGCAATCTTTAAAATTCCTCCAGCCCAACTTAATTCCCTCTTCCTGCAGAGCTGGCGCATCTGCTGCAGTCAGGCACGGAAAAAAAAGGGAGATGGAGGGGAGAGGGAAGTGGGGGGGGGGACACGACATATACGAAACGCCGGCACCCAGGCCCGCCGTCGGCTCCGGTGTCAGGCGGTGGCCCTGCTATGGTGGTCGCGGTGCTGCGTCGGCCACCCTGGGGTCACCTAAAGGCACGCTGGTCACCCATCCCGGCCCCCCCGGGGGTGGCATGGGGAGAGGGTTTGCGGTGGGGATGGGGGAAACTGAGTCACGCTGGGCAGCCACGGGGGTGGTGGCCGGATTGAGCCCCCTGCACCGCGGTGCCACCCCCCTGCCACGGCTGGGACACCCCCAAACGAGGAGGCTGACTTAAAAACGGGGTTTTTCGAACACCTACAGGCTCTGTCTCCCCGGGGGGGGGCTTATTCAGACACCCCCCGACTCTGCTCTCACCCTCTGCAGCCCCAAGGGACAGAACCTCAGGGACGAACATCACGGCGGGGGGGGGGAGGGGGGCAATGGGTGTGCGGGGTCCCTGGATTTTGGGATGGCTCATGGAAACGCTGCTTGGGAAACACCTCCGCAACCCTGAGCACAGCCCAGGGGCAGAGCCGTGTGTCCCCCCCTCCCCGGCCCCTCTCCCAGGGGACAAGTCCCCCGGCGTCACCCTTGGGGGGCTGCGCAACACCCAGCGCCGGCACCGCGGGGACCCCCCCCACCTCCCTCTCCTTGCCCACGCGAGCCCCCACCAAACAGCGTCAGGGCGAGGAGCCCGGCCAAGCCGGGGGGGTGCTCCCCCCCAAACCCCCGCCATGCACCGCGGCAGCCCGGGGACGCCGGCGTGTCCCCGCGCTTTGAAGGCTCAGCCACCGCCACGCCGGGGCTGGCAGCCGGCGGGCAAAGCTAACCTTCGTGGGTGGGGGGGGGTGGTGGTGGTGGCAGCAAAAAGAAGGTGGGGGGGGGACACACGACACACTCCAACCCCTGCCAGCACCCACCCTCCGGCGGCACGGCCACCCTCCCGAGGTGTCGGAGCCAGGAAAACCATCCTTTCGCCTCCTTGCCCGCAACTTGCCCGGCTCGCCAAGGCAGCGGGGAGGAAGGCGAGGAAGAGCGCGGGCCCCAGCCCAGCTGCCGGCGGCGGAGCTGCGGATACACGCGTTTAAATCACTTATATCTTTACTTTCTCTCCGCGCTGGCTGTGAGATGGGGTTTTTTTTTTTTTTCTTCCCCCCCCCCCCCCTTCTTCTCTTTTTTTTTGCATGCGTAATTAGGGGGTGGAACAGATGGCGGAGGGTTCGTTTAAAGTAATGCATCCATTAAAATAACCTTCGCTGTCGGGGACTGCGCTCCGACAGGGGCCTGTTTCACCGGGGGCGGTGGGGAGGGAGTTGAAGTGGGGGGCGGTGGGGGGGCTTTGTTCTGTAAGGAGTTGTTGGCGGGTGGGGAAGGTGTCAGGAGTTTGGGAAGGCAGCCGGGAGCGCAGGTTCCCTTTGGGATGCATCATCCTGGGATGAAAGCTGGGGATCGGGGAGTGGGGCAGGGAGGGGGGGGGGGGGAAGCTGGTCCGGCTTAGAGGGATGGATCGTGCTTGAGAGCCGGGATCAAACTGGGGGCCAAATTGGGGTTTGAAACCGGTCCTCTCCGGGGCTCGGTTTCCATAGCAATATGATGGCAGCGAGATGGCGGGGACGCAAAAAGCCAGCCAAGGGCCAGCGGCCAGCCCTCCGGCATCTCCCAGCTCGGGGGAGGATGCCACGGGGCGGGCACGGTCCCCGCGGTCCCCCACGGGGGGCAGCTCCGGCCGGGGACCCCGGCCGGAGCTGCCCCCCGTGGGGGACCGCGGGGACCGTTGCCCGCTTATGTGTCCCGTCCCCCCTCCCCACCAAACCCTAAAAACCCCCCCAAAAATAGGCTGGAGGAGGACATTTCGCTTTGCCACGCAACCGCCTTTCCCGTTTCAAACCCCGGATTCCCGGGAGAGGCAGGAGGGCTTTGTTCAGGCACCGGAGGAGCGGAGGCCAGAGAAAGCAGGAATGCCCTGCCAGCTCTTGTGTTTCACTCCCGAGGAATGCCGGGGAGGGAGAGAGAGAGAGGGGGGGGGAAATAGCTTTTACTCCCCCCCCCCCCCCCCCCAACCAGCCCTGATGGGCGCCCAGCCCGGCTGCAGGGATGCCGAGGTTCTGGGAGGAAGAGGAGGGGGATGAAGGATGGGGAGGATGCAGGACGTCGGGCGGATGTGGTGGTACCACCATGTGCGCAGCCGGGGTTGGCAGCGGGGTGGGCTGGGGGTGGTGATGGTGGGGGACATACACACACACATGACAACACATGATGACACACACACCCCCCCCCCCCACCCTGGGGTGGCACGGCAACGCCGAGCACCGCGCCGGCTGGCTTGGAGCAGCCGGAATAATTCAGAGCGAGAGCAAAATATGACACCCTTGTCCTGGAGGAGAGGAGAAGCGCCCCCCCCTAGGGGTAACACAACACACCCACCCACCCACCCCAAAATTTGGGGGGGTCCAGAGCGGTAGCCACCAGGGAAGAGGCCGGGGAAAGGCGAGAGCAGCCGCGAAGCCGAAGCCACCCGTTGCGCGTTCAAATATTTAGTGTGCACTTGCGAAGGTGCTTCTGCTGCCTTTGGGGCAGCGCTGTGTTTGAAGCATCAGAGAGGTGGGAACTGTGGGGGGGGGCAGGAGGGGGGGAAGGAAGGGGGGGATGGGGTGAAAATGCCATGGCTGCGCTTGGGGGGGGTTCTCTCCTTTCCAGCTTGCGGGCGGCCAAGGATGGCCCCCGGTCAAAGCACGGGGAGGGCCGGGACACGCTCAGCTTCGCCCAGAGCCCTGCAAAGGCTGGGTCCTGCCTGGCCGCCCCCTCCCCGGCCACAGCCCCCAGACCCCATGGGGATGCGCGTCTCTCCCTCCTCCTCCTCCTCTTCCTCCTCCAGCCCCTACGCGCCTCACCGGTCCCCTGCGCTCCTGCTCTCCGGCACCCTGGGACGTCCCCCAAGCACCGCTGTGGCCCAGGGGACGGCCGGCGGCTGCGACAACGTGGCGGTTGATGCCAGCAGCGGGACGGGGCCACTGCTCTCGCCAATGCCTCCGTGCCCGGTGCCGGGGGACAGAGAGCGAGACGCCGACGGCAGCGGCGGTGCACCGCGGGCGGTGATGGGCAAGGGACCGAGGGGACAGGCGGGATGGCAGCTGCCGGAGAGATGCCAACAGCCAAGAGGGGATGGCAGCAGGACCCGGACCGCGGGGTGACGGAGGTCCCTAGGCCACCAAACCCCTCCGGTTCGCCCTCCCCAGCCCCACGCACGCGTCCAGTAGCGGCCACCGCGCCTGCCAGCCGAGGGACACCGGGCTTTGCCCCACAGCCCCGTCCCCCCGGCCACCGCCACCCCCACACCTTCCCGCTCGTTGATCCCAAACTCCCCCGGCTCATCCCTGTCCTCTCACCTGCCATCAGCCACCCCCCCAACACACCGCCTCTCCCTTCCCGGCTTTTCGGCCGGTCCCTTTGGCGCACCTCAACACCCTCAGCTCATCCCGCTCCCCGGCCGGCGATCCGCTTGGAGGCGGCGGGGTGGAAAACTGGTCCCAAAAAAACCTTCCGCGCCGGCTCCGCCAGGCTCTGCGGGTCTGGGGGGGCCGCGGGCTGGCCCCCCGCTCGCCAAGAACAATAGCGCCTTGTTCCAGCCCGGCTCCGTCCTCTCCTGCCGGGCTGCAAACACCTCCCTGGGCAACGTGCTGGCCACTCTCACCTCTACGGCTCTCTCGCTGTTTCCCAGCTCCCTCCTGACAAATCCCCGTTCCCGATCGCTTCTCCTCCCCGCGGGTCCATATTAAGCTACATTCTCCTTTCAGCTGGGTGGAAAACAGCAGTAATAACCATGTGGAGAGAGCCGTGCCCCCCACCTCCACTTCCCTCCCACTTTGGGGTTCAAATTTCATTTCAGCAAAAAAGCTTCCCCCGCCTCCAATTTCTTCCCCCAAACCGAGTTCGCCGTCGTCTCGTCTGATCTCGGCAGGGGCCGTGTGGATGCTCAGCTCCTCCTGGTTCAGGATCTGCTGCCAATCTGGACCTCGCAAACTGGTTCTCACACGGATCCCGCCTAGCGCCTCCCTCTCCGCATTTATTGTCCCTCCTCAGCCACCCAGCCCCAGCTTGTTCCCCGCCACCCCGCGCTCGTGCCGCCACCGTGCTCCCCGTGCCACTCTGCCACCCGGCTCCTTGCTCCTTTGCTCCGTACCACCCCACGCCTGCCACCCATCCCTCATGCCACCCCGCTCTCCAGCCATCCCACTCCCCATGCCACCCTGTCACCGTTCCCCAAGCCATGCCACCCTCCTCACTGCCATCCTGCTCCCCGTGCCACCCTGTCACCATTCCCCAAGCCGTGCCACCCTGCTCACTGCCACCATGCTCCCCGTGCCACTCTGCCACCCCGCTCCTTGCTCCCTTGCTCCGTACCACCCCACGCCTGCCACCCCACTCTCCAGCCACCCATCCTTCATGCCACCCTGCTCTCCAGCCATCCCACTCCCCATGCCACCCTGTCACCGTTCCCCAAGCCATGCCACCCTCCTCACTGCCATCCTGCTCCCCGTGCCACCCTGTCACCATTCCCCAAGCCACGCCACCCTGCTCGCTGACATCCCGCTCCCCGTGCCACCCTGCCACCCGGCTCCTTGCTCCCTACCACCCCACGCCTGACACCCTGCTCCCCATGTCACCCTGCTCTCCTGCCACCCGTCCCTCATGCCAGCCTGCTCTCCAGCCATCCCACTTCCCATGCCACCCTGTTTCCCATGCCATGCCACCCTCCTCACTGCCATGCTGCTCCCATGCCACCCTGCTCCCCGCCACCATGCTCCCCGTGCCACTCTGCCACCCGGCTCCTTGCTCCCTTGCTCCATACCACCCCACGCCTGCCACCCCACCCATCCCTCATGCCACCCTGCTCCCCATGCCACCCTGTCACCATTCCCCAAGCCATGCCACTCTGCTCGCTGCCATCCTGCTCCCTGTGACACTCTGTCACCCTGCTCCCTTGCTCCATGCCACCCTGCCACCCTGCTCTCCTGCCACCCATCCCTCACGCCACCCCGCTCTCCAGCCATCCCACTCCCCATGCCACCCTGTCACCGTTCCCCATGCCATGCCACCCTGCTCGCTGCCATCCTGCTCCCCATGCCACTCTGCCACCCGGCTCCCCTGCTTCATGCCACCCTGCCACTCTGCCACCCCACTCTCCAGCCATCCCACTCCCCATGCCATCCTGTCACCCTGTTCCCCATGCCATGCCACTCTCCTCACTGCCATCCTGTTCCCATGTCACCCCGCTCCCTGCCATGCTGCTCCCCATGCCACTCTGTCACCCTGCTCCCTTGCTCCATGCCACCCTGCTCTCCTGCCACCCATCCCTCATACCACCCTTCTCCCCATGCCACCCCGCTCTCCAGCCACCCATCCCTTATGCCACCCTGTTCCCCATGCCATGCCACTCTACTCACTGCCATCCTGCTCCCCATGCCACTCTGTCACCCTGCTCCCTTGCTCCATGCCACCCTGCTCTCCTGCCACCCATCTCTCATGCCACCCCAACTCTCCGACCACTCCACTCCCCGTGCCACCCTGTCACCATTCCCCAAGCCATGCCACCCTGCTCCCCACCACCATGCTCCCCGTGACACTGCCACCCGGCCCCTTGCTCCCTTGCTCCGTACCACCCCACGCCTGACACCTCACTCTCCTGCCACCCATCCCTCATGCCACCCTGTCACCGTTCCCCAAGCCATGCCACCCTGCTCGTTGCCATCCTGCTCCCTGTGCCACTCTGCCACCCGGCTCCTTGCTCCATATCACCCCACACCTGACACCCTGCTCCCCATGTCACCCTGCTGTCCAGCCACCCTGCACCCCATGCCACCCTGTCACCCTGTTTCCCATGCCATACCACCCTCCTCGCTGCCATCCTGCTCCCATGCCACCCCACTCCCTGCCACCATGCTCCCCGTGCCACTCTGCCACCCGGCTCCTTGCTCCCTTGCTCTGTACCACCCCACGCCTGCCACCCTTCTCCCCATGCCACCCCGCTCTCCTGCCACCCATATCTCATGCCACCTTGTTCCCCATGCCATGCCACCCTGCTCACTGTCATCCTGCTCTGCTCCCTTGCTCCTTGCCACCCTGCCACTCTGCCACCCCACTCTCCAGCCACCCCACTCCCCATGCCACCCTGTCACCGTTCCCCACGCTATGCCACACCACTCTGCTCACTGCCACCCTGCTCCCCGTGCCACTGTCACCCTGCTCCCCTGCTTCATGCCACCCTGCCACTCTGCCACCCCGCTCTCCCGCCACCCCCCTCTTCTGCCACTCCTCTCTCATGCCACCCTGTCACCGTTCCCCAAGCCATGCCACCCCGCTCTCCGCCACCCTGCTCCCCATGCCACTCTGTCACCCTGCTCCCTTAAGCCATGCCACCCCGCTCTCCGCCACTCTGCTCCCCGAGCCACTGTCACCCTGCTCCCTTGCTCCATGCCACCCTGCTCTCCTGCCACCCTGCTTCCCTGCCACCCTGCACTCATGCCGCCATGCTCCCCACACTATGCCACCTGCTCCCTGTGCCACTCTGTCACCCTGCTCCCCTGCTCCATGCCACCCTGCCACTCTGCCACCCCACCCTCCTGCCACCCACTCCCCATGCCACCCTGCTTCCTGCCACCCTGTCCCCCATGCCATGCCACCTGCTCCCCATGCCACTCTGTCACCCTGCTCCATGCCACCCTGCCACCCCACTCTCCTGCCACCCATCTCTCACGCCACCCTGCTCCCCATGCCACCCTGTCACCGTTCCCCAAGCCATGCCACCCTGCTCACTGCCATCCTGCTCCCCATGCCACTCTGTCACCCTGCTCCCTTGCTCCATGCCACCCTGCCACCCCACTCTCCTGCCACCCATCTCTCACGCCACCCTCCTCCCCATGCCACCCGGCTCCCCATCACCCCGCTCCCCCTGCCACCCTGTCCCCCACGCCATGCCACCCGCTCCCCATGCCACTCTGTCACCCTGCTCCCTTGCTCCATGCCACCCTGCCACCCCACTCTCCTGCCACCCATCTCTCATGCCACCCTGCTCTCCATGCCACCCGGCTCCCTGCCACCCCGCTCCCCCTGCCACCCTGTCCCCCACGCCATGCCACCCTGTCACCCTGCCACCCCACCCTCCTGCCACCCATCTCTCATGCCACCCCACTCCCCCCGCCACCCTGTCCCCCACGCCATGCCACCCTGCTCCCTGCCATCCTGCTCCTGTGCCACCCACTCCCCACGCCATGCCACCACACTCCCCACCCCACCCCCCCCCCCCTCCCGGCTCCCCGTCACCCCGCATCCAGCGACGCACGGGGTGCCGCGCTCCCCTGCTTCTGCCGGGGCGCATCCATCCCCAACCCAACCACCGACTTTGCCGGGCGAGATTTATTCCCGGCGAATTCCCCGGGGAGGGGGATGCAGCGGGGAACGAGGCGGCCCCTCCATCGCCTCCGGGTCGAGCAGCCTCCCGCATTCCCGCAGCTGAAGAGCTCGTCTCCCTCGCCCGAGGCGCTCCGGCCTCCTCCAGATATTTTAGGCCCAGGTTTTGGGAGGAATGTTACAGGCGCCGAGCCCAAGCCCAGGCGCTGAAGTCAGCAGGAGGCGAAGAGCCTGCGCCGGGCTCGGGGCCCCGGGGGCGGCGGCGGCGGCGGCGGCCGCCATGGGATGGGGTGAGGATGGGATGGGGTTGGGATTGGGATGCTGCTCCTTCCGCCTGGAGCTCGTTTAGCGGCGGGAAGGGCAGAGGTTGGAGCTGGCGGATGCCAGCACGGCTTCGCTCTCCCTCCGAGAGGATCAATACCACATTTCGACGCACACCCCCCTCCTTCCCCAGCTCCCCGCATCACACCGGGGTGCTCCGGGGCCCGCATCCATGCCTGGCGGGGGTGGGCTTCGGCACTGGGAAGAGGGTCCCTGCTGCTGTGTGTCCCCGGGAGGGCGGGGGTCCCCACCACTTCTGTCCCCGTCCCCTTCACCGAAGGAGGTATTTTTGCCACGGTGGCGTGTCCCCTGCCAGCACCTGCATGGACCCACCTTCGTCACACCCCCCCCAGCTCCATCACCACGCACCAAACCCTACCTACGCTCGTGCCGACACCTCCCGCGGACCCCCCCCTCTGCCTCCCCACGCCCTGGCACCCCCCTCCCCGCCCCCCTGTCCCCCATCCCCGCACCCCGGCCACCCTCCCTGCGCCGTGGCAGCTCATCACACCTCCCAGCCCAGCTGGGTGTCCCTGGGGTTGGGGGGGGGACGACACACACGCACGCACTTGGCCTTGCCGCAGAGGGAGTCCCCGGCGTCAGCCCGCCCTTGTCACGGCCCCGCTGGCACGACGGCGCCCTGCGTGCTCCGACAGGTGAGCCCGCGGGCAGCGTTCCTGCCTGGGCCGGAAAATGTCCCCACCGGGCAGCCGCTCCGCAGGCATGTTCCTTCCCAGCACCTCCCTCCCTTCTTTTCCCCTCCATATTCCAGCCTCCCTCGCCCGGCGAAAAGGGGGGAGCCGACGGATTTTAATGAGCTCCCCGGAGGCATCGCTCCGCACCCCCCCCCCACTCCACCCCCACCTTTCTCCTTTTTCCCTTCCCGCCTCTTCTTCTCACGCCCGGGAACCGATGCTCTGAAACACAACCCTTCGGTGGCAAGGCTGGAAAAAAACCACAGGGCACATTTTTTCTTCCTCCCCCCCCCCACCCCCCCTTCCCCGACTCCCTCAAACACCCTCCTCCTTTTCCCTCCTCGCCTCCCCCAGCTTTTTTTTTTTTTTTTTTTGCTCTCCTGCCGATGCCAAAGACCCAGCCGGGCTCTTGTGCTTTCACTCGCAGCTGCAGCTGCCGATTTTCGCTGTGAGCCCTTGTGCCTAGAAGGCCCAGAGCGAGGGATTCTGGGACGCGGTGATTGAAGACAGCACCAGCGCGGAGACCATTGCTCAGACTTTCCCTGTCTGTCGCCCCAACGCTCAACCCACAGAGAGGGAGCCGGGGGGGGGGCGGGGGGGGAAAGAAGGAAAAAAAAAAAAAAAAAAAGGGGGGGGGGGGGAGGGGGGAGGAAAAGAGTGGGGGGGGGAAAGGGTGGGGGAGAAAAAGGGGGGGGGGGAAAATGGGGGGGAAAAATGGGGGGGGAAAGGGGGGGAAAAATGGGGAGGAAAAAGGGGGGGAGGAAAAAAGGGGGGGGAAGGAGGAAAAAAGGGGGGGGGAAGGAGGAAAAAAGGGGGGGAAGGAGGAAAAAAGGGGGGGAAGGAGGAAAAAAGGGGGGGAAAAACGGGGGGGGAAGGAGGAAAAAAGGGGGGGGAAGGAGGAAAAAAGGGGGGGGAAGGAGGAAAAAGGGGGGGAGAAAAGAAGGGAAGGGGGAGAAAAGGGGGGGAGAAAAGGGGGGGAGAAAAGGGGGGGAGAAAAGGGGAAAAAGGAAAGAAAGGGGGGAAGAGGGGGAAAAAAGGGGGGGAAAAAGGGGGGGGAGGGGGGGAAAGGAGAGAAAGAAAATAAAACTGGCCTGGCGCTCGCCCCTTCCCACCCCCACAGAGCAGCGCGCTCCGCTGCGCCGAGCGCCCCAGCCTTCGCCCAGCTCGGGCAGCCCACGGGGCCGGGGGGAGCTCCCCAGCCCCGCGACACCCCCACCGAGCGCCGGCTGCTTCGCTTGGCGACGCCAAACCCCCCCCCCCGCCCCCCGGCACCGCCAGCGCGCCGGGTGCCTCTCACCATGCAGCCCCACCGCACATCGCCTTAAAAACCGGCAGTGGGCACCTTGGCGGCACCCCGTTTGTGCCCCCTCTGTGTTATTTTGCTGGAAAAATAATAATAATAATAATAATAATAATAAATAATAATAGTGCGGGCTTGGTGCCACCGTTTGCGGCACAGGGTGCAATAGCGGGGTGTGGGGGGAGGCGACGCCGCGCGCGATGCCAAGTCCTCATGCGAAGCCGAAACGCTCCCCCAGCGTGGGACCGTGGGGATGCACCCCGGAGCCAAGCGAACACCCACAGCGCATGTCACCACGTCCCCTCGGCATGCAAACACCCCCCCCTCCAAGGGAGGATGTCCCCCCAGCGCCCGGGTGCGGGTCCCATGGGACCAAATCCCTGCCCTGCAGCACATGCACCAGGCCCAGGCACGGCTCGGCGCGTGTCCCCGAGGTACGGCAGGAATGACTCCAGCCCGGACGCACGGAGGGGAGCGGGGGGAACCATGCTGTGACAACCCCCCCCCCGCCATGCAAAAGGAGGGGGCCTGCAGAGCATCTCCCGGCCAGCCGAGCCCTCGCACCCCGAGAACCACCTCCGGCATCGCCGGCTCCCCGAGGACCGCGGCCGGACCGCGCATCCCAGCCCCGAAGTTGGGCGGGCGGCGGGGAGGGGACGGCGAAGTTGAGGGGGGGACACACACGCTCACACACACACACACACACAAAACACATCTGCGACGCATTCAGGGGCCATCCCGCATCCGGGCAGCACGGCCACAGCCCAGCATCCAGCCGGCCGGCCCCGGAGAGGGAGAGCCCTGCCTTATTGCCAGGCAAAAATTCCCCCTTCTCCACCATCCCTCCCACTCCCCCCACACCACGCTCCCGTTAACGAGCCCGGAAGAAGGAAACAGCCCTCCCCACCGCTGCCCTGTTTACCAAGAGCTGGTTCCAAGCACTCGGGAGAATAGCAGGAGCATTTCAAGGCCCTGTTTCCACTCGGCTGACACACACTATTTATAGAAGCCCACAATTCTCCCAGAGCTTTCCTCGGGATCTCAGCAGAAATAGCCCGCCCCGGGTCCCTGCTGCCTCCTCTAAGGAGGCCAGGGCAAGCGCTGGCCCCCCCAGGCTTCCCGTAACCTTCCATGGGCTTCCATCGCTTCTCCACTGCCGGCCGCCCCGCTCCCGGCTTGTCCTTGGCCACCCCGTCCCCGTTACGGTGCCAACCCTTCATTTCATTTCCCCCCCCCCCCCCCAAAAACAAAACCAACCACCCCCGGTCATCTCCACCTCCTGCCGGATCGGTTGCCGACGGGCACGCGGTGGCTACGACGGGTGCACGGTGGCTGCAGCCAGCGGCCGCTCGCCGGACGGTGGGAAGAAGGGAGGGAACCGGACTGTGGTTCACGGGGTTGGCGGTGGGAAGAAGGCGGGGGGGTGGGAGGACAGGGGACGGGGGGGGGACAGTGCTGGGGGGGCCACCTCCCGCCTGACTGCATCGGAGCGCGGCGGAGCCCCGGGGGACTCGCACCGGGGATGGAGTTGGCCTATTCAGGTTACAGAGACATGGCAGAGCGGAATTTGGCGTCGCGCCATCCCTTCTCCAGCCCCCCCCCCCCCCCTCCCCGCTCCCTTCTCTCGGCTCCCCCCCGCCACCACCACCACCACCACCACCCTCCCCTGCAAATTCCTCAGCCCAGCAGGAGAAGCCAGTGTAAGGGGACACCTGGGGGGGGGAGGAAAGGGAGGGAGGGGGGGGTGGGAGGCCTGGGGGTGGGGGGCCCCAATTTGGACCCCGTGGCCCCGGCGCCCGCCAGCGCCTGGGTGGAAGAGGAGCGGGGCAGGATGCGTGCCCGTCGCCCCGGGGGGTTCGCTTCTGCTCTCTGTCACGCCAGGATAAATCTGGAGCGACTCCACCGAGCGCCGGGGGCTCGCGGCGGCACACAATGAGCTCAGCCCCTGGCTTTCGGTGGCCCTTCTGGCAACCACGGGCCGAGGGGCTTGGATGCATGAGGCCACCTGGTCGTGGGCTGGGGCCACATCGTCCTCCCCCCGCTCCACCGGCATGTAAACAAGCAGGGACCCAGGTGTCTCTCCACCTGCCCTGGCCTTGGGGACACCAAACACGTCCCCGGGGTGGGCAGAGGGTCCGGCGTTAGTGTGACCCCATGGGGTGACTCCAGCCCCCGCCAAAGCCACCGGTCCCCCACTGTCCCCATCGCCGTGGGGGCCACGCTGGGTGTGTGTGTGTGTGGTGGTGGTGGGGAGAGGGGGGAGGCGGGGGGGGGGGCGGTGGTGGATTTAAATCAGCTGATCGATAAAAACAAATCAGAGGGGGGATGACAGGCACCGAAGCGACAACCGCTCGCCGAGCCCCGCGCAACCACGCAACTTCGCCGGCGGGGCTGGGGTGAACCCCCCCCACACGCCCCCCCAAACACACACACACACACACACATACAGCGCCCCCCCCGCCTTCCCTCCGCCTCCGGGGGTGCCCCCCGCGGGCCGGCCTGCTGCTCCCCCGGGGTCCCGGCTGCCAGGGGAAGGAGCGGGCGGGGGGGGGGGGGGGGTGGTGTGAGATGCTCAGCCCCGGGGGGGGTCCCCCCCACGTCCCCCGGCGAACCCCAAACGTTGTTGACACGCTCGGCCTGCCTTCTAGCGGAGGGAGCCGGCTCTGACAGCTGTCACTCAACGGGGAAAGGCGGGGGGGGGGGGGGGGGAAAGACGGCGGAGGGGGGGGGACACGCCACAAGGAGACGGGGGCCGGCCAGGAGGCGGGAGGCGGCCGAACTCATGGAGATCGCAGCCCCCCTCCTTTGGAGGGGGGGGCTCGCCCCGGGTGTCCGTCCCCCCCCCCCGCACGCCCCTCCCCGCCCCAAGTGCCATTAAACTCCTGCAATTTGGCACCAACTCGCCGCGCAACTTCAGCGGAGCCGGAGGGGGGGGGGGACACACACACGACACACATACACCGACACGCCGCCTCCTCCTTCCCCCCCACCTTCCACTCTACCCGAAGGGGGTGTCCCGTCTGTCTGTGTCGTCCCCCCCCCCCCCCGCCTCCCCTTTTCCTCCTCCCCCCAGCCCCACACAAAGGCGGGGGGTCTCCCGGTACTCACCCACCGGCTGCTGCGTTCCCGGCCCCTCCGAGCCCGCCCGTTTGGGGAGGCTCCTGCCGTCCGGCGGGGCTACCTCCTGACCGGCCGCGGGAGTCCCGGAGCCTTCGGCACCGCTCGCCACCTTCAACGAGAGCATTTCCAGCGCCTCCTGCTCACATTCTCCCCAGGCAACTCCGCTCCTGCCAGCCCGCCCCCTCCTCCGTCCCCTGCCTGCTCTTTCCTCTCCGCTTTCCTCCTTCCCTCTGCCCCCCCCGCCCCGCTCCCCTCCACCCCTCTATTTTATTTTTTTTTTTTTCCGGGCTTTTTTTCCTCTCCTTTCTACCCCTTAGTTGGGGGGGTTTTTTGCCTTTTTTTTTTTTCCTCTTCTTCCCCCCTACCCCCCCCACCCCCCCTTCGCCTCTCACACACACACAAAAGGCAGCGGAGCGGGAGGCGGAGGGGGAACCGACCTCCCCTCTGCGCCTCCGCCGCTCGCCGCCTGCGGAAAGCAAAGAAAGACACAGCGCAGCAGAGCCCTGGCTTGCCGCTGCCTCCCCCCTTCCTCCTCCTCCTCCTCCTCCTCCTCCTCCTCCTCCTCCTCCCTCTCCCTCCTCCTCCTCCTCCTCCTCCTCCTCCTCCTCCCTCTCTCTTGCCTTCTGCCGCTCCCGGCTTTGTGGGGGCTGGGATAAAATAAAAAATTAAAAAAAAAAAAAAAAAAGAAGAAAATGCCGGGTGTGTTGAGGGGGGGGGGGTGGGGGGGGGGGAACGGAGCCGGCGGGCGAGGCGAGCCCTTCCCCTTCTCTCTCCCTCTCTCCCTCTCGTCCTCTCTCCCTCTCGTCCTCCGTGCGCGGCGGGGACCGCGGCTCCGCTTCGCTCCGCTGTCAGCGGTACGGCCAGCATCCGGCACCCCGGGGAGCCGTGCAGCACCGCCGGGGCATGCCGGGCCTTGTAGTCCTTCCTTTTCCACCACCCCCCCTCCCTTTTTTCCCCCTCCTTCTTCCCCCCCCCCGCCCCCCCTTCTTCCCTTCTTTCTCCTCCCTGCGCAGGGAGGGGCGCAAACGGGCGCGCAGCCGTTGCGCGCTGCTTGGGGAAGGGGATACTTGGAGTGGGGGGGGGCACCCCGGGGTTGGGGGGGGCAAACCACCTCGGGTGGTTTGCCCCCCCCACCACCCCCGGGGTGCCCCCCCCCCCCGAGGTCCCAGTGGGATGCGTGGGGCATTGCTGCCCTCTCCCGGGTTGCACCCGCACTGCGCACCCCCCCCCCCCGCCTTGAAAATGTAAGGTTGATGGGGGACAGCCCCCCCCCAACACAACCCGGGGTGCACCCTCTCTGTCTCAGCACCCAAGCACTCCCCCTCCCATTCCATTTTTATTTTTTCTCCACTTTTAATTAATTTTTTCTTTTTTTTTTTTTTTTTTTTTTTTTTTTTAAAGCAAAAGCTCTGGCTGGAGCCTGGAAACTTCCTCGCTAACGCCTCCGCCTTCTTTGGGGTACAGCGCTGTGTGTGTCCCCCCCCAGTCTCGGCCAGGTCTCCAAGGGCAAGCGGTGACCAAGATCCCTTGGGATCTTGGAGGGGAGCTCCCCCCGCCCCCCAGCTCCCTGAGCATCCCGTGATCTCCCTCCCCGTGGCTCCGTCGAGCATCTCCCCAACACCTTCCCTCCAAGTCTCCGCCGATGTTAATATTCCCGGAGCCGGGTAGATACAATATAATTAAAGTAGATAATACCACTGATGTTTGTTATGACATTGTGTTTTTGTGAGTGACGAGTGAAGGGTTAACTCCAGGGAATTGGGAATATTGCTTGGCTGCTAATAACACGTGAGTCATCGATGGAATAACACATGGGTGCAGGGAGAGACACCGCACCTGGCTTTCCAGCAGCCCTCCGCCTCACCTGCGTGGTGCAGTTTGGGGTTTGACACCTTTTTCGGCATCAACAGGCAGCGAATCTGCGCTCAGGATACGCACCGGGCACCCCAGCTTCGCCACCGGACTGGGATGAACTGGTGAGCTGGGATCAAGCCGAGAGTTGCCTTCCAGCAGGAACCTATGGCACCCGAAAAGCCGGGTGGCTCCGTCCACCGGCTCCGTGGCCCACAGCGGGATCGATAGGGATGGATCGGGGACCGGCTGGGCTCCGCGCACCCCGGATCAGGATGGGGACCAGTTCTGCATCCCTCCTGGAAGCGGTGCGGAGAGGAGGCCTGGGCTCCAGCCCGGTCAGCAAGAGGAATCTGCACACGCAGACAGGATCGCTGCAGTCGCTGGTGGCTGAGTGAGCAACTTTTGCACAGGCTTCCTCGTCCCCTCGCCCTGAATGTCAGCTTTGAATTTTCTGGCTATTTTTAGGGACAGTTCAAAAAAAAAAAAAAAAAAAAAAAAAACCAAACCCAAAAAAAAACCGCCACCAAAAAACCCAAACCCGAGGAGGATCCCTCCCTTCTCGCCTTGCAGGGTTTTGCTCCCGAGGAATATCGCAAGGCTGGGTATTGCCGTACCTGCCTGTGCGCCGGGGGGAGCGGGACGGGGACGGGGACGGGACGGGTCAAGCTGTCTTGCGCGGGGCAGGGAGAGAAGGAGGTCGTGCAAAAAAGCGCTACGTTGCAAGCGGAACGGGTTGGAATGTAAAAGATTTATTAATTTAATCCGAAGCATTAAAAGGTCATGTATTAATCAAAGAGATGCTTAAAACTGTCAAAGTCCTTTGTCAGGTTTGAAGTGCATCTCTATAGTTATCATAAAATATATATATCCGTCTGGCATGGAGCCCTTGGCAGGGCTGGGAGCGGGAATGAGGAGCAAAATCCAGCAATTTCAGGGGGGTCCCTGTGGAGGGGCACCCACATTCCGGCCCTGCCAGGCTCCCGTGGGTGCCCAGCACTCCCACGCTGAGCCGGGCGCCTTGGTGGCCACCCCGTTTGTCCCCAGGCCTGGCTTTATGCCCCCTCAGGTCAGGCTTGTGCCCGCCGTTGTCCCCAGCTCAGCTGCACGGTGTGGGGGGGGTTGGGTTTGGGGTGAAGGTGGGGAGATGGATGCCATGGGTTGGGGAGCGGGGTCCTCCCCTCACCCCCACCCCATTCAGAGACCCACCGGCGCGCACGGGTGGCTACTGGCCATGGCAAGCGGCATTGGGGCGGGGGAGCCGTGCCCACGCCACCCGTGTCACAACCCCGCGGGTGCTCAGCCCCGCCGGTCTCACTTTTTACCGGGGAAAGGGGGCGGCGGAGGAGGGTCCCCAGGGCCACCCGGGTCACCCGGGCACCCTGTCCCCTCTCCCAGCCCAGTGCTGTGTCAGCAGCGTTGGCGTGGACTTACGCTACCATCTAGTGGCTGCTTTGCCGAGCCGGGGCCACCGCTGTCCCCGGCTCCCAGCCCGTGTCCCTGCGCCCTGCGGGCGGCTGCCCCGGGAGTCCAACCCCCATTTCCCTCCCCCCACCAAAACCCGGGGTGGGGGTGGGGGGGGCGAGGGCCACCCTTGCCAGGATCAGGCCAGCGGGTGGCCCGCCCGGGTTTGTCCCCAAAAAGCTCGGATTGGCTTGGCTGGGGGGTGGTGGCAGCCGTCACCCCAAAAGCCACCAACTCCCGGGGGTGGGAGCAGGGAGGGTTGGAGGCAGCGGGGCGCTTTGGGGGAGATCTGGGGTGCAGCGGGATGTTTTGGGGGAGAGCTGGGGTGCACGGGCGTGGGGGGGGGGGGGGCGAGGGGTTCAGCAAAAGGTGGTGGGACGCGGGAGCTGCCTTTGTGGAGAGCGCGGTCCAGAGACACCGATCGGGGCTGGGGGGGGGGTGTCTCCTGCCCCTCCAGCGTCTGTGGAGGATTGGGGTCGGCCACGTTTCACCCCGATCAATGCAACCGCAGCAGAAGAGACCCATCCCTCCTTGAATTCCAGCCCTCTCTCGCCCCGGAGCAGCAGCAAAACCATCCTGGATTTCTCCCCAGTGCAACCATTTCTGAGTGCCCCCCCAGCAGCCCCCGGCCCCGGGCAGAGCCCCCTCCCCACCCATCTGCGCTGTCACCCGACTGTCCCCACGCCTCACTTTGCCCCAGAAACCTCCGTCCCCAAATCCTGCTGCTCCCCGGTTGCTGTCACGGATGCTGCTGTGGCTGGTGTGTGGCTCTTCCCAAACCTCTGTTGGTTTTTCTTTTTTTCCATGGAAAAAGGCGTCCCCTCCCAGTGACTGGTGCCGAGCTGCTGGGTGACTGTCCCTCTGGGCCTCAGTTTCCCCTGTGGGGACACAGTCCCTGCAGGCCTGGACCAGCAGTTACAAGCCTGGTCAAGCCTAAAACCACATTTTTGGCCGTCTTCCACTGTTGTCTGGCCATCACCGCCGCGGGGACGCAGCTCTGATCCGTGACCCGGGAGCTCTGCGGGCTCTCCAAGTCCCTGGGGAGCCTGGGCTGAAGGAGATGGTGACAAACCCTGTCCCCAGGCCTGTTTTGGGTGGGGGTGGCTCCTTCCAGCTCACAAGGGAGTCACGGCTCCCGGCAGCAGCAGCAGCTCCGGGCGAGGGGACCCCCCCCTGGGGAGGGTGGCAATGCCATGGCTCCCTCGTGCCAGGGTCTGCAGCGCCGGCCATCTGCAGCGGTCTCACACCTGCGCCCACCGCGCGCTTGGCACCGGGTGGGCACGCTCGCTCCAGAACCTCCCCCCCCCCCACCTCTCCTTCCCTCGTCCGCCACCTCCTGCCACGCTTGCATGGACCCAGGCTGGCACGGCGCGGGCGGAGCAGCCAGCCGGAGCGGGACCGCGTGGGCAGGGATCGCGGGCAGGAGCAGGGCAGGCAGGTCTGGGCACGACGGGGATGTGAAGGGGGGTCCTGGAGGGGGGGGCATGGAGAGGGGGACCTGACGCCGCAGCCTCATGCTGGATTCGGCCCTTGGCTGCAGGCAGGGCGAGGGCAGGGGAGGTGATGCTGAGCTGCCTTCGCCTCCTCTCCGGAAGATGCTGCAGCCATGCGGCGCTGCCTGCCATGCCGCAGGGACCGGGCAGACGGGAGGGGATGGGGCTGGAGCCCCCCCCGGGGCTGGATGCTGAGCTTTGCCCTCCCCAGCACCCGCATCTCTGTTCCCTTCGAGCACCCAACCCGGGCTCTGCAGGGAAAATGAGCCCTGCAGCACTTTTTTTTTTTTTTTGGGGGGGGGGGGGGTGTCCCAGCCTCCTTCCCCACCCCCCCATCGCTCTGGGCACCCCAGGGTGGACCCTGCCCTCGGGCTGCCGGGAGCCGCAGGGGCTCTGGGGAGGGTGGCGCCAGGAGGAGGCGGGTGGCCGTGCCCTGTGTCAGCCATCGGTCCCTCCGTCCCTGGTCGATGCAGCCCAGCATTAACATAAAATCGATGTCCCCTCCCCTGCCCTGCCCATGGTCACCCCGTTAACCCCTTCGCCCCTGCCTCGGGGCAGCCATGGGGCGAAGGACCGAGGGATGGAGGCCAGGATGGAGGTCCCTCCCTTCAGCCCCTTTACACAGGTCTCTGCAACCTCGCGCCCCGCTCTCCGTCCCCAAGAGCTCTCACGCTTATGCCACCAAAGGGGAAAACTGGGGACAGACCACGGGGACACGACCGCGGTCCCGCGGGGAGGGAGTGCTGCGGCACAGCTGCGTTTGGAAGCACATCACCAAATCCTAGGGCACGGCCAGCACAGACCCTCTGCCTCGGCCCCGACCCACTCCTGCCACTGGCACGGCTGGGGACGGGGGTCCTTGGCGGGGACACGGCGGGTGGTGGCATCGTTTCCCGTTGGGAGGTCAGGATCCGGCCCCGGCTGCGGGTGCAGGGGTGGGTGAAAGCAGAGCATTAGGAAGGCAGGACTGGGGACCCCCCACCACCAACCTGCCCCCTCTGCCCCCGGCCAGGCCCCGCATTTACATTTTTATTCCTTTTTAAGTGAATTTTGCGCTGGAGGGAACTGCCACGCTGGCAGCCCGGCAGAGCGAGGGGCTGATCCTGCTCGGTGCTGCCCCGGTGTCACCCCGCGGGCAGCCAGGGCGTGGGGGGGATCACCCCCCGCCCCCCCTCCCCGTATGCCCAAATGGGCAGGAACAGGCAGGAACGGGCAGGAATGGGCAGGAACAGGGATGGAATCGGAGCTTGGGGGGGCCGGCACAGCCGGGACCCAGCACACCGGGATCCATCCGTCAGTGTCCGTCTGTCCATCGCACCCCGGATGGAGGGGCTGCTTGTGGCAGCCTGTGCCTGTGGGCACAGGGGACATGGGGGATATGGGGGCCATGGGGGCCACTGGAGGCACTGGGGGCATGGGGGGCACAGGGGTGACGGTGATGGGGAGCCTTCCTCCCCGCCGGTGCCCACCTGCTCCCACCTCCCACTGCCCTCTTCCCTCAAAGGGTGCCCACCGTGGCCATGCGGCCACATCCATGTCCCCCTGAGCCAGCACCCAGCAGCGGAGGCTGCTGCCACAGCCGGGGTGCGCGGGGTCACGGCCCCCATGGCCCCCCCCGAGCCAGCCCTGCTCAACAGAACCTCCAGTTGCAATTAAGTGGGAGATTTTAATCACCGGGGCTGAGGTGCAGATGGACCCTGCTCAGTGCTGGTACTGGGGGACACGGGGTGCCAGGGGGCATTGGGGCCACAGGGGGCACTGGGGGCGTGGGGGACATGGGGGCCACTGGAGGCACTGGGGAGCACTGGGGGCGTGGGGGCCACAGGGGCCACGGGGGACATGGGGGATATGGGGGCCACAGGGGGCACTGGGGAGCACTGGGGGCATGGGGGCCACAGGGGGCACTGGGGGCATGGGGGACATGGGGGATATGGGGACCATGGGGGCCACTGGAGGCACTGGTGGCATGGGAGCCATGGGGGGCACTGGGGCCATGGGGGCCATGGGGGGCACTGGGGGCACGGGGGACATGGAGGGCATGAGGGACATGGGGGCCATTGGGGCCACAGGTGGCACTGGGGGCATGGAGGCCACAGGGGCGATGGGGGGCAGTGGGGTCATGGGCGACATGGGGGGCACCACTCTGCTTTGTTTCCCCAAACGGGACTGTCCCCAGCTGGGGGGCGAACTGGGGTGCTCCCCCCAGCTGGAAGGTTCCATCCCTCCCCCCCGGGCCGGCGAGGGACAGCACATGGACACGGGGACAAGGGACACATCCCGCGGACCAGGCATGTGCCCCTCACGAAGGGAGCGGGGTTTCGGGGTGCTGGGTGTTGTCAGAGCCTGTGGGCACTGAATATTTGGGGGGGGGGGCGCCAAGCACGGGGGTGGCACAAAGCAGGGGGGCAGAGTGGCCAGCCCTTTGGGGGGGGTGTGTGTGTGGGGGGTGATGGGAGACGCTGCTGTGCCCCTGGGGTGCCCTTGGGTGCCCACCCCAGGCGTGGGGTGGCCGCGGGGGGGACCGGTGGCTGCAATCTGGTAGCAGGGGGGGGCTCTGCCTGGCTGCGGGATGGTGCCAACCGCCTCCTTGCCACGCAATCTGCTCTCCTCGCCCCGTGTGTGTCGTCCCCCCCCCCGTCACCCCCCGCCACCACCCCGGCACCGGGCATCGTGCCACCGCTGCCCAGCCAAGCCTGGCCGGGGGCCTGGCCCTTCCCGGAGGGATTTTTTTTCCTTGGGATGGGGAAGCAGGGTTGGGGCGGGGGGGGGGGGGGGGGTGTTAAAGGGGGGGTGGCCACATCCAGCCCTGTGGCTCTTGTAGGAACTGGGGTGAAGCGGGAGCCCAGGGATGGTGGCATGGCCCCAAGCCCCCCCGGCATGTCCCCATACCCGCTGGCATTGGCTCCGTCCCCCTCCTCCCCACCTGTCTGGGGTCTCCCCCCACAGCCTGAGCCCCCCCCCCAACCTGGGATGGGGCTGGGGGCCAGTCCCCCCTTCCCACCAGTGCTGGGGAATTCATTAGCCGGCCACAGCTGGGCCCTGCTGGGGAGGCCAAGCTGCGAGGAAAATTAACCTCTTCCTCCCCAGCCTCCGAGCACAGGACCCCCCCCCATCACCTCTACCCTCACACAGAGGAGGGGGCCAGAAGAGCCCCCCCGACCCAGCCCAGCCAGACACTGCCCAGGGACCCCCCCCCCCCGGCTAATTAAACCCAGGCTGCTGCCTCGTTAACGCACATGCCTGCGAGCCAGCAGGAGGGGACGGTCCCCACCGTGGGGATGCTGGGTGCCGGGGGGGGGGGGGGGGGGGGGGGGAACTCTGGGGTGCCCTGGGTGGGGGCAGCTTTGTAAACCCAAATGCTTCCCAACCCCCCCTTTTTTTTTTCCAGGCTTTTCTTTGCAAGGAGAGATGCTGTTGCAGCCCCAAATGGGCTGGGGAGGGGGAGTGGGGGGGGGCTTTTCTTTGCCCTCCCCCATGCTGGTGTGCCCCCCACCCCGCCACCCCCAGGGTATGTCTGTGCCCTGGGGCTGGAAGGGGGGGGTGAGGATACGGCCCTTAGTCCTGGCTTCCCTGGGTGGGGATGGGTGCCCCCCACCCCAAATCTTGCAAGCCAGGGTTGTTGCACCCCCCTCACCCCACCCCCTCCGCCCCCCCCAGCCCAGTGTTTATCCCCCACCAGCGCAGCCCCTCTCCCCAAGAGGGGGCAAAAGGACCCAGGCTCCCCCCGGGCTTGTTAGAAAGGTTTTATTTCTCTCTATTTACAGACTGGATTTAAAAAAAAAAAAAATAAACAACAAATCCCTCCCCTTCCCTTAGACACCCCCCACGCCCCCCCCTCCAGATGGCACTACCCGCCCCCCCCCCCAGCCCTGCCCCATGGGTGCAGGGGAGCTCTTGGCCATGGGGAGCGGGGATGGGGCCAAGCCTGGGACCACAGCCCCCCCCCCTGCAGGAAAGGGGGTACCCAGGGGGGGCAGCCAGCCCCCAGGAGCCAGCTGGGAGGGTGACACCCCACCCCCCCCCACGCCCCCCACTGCCATCACATTCACATTGCGCCCCGAGTGCCCCCACCAGCCCCCGTTAATGCCTGCAACAGGGGTTTGAGCCCAGCTGCAGCCGGGGACCCCCCCACCCCCCCGGGTGCCATGGGGGTGACCCCATCCTGTACCCCCCCCTCCCGCCCCGCAGGGGGCCAGCGGGAAACAGCGAAACAGCCCCCGGGACAGAGCTGCCCCCCTGTAGCCTGGGCTCCTGGTCCCTTCCAGGACCCTTTGTACCCCCCCCAGGACCCCTTGTCCCCCCCTCGGTGCAAGCAGAGGTTTATGGCTTTCAGGATTTGGCTCTACCATAAGGAGAGGAAAGAAAAGGGGGCGGGGGGGGGGGGCAAGGAGATCCCTCAAATACGGCGATGTCGGGGGGTGAGGCGGCTGTTGGGTGAGGGGTATAAAATCTTATAAATTAAAGACGATATAAAGGGGGGGCTGGGGGGGGGGGGTTGAGGTGACCTTCCCCAGGTCGGTGCCAGGATTTTGGAGGCTGAGCCCCCCAGGAGCTGGGGGAGAGGAGACTGGGGTTGGCGTGGGGAGGTGTGTTCCCCCCCCCAGCCACGCTGTGGGGCTAGGGGTATCTGGGGGGGGGGGCACGGTGGGGTACCCCACCCTCCCTCCCCTCAGCCAAAGCACTTCTCAGGGTGTGAAGGCAACAAGAGAGGGGCTGGGGGGCAGAAGGGGGGCTGGGCTGGGGGGCACAGCTTTCCCCCCTCTCTGAGTCCAAAATCCTTGTGCAAAGCCCCCCCCGTCCTCCCTGGGACATCCTGAGCACACACCCCCCCCCGACAGGCATTTTGAGGCGGGGGGCGGGCACAGGCAAAAGGAGCAACAACCACCCTGCAAAAAGAGGGAGATTTGCCCAAAAGCCACCCCAGAGCCCGGCTGGGGGGGTGCCAGCGCCAGGTCACTGGTTGTCCCCTGGCTGGTACTGGGGCTCGGTGGCGGTGAAATAGTCCTCGAGGAAGGACTGGAGGTACTCGAAGGTGGGACGTTCCTCGGGATCCCGCTTCCAGCACTGCACCATCACCTCGTGCAGGGACGGGGGGCAGTTGCCCGGGCACTGCATGCGGTAGCCCCGCTCCACCTGCTCCAGCACCTCCCGGTTGTTCATCCCTGCGTGACAAGCCCAGAGGGGAAACTGAGGCAGGCCCAGGGATGCAGCGGCGTTGCCCCGTGGTTTGGATTGGGAGCCCAGCTTAGTGCTGGTCTCTCTGATGGGGAAACTGAGGCACGGGGCAAGCCTTGCTGGTGGCAGCGCTGGGGAGGATCAGCCCCTGCCCTGCCTGTGCCCCCCCCCTCCCCCCCCCCAGCTCACCCCAAGGGTGCCTGCTGCCCCCGTACCTGGGTAGGGCACCCGGCCTTTGGTCACCAGCTCGGTCAGGAGGATGCCGAAGGACCAGACGTCTGATTTGATGGTGAACTTCCCAAAAAGCGCGGCCTCCGGGGCCGTCCATTTGATGGGGAACTTGGCACCTGGGAGGGGAGGCAGGTGAGCTGTGTCTGGGGCACCCCACTGCACCCGCACCCGGGGTATCCCACACCTGCGGCACCCAGCACTGGGGACACCCCACACCTGGGGCATCTTTGCACCAGAGACACCCTGCAGCTGGAGCACCCTGTACTGAGGGCGTCCTGCATCCAGGGTGCCCTGCACTGGGACACCGTGCACCGGGAACACCCGCATCCAAGGCACTCTGTACCTGGGGTACCCCGTACATGGGGCACCCAGCTCTAGAAGTACCCAGCACCCCGGGCAACCTGCCCTGGGGGCACCCCACACCTGGGGTACCCGTCAGCTGGGGTACCACCCATGACCTAGGGTACCCATCCCTTGGGGCACTCACCACCTGGGGCACCTATCACCCAGCGCACCCATCCCCTGGGGTACCCATCCTCTGAGGTACCCATCACCCGGGGTAAACATCATCTGGGGTACCCATCACCCAGGATACCCATCCCTTGGGGTACCCATGACCCGGGGTACCCATCCCCTGGGGTACCCATCCCCCGGGGTACCCATCACCTGGGGTACACATCCTCTGGTGTACCCATGACCCAGTGTACCCATCCCCTGGAGTACACATCCCCTGGAGCACCCATCCCCTGGAGCACCCATCCCCTGGAGCACCCATCACCCAGGGCACTTATCCCCTGGGATACCCATCCCTTGGGGTACCCATCCCCCGGGTACCCATCCCCTGGGGTACCCATCACCGGGGGTACCCATCCCCTGGGGTACCTGTCACCCGGGGTACCAGTCACCCAGGTTACCCATCACTCAGGATGCCTGTCCCCTGTGGTACCCATACCTGGAGTACCCATCCCCTGGGGCCCCCATCCCCTGGGGCCCCCATCCCCTGGGGTACCCATCCCCTGGGGTACCCATCACCAGGGGTACCCATCATCTGGGGTACCTGTCACCCAGGGTACCTATCACCCAGTACACCCATCCCCTGGGCTACCCATCACCCAGGGCCCCCATCACTCAGGATGCCCGTCCCCTGTGGTACCCATACCTGGAGTGCCCGTCCCCTGTGGTACCCATACCTGGAGTACCCATCCCCTCAGGCCCCCATCCCCTGGGGTACCCATCACCAGGAGTACCCATCACCTGGGGTACCTGTCACCCAGGGCACCCATCACTCAGGATGCCCGTCCCCTGTGGTACCCATACCTGGAGTACTCATCCCCTGGGGCTCCCATCACCCGGGGCACCCATCACCCAGCGTTGGGGGTGACCATCCCCGGGCGCAGGGTGGGACGCAGCATGGAGGGGACAAGGGCAGCGATCCCCAAAGCAGCGGGGCACCGCGCCGGCTCACCCTGGCGCGCCGTGTACTCGTTGTCCTCGATGAGGCGAGCGAGGCCGAAGTCGGCGATCTTGCACACCAGGTTGTCCCCCACCAGGATGTTGGCAGCGCGCAGGTCCCGATGGATGTAGTTCATCCGCTCGATGTAGGCCATGCCCGCTGCGATCTGGGTGGGGGGAAAAAGTGAGGACAACTCCCCCCCTGCCTCCGGATGCACCCCATGGGGGGCACCCCCACCCTGTGCCAGCCTCCCCGGTACCTGGGCAGCCATGTCCACCAGCTGGGGCAGTTTCAGGTAGCGGCCATCCCCATCCTTTAGGAAATCCAGCAAGCTGCCTGCAGGCAGAAGATGCAAGTCAAAGTGCCCGAGAACCAGCCATTCCCCCCCCCCGCAGCAAGCCCCCACCCCTGGGACCATCTCCCTGGCTGTGCCAAGGAAGGGTGAGGCTTGCAGAATAGCCCTCCCCCCCGCCCCCAGCTCACCCTGGCTCATGAACTCGGTGACGATGTAGATGGGCTCCTCGGACACCACGGCGTAGAGCTGCACCAGCTTGTCGTGCCGCAGCCGCTTCATGATCTGCGCCTCCTCCAGGAAAGCCTCGGGCGACATGGTGCCCGGCTTCAGCGTCTTCACCGCCACCTTCGTGGTGCCGTTCCACGTGCCTGGGCCAGGGACATGGCGTCACGGCGAGCCCAGGGGACAGCCAGCCCCGGCAGGGCTGGGATGGAGGGGTGCATGGGTGCACGGATGGATGGATGCATGCATGGATGGATGGATGGATGGATGGATGGAGGGATGCATGGATGGAGGAGCAAGGAAATCAGGACAGGGCAAGGAAGGGGCATGACACCACCATACCCCACGCAGGACAAGGAGCCCCCCCCCCCAACCCCGTGGCATGGGGATAAGGCACTCGTGAGCTCATCTCCTAAATACCAACCTTACCCCGTTCCCCAACCCTCCACGGGGGACCCTGTGCCAAGCTGCCATCTCCCCCACCATGGTGGGTACCGCCTGGCACCCCGTGATGCCAGGGCAGGACCAGACTGCTCCTGGCCCCCATGTCCCCCCCACCTCCACGGCCGGCTGGGCCAGCCTTACCCATCCACACGTCTCCGAAACATCCCATGCCGAGTTTCTTGTCCAGGCTGATGGATTCCCGCACTATCTCCCAGGCGTCCTTAGCTAATCCCAGGGTCTGGGGCTTCGTAGTGGGGCACGCGCGGGTTAGCAGATGGCACAACCCGTCGTTACACTCTGCGGGGAGGTGGGGGGAGGGGGAGGGAAGGAGGGGGTGCGATGGGATGAATGCAGCATGCACGCCGAGCGGAGGGAGCACGGGGCGCAGGAGGAAGAGGATGACGAAGAGGGGACCCCCCGGCCTGGTCTTGTCTCCTGCTTGTGGTCCCATCTGAAATATGGCGGGGGGGGGGGGGGGAGCTGCTTGCCCCATGCAGGGACGTCATGGGGCATCCTGGGGTCCCCAGAGCAGGACATGGGACATCTCCCCATGCTGGAAAACTGTCGGGGTAGGCTTTTCCTCGGGGTGGGGGGGGGGGGGTGCCAGGCCTGGGGGTGCCCTCACCGCCCCCCCCCCCCCTCACCCCGGCTTGCCCGCCGGGCCCTACCCATCCACACTTCCCCGAACTGCCCGTTGCCCAGTTTCTTGAGGAGCTGGAGGGATTCGCGGGGGATCTCCCACACGTCTTTGGTTTTGACCGAGAGGTCGGCCAGCTTGGGCGTTCCCTTGTGGCACGGCACGGCCAGGCGGCAGCACAACCCGGCCGCCCGCTCTGCGGCACCCCGGCGAGGGGGGGGACGACACACACACAGAGACAAGCATCAGCCCGGGGAATGGACCCCCGCCAGCTCTTTGCCCCCACCCGGGCATCGCCCAGGCTCCTGCGTGGTCCAGCCACCCCCCAAGATGCACACACATATATGAGGTGCCCCCCCCCCCCGCCTCCAATCCGCCACCCCCAGGGATGGTCCCGCATCCCCTCGGGCTTGGTTGCACCCCCAGCCCCCCCCCTCCCCGGGTTATGCCCACCCAGACCCAGGGGATATTTACCTGCACCGAGGATACAGAAGACGGGGGACCCTCAGGGGGTCCCCCACCAGAGCAGCCCCCTCCTTCTCCAGTTAAACCCAGTTAGCCCAGCAGGCTGTCTCTTGCCAAAGGGTCTTCTGGGCTTTTCCCACCCCTCCCCATCGCCCCTCTGCAATGCTCCCCCCCCCACCCCCCACCCCAGTGCCCCCCATCCCACCCTACCTATATAGTGCTGGACCAGCTGCTGGATGGTGTCGAACTGGGCGCGGGTGGTGATGTAGTAGCCCCCGTTGTCCAGTTTCCGAATCTTATAGTGCTTCACGTGGTCCCCCTTGGCCTCATCCCAGTCCCGGATGGAGAGGGAGTAGGCACCTAGGTGGGGGCAGGGATCAGGGTGGCTCAGGGAGGGACGCGGGGCGCAGCCCCCGGTGTCCCCATCCCCGTCCCCGTACCTTTCGTCGTCTCGCTCTCCCGGATGAGGAAGGTGCCCCTGAAGTTGCCGTGGCACAGGAGCTGCCGCTCTGCATCCTTGCGCCCGATCTTCCCGAAGTACCACCTGCCATGGGGCCGGGCTCAGCGCCGGGGGGGGGGGCCACCGCCAAGGGGCACCCACGGGGACCCCACTCCACGGCCCCCTGCCAGCACCGCAGCGCTGCCGGGGCTCACCAGGGGTGCCAAGACACCTGGGCTCAAGGCAGAAAGGGTCGGGGTCCCCCTCCATCCCTGTCCCCCCCCCCGTACTCACTCTTCTGCCTGGATAGAGTCCACGGGGGCCACGTAGTTGCTGGGGATGTAGCCCGTGGCGCCCGAGCTCAGCGACCTGGCCTCCCACCAGTCACCCTCCCTGGGGAAAGAGGAACAGAGAGTGAGGAGGAGGGACAGACGGACCGACCTGGCTGCCCTGCACCTCCTCTCCCCACACACGGCACCCCCAGACCCCCCTCCGCCCCGCCACGGGAGGGACCCGACTCTGCTGAGACCACCCAACTCATGACACGCGTGGCCCTGGTTTTCTCGGTACCCGGCCACGGAGCTGAGGCGGAGCCTGGGTCCCGCAGGGGGATACCCACATCACAGAGGCACCTCCCTGGGGTGGCATGGGGACACTGGGGGTGGCAGGGGGTCCGGGGGGTGGGGTGGGGGGGCTCACGTGTTGTTGATGATGTGGAATTTCTCCCCTTTCTGGAAGGTGAGGTCATCCTCCGTCCTGGCCTCGTAGTCGTACAGGGCGATGAAGAGCGTCACACCCCCGCCTGCGGCACGCGGAGGGGACCACGGTGAGCCCCCGGGGTCCCCCCCTCACCTGCAGGGGTGCAGCCGGACAGCCCCCCACCCCCCCACCCCCCGCCCAGCCCCTCGCTGACCTGTGATGCCCCCGCTCCGCATCTGCAGCGTGTTGGAGGCGAAGACCCCCGTGCCCGGGAAGGATGGAGCTGAGGGCACCCCCGCGCCCTGGAAGTTGTTGAAGTCGGGGATGCGGGTGAAGGCGGCGCCCGGTTGCGTGGGGTCGGGGTCGTACTGGGAGGCGGGGGGCGGGGGGGCCCCCACCTCACCCCCCACCTGCCCTTTGCTGGACCCCTTCTCTTTGCAGTGCACACAGCCCATCCTGGGCACGGCCTGTGGGGACAGAGGGACTGTGACCCCCACGCCGCCACCCCCCCCCCCCCCCCCAGCAAGGCACATGCGTGTGCACACACGGTCCCAATTAGGGGCACTGGGGTACATGCGTGAGCCCCTGCCCACCCCAGCGCTGGGAGGAGTGGGGTCCCGCCACCCCCTGGCACAGCCTGTGCGGTGACGTGGGGACACCAGGGTCCCAATGGGCGCTGCCACCGGCAGGGACCAGGCTGCCAGGAGGGCTGTGCTGTGCGGGGGGACCCCGCGTCCCCCCCCCCGGCACCCACGGGTGCTCCCATTGACGGCGACCCCACTCACTGGGACGGCTCCTTGGGTCACTTCAGCTGCTCCATGTCACCTCAGGGGGGAGAAGAGGCACCTGCGGACACCGGGGAGGGCATCAGGCGGAGGGCAAGAGCCCTGCACGGGGTGGAACACCCCTCCAAGGGCTGCAACACCCCTCCAAGGGATGGAGCACCCCTCCAAGGGATGAAACACCCCTCCAAGGGATGGAACACCCCTGCCATCAGCTGAAAGACCCCTGAACAGGCTGCAACACCCCTGCATGAGCTGCAACACCCCTGCATGAGCTGCAACACCCCTCCATGGGCTGCAACACCCTGCATGGGCTAAAACACCATGTCACAGGCTGCAACACCCGCGTGCAAACTGCAGTACCCCTGCATGGGCCAAAACACCCCTGCGTGAGTTAAAACGTCCCTGCACGGACTGCAACACCCCTGCCATGGGCTTAGATACTCCTCCAAGGGCTGAAACACTCCTGCAATGGGCTAAAACACCCTGGCACAGGCTGTAATACCCCTGCATGGGCTAAAACACCCCTGTACAGGCTGCAACACCGCTGCCATGTGTTTAGATACCCCTCCAAGGGCTGCAACACCCCTGCATGGGTTAAAACACCCCTGCATGAGCTAAAACACCTCCGCCCAGGCTGCAACACCCCTGCCATGGGCTTAGATACGCCTCCAAGGGCTGCAACACCCCTGCATGGGCTGCAATACTCCTGCATGACCTAAAACACCCCTGCGTGAGCTAAAACATCCCTGCACAAGCTAAAACATCCCTGCACGGACTGCAACGCCCCTGCCATGGGCTTAGATACCCCTCCAAGGGCTGAAACACCCCTGCATGGGCTGCAATACCCTGGCACAGGCTGTAATACCCCCGCATGGGCTAAAACACCCCTGTACGGGCTGCAACACCGCTGCCATGTGTTTAGATACCCCTCCAAGGGCTGCAACACCCCTGTACGAACTGCAGTACCCCCGCATGGGCTGAAACACCTCTGCATGAGCTAAAACACCCCTGCACGGGCTGCTACACCCCTGCCATGGGCTTAGATACCCCTCCAAGGGATGCAACACCCTGCATGGACTAAAACAACCCTGCATGGGCTAAAACACCCCTGCACGGGCTGCAATAACCCTGCCATGGGCTTAGATACCCCTCCAAGGGCTGAAACACCCCTGTACGAACTGCAGGACTCCTGCATGGACTAAAACACCCCTGCATGGGCTAAAACACCCCTGCCATGGGCTTAGATACCCCTCCAAGGGCTGAAACACCCCTGCATGGGCTGCAATACCCTGGCACAGGCTGTAATACCCCCGCATGGGCTAAAACACCCCTGTACAGGCTGCAACACCGCTGCCATGTGTTTAGATACCCCTCCAAGGGCTGCAACACCCCTGTACGAACTGCAGTACCCCTGCATGGGCTGAAACACCTCTGCATGGGCTAAAACACCCCTGCACGGGCTGCTACACCCCTGCCATGGGCTTAGATACCCCTCCAAGGGATGCAACACCCTGCATGGACTAAAACACCCCTGCATGGGCTAAAACACCCCTGCCATGGGCTTAGATACCCCTCCGAGGGCTGCAACGCCCCTGCATGGGCTGCAGTGCTCCTGCATGGGCTAAAACACCCCTGCATGGGCTGCAATATCCCTGCATGGGTTAAAACACCCCTGTGTGAGCTAAAACACCCTGGCACAGGCTGCTACACCCCTGCCATGGGCTTAGATACCCCTCCAAGGGCTGAAACATCCCTGCATGAGCTAAAACACCCCTGTACAGGCTCTAACATCCCTGCACGGACTGCAATACTCCTGCCATAGGCTTAGATACCCCTCCAAGGGCTGCAACACCCCTGCATGGGCTGTAATACCCCTGCATGAGCTAAAACACCCCTGCACGGGCTGCAATAACCTTTCCATGGGCTTAGATACCCCTCCAAGGGCTGAAACACCCCTGCATGGGCTGTAATACCCCTGCATGGGCTAAAACAACCCGTCACGGGCTGCAGCACCCCCCTGTATACAAACTGCAACACCCCTGCATGAGCTGAACCACCCCCACACGGCCACAACCACATCCTCGAGCAGGTTTTCCTCCCGCCGCGTTCCCGACAAACCCATCACCCGGTCTCCACAGGGAGACGCGTCCCCCCCTGGCTGCCCCGATGCCAGAGGGAGCCAGGCTGGGTGGAAAGGAGCCCTGGAAGCGTCCCCGTCCCCAGGGCTCGGCCGGGGAAGCGGTGACTCGGGGGAGGAAGGGACCCCGCTCTCCTCGCTGCGGTCAGGGCCCAGCTTTTCCGGCCGGGGCCGCGCTCGGCAGCGAAGGTGTCACGGAGGAGGAGGAGGAGGAAATCGGACCTCTTCCACCATGGCTGCACCCAAAACACTGCTGTCCCCAGCCCTGTCACCTCCCCTGGCTGCTGGCCACCCACCCAGACCAGTTCGCCCAGTTTGGACCGGGCAGAGCTCTCCGGCCGAGGGCTCCGCGGCGATGCAGCATGCATTGCCCGGCAGCCATGTCCTGTCCCCCCGCGCTCCGGAGAGCAGGGGGAGAGGGAGTTTTTGGGGCAGACGAGACGTTTCAGGCGGGTTTCCCCCATCACGCTTCTTCGATTCACTTTCCTCTCTCTCGGCGGGGGGTGGGAAGGGCCCCGGCTCTCCCCCTTCCACCTTCGCTTTCGACACCAGCAGTGTGGCAAGGCCGGCGGCGGCCGTTGCCGACGGGGCAGCGTTGCCAAATCCGAGAGGGCTTGGCCGGTTGGGGTTTGCTATTTTTTTGCTGAGAGCGAGTGGCCATCTCAGCCGACGAACACCCCCGGCTCTCGCAAACCCCATTTCCTCTGGGGTCGGAATCACCCGCCCCGTTGCCAGCATCGCTCTCAGCAACTTCCCATTTCGCTGAATTTCGGCGCTGCCATGGCTGCCGGCGGGGATCGGGCAGGTGAGGACCGTCTTCTAGGCAAGCACAAGCCCGAAATATCGCAGCACCGCGGGGCTTCGCCGCTGCTTGTGCCGTGCCCAGCAGCGTTGCACCCGTGCTCCCCCTTCTTCAGGCACCCACAAACCCCCCCGAGCTGGTCCCTGCCGCCGGGCAGGGTGGCACAAAAGCTGTCCCCTTGTGTTGTCCCCAGGGAAGGGACGCAGCCGGCCCCGGGCTGGCGTCTGGCCCCGGCTCTCCCGAAAAGGAGCTGTTTGGAGCCTGGGAGCAGATGGCAACCGAGCCCTTCCCGCACCGGCTCCGCCGGCATCGGTCCCGGCCGAGCTGCCAGCTCCCGCCCCACGCTGAGACCCGGCCAACTCATCACCCCCGCCGTGGCCCCCGCCCCGCCGGGCATGGCTGGGCATGATGCATCCCTGGCCGCCCGTCCATCTGCTCCCCGGCCCCCCCACCTTCCCAGGACACGGGTGGTTTCAGCCCCATCCCCAGCTCCGAGCCGGAGCACGATGTCCCGGTGTCACCCGGTGTCACCCTGCGTGTCATCTCCGGTGCCAAGGCACCCCGTGGGGATCCCCCCCATCCCATGCCTCCACTCCCCTGTGGGGAATAACGGCGATGGAGGGGTCAGGCTCCCGGGGCGGGGGGGGGGGGGATGCAGCCGTACAGAGCGATATGGGGGCTGCTGGAAATGTCACGCTCCCGGTGCTATGGGGACAAGCCAGGGTGGCATTTGCCAGGCTGAGGGTGGCACCCAGGCACGTCACATCTCCCCAGGGACATGCGGGCAGCAGCTGGAGGAACCTGGCTGGCACCTACGCAGCGGGAGGAGGAAGCAGCTGGAGCACGGCATGGGGGAGGAGGAGGAGGAAGAGGATGATGGTGCTGTGGCCACCAAGGGGAACCTCAGGGCTGGCAGCATCCCAGGCCTTGGGGACAGTGGCAGCCAGGGGGGGTGGTGGCAGGCAGGGGCCACAGTGGGGCTGAGCGGTGGCTGCAGCCCCTTGGGTAGCCTGTGACCCTCCCCCCCCCCCATACCTTGTCCCCCCCCCCTTGCCCTGCTCACCCCCCGTCCTTTGTCCTTCGCGTGTGGCCCTGCACCCCGGTGGCTCTTGCTGCCCTGCCGCAGCCTCCCCCACGGGAAGAGGAACCGAGATCGCCGCGCAGCCCAGCCCGCAGCCCCCCCAGGCTCCGCCATCACCCCCGCGTCTCTGGACCTCCCTGGTCCCGGAGGGGAAACTGAGGCATGACGCAGCTGCCGCGCGGGAGGGGAAGGTGCCTCATTTCAGGTGGCTCGTTAGGACCCACGACACCGAGCCGTGTCCCCAACCTGGCCCCAGCATCCCCGCAGAACTGTGGAGGGGACAAGAGGACATGTCCTGCCTCTCCACCGCCTGCTCCTCGGCCCAGTGTGGTGGCAGATGGTGGCATGTCCCTGCTCCTTTGCCGCTGCCCCCAGCCCTGAGTCCAGCCCTGCAACCCAGATCCGGGGTCCTGGGGTAGAGCCCTGCTCCTGCTCCAGTCCCCCCAGTTCACCCAGTGCCTGGCGAGTCCCCCGCAGCTCCCAGCGGAGCACGGCAGGCCCTGGCCCGGCTCATCCCTGGTGGGAGCAGGTTCCCTGAGGACAGGGGGTGCGAGGAGGGACGAGAAGGGTCCTGCCGTGGCCAGAGAGACCCACGCCACGAGCATACGGCTCCAGGCCACCATGGGGACATGGGTGGGATGCAACGCTCCACTGGGAACATGCAGGTGGGGTGACAGCCGCGAGAGGATCCTCCAAGCGTGGGTTTCCCTGGTTGGGGCACAAAGGGGGCTGGAAATGCCCACTGACCCATCGGCAATGTGGTGGTGGCTATTCCCGGGCACTCTCCGGTGGCCATGGCCACAGGGACACCCCTTCCCCTGCCTGCCAGTGAGCAGGATGGGGTTCAAATGGGGCTGCCAGCCCCCCAAAACCAGCCACGGGCTGGCTGGGCACGGCCAGCTCTCGGCCGGCATCGTCCCTGTGCCAGCCCCAGGAGGTGGCAGGGCACTCCCCCCCTCCCCCCCCCTCCAGGACCCTGGGACAGAAGAGGAAGGACCCGTCATCCCCCCAAAACCCATCTGTCCCCACAAGCCCACCTGCCAGCAACCAGGTCTGTGGCAGGGGGTGTCCCCTAGGCCCTGGGAGGAGATGACCATGGCAGTGGGAGCCCCCCCTTGCCCCCTCCCCCCCCCCCCCGCCCAGGCCTCCCAGCCCCATCGCTGGCTGGGAAAGCAGGATTTCCGCTGGAAGAAGAGCAATTCCCGGATCCAAGGGGCTGCAGGGGCGGAGGGAGGGAGCCGGCCAGGGTTCCAAATACAATGTCCCGGGAGGAGCGGGGCGGGGAGGGAATTGTGCAGGGCAGGAAGCGGCGAGTTCCTGTCCCTCCTTGGGACACACCAAGGACTGGGGACGAGGCAGAGCTGCGGGGAGCCGGGGGGAGCACCCGCTCCGGCCAGGCCCTGAGCCCCCCACGGCTGCCCCCAGCCCCGGCCGGGGAGACCTCAGCCCCCCGGCATCCCCCGGTGAGCGCTTGTGGGGCTGGCACACCATGGGCACCTGCAGGGATGGGGGGAGCAGGTGTCCCCCCCCCCTCCCCATCCCGGTGTCCCCCGGGGTGCCGTGACCTGCCCCCTCCCCAGCGCTCGGGTCCGGCGGGGGGCGAAGGCACTATTTGTCTCCGCAGGCTCCCTGCCGCGGCGTCGCCGCCGATTAGGGCCAGGAGGGTGGGCTGGGGGCTGGCTGCTGCCCCCAGCCCTCCCCATGCCACGGCCCCCAGCGTGCTGCCCCCCCGCTGACCTACTGCCCCCCCCAGGATGGGGAGGATGGGGGTCTCCTTCCCTCCCACCCCAGGCTCGTTGCAGCAGCTGGCGTTACCCAGGGGGGAGCGGCGAAGGCAGGTGGCAGCCCCCCTATAACACCACCCCCCCGGGGTCACAGCGCTCTCTGTCCCCACGCTGGACCCCGAGCCACCCCACACATGGGCGGGGGGCAGCTCTTAGCACACCCCCCCCCTCCCCGCACAGAGCAAGGGGATTAAGAGACCCCACTGCAGACCCCCCACCACCACCCCACGCCGCCCTGTGCATCCCTCCTACCGTCAGCCCTCCTGCTCCGGTTCGCATGGACCCCCGTTCCCAGGCTACTCCCGGCGGGATGGCAGGCCAGTGGGGGGGGTGTGGAGGGGGTGGGCCACCCCAGCACCCCCAACCGCCCGGCGTTGGTGGCCGGGGTGTGGAGGAGGGTGGCAGGGCAGGGCAGGACGAGGCGGGCGCTGCAGGGAGAGCGGGAGAGCCCGTGCCTGCGTTTCCCCTGTCTCTTCGGCAGCTCTCGCAGCCCAGCAAGAGCTTCCCCTCCCCTCGGCCCCCCCCTTCCTCCCAGCGCTCCCAGCAAATGTGTTCATTGTACCAGTCAACCCAGCCGGGGCGGCCGCCGGCTCATCCTCCGGCATCGCTCGCCGGGGCCCACCGCTTGCCCGTGGAGGTGGCGTGGTGGTGGTGGTGGGGGGGGACAGGCTGGTATCGGGGGGTCCTTGGTCCCCGGCAGCACGGGGGGACACTGCCGCAGCTCCCCACGCTCCGTCTGTGGGGGTTTACAGGGATTTGCACGGGGATGCCCAGCTCCGTGGGCTCCAGCTCCGCTCCCGGAGGCTGCCTGCACCCATCCCGAGAACTTGGCATCACCCCATCGCCCCCCCAGCACCACCACCCACCGCCCCCCGAGCCAACATCCCCGGGCAGGGGACAGCACGGGGACAGCGTATTGCAAACGGGGGGCTGCCACCCTGCGAGGGGCAGGAATAAGGTGACCCTCCCATGGCAGAGCACCTGCAGCAGCCGCCCCGTCTGTCCCCCTGGCACGGGGTCCCTGCCACGGTGGCTCTGCTGGGACGGGGTGAGCTTGGGGCAGGGCAGAGCTGTGGAGGGGGGGCAAGGAGCCCACCCTGCCTGGCTGGTAGCTTGGGACCGTGTTCTGGGGGGGGGTGAGGAGCCCACCCTAGCTGGCTGGTAGCTTGGGACCATGTTCTGGCAGGGCGAGGAGCCCACCCTGCCTGGCTGGTATCTTGGGATCGTGTTCGGGGGGGGGCAAGATGCCCACCCTGCCTGGCTGGTATCTTGGGACCATGTTCTGGGGGGGCGAGGAGCCCACCCTGCCTGGCTGGTAGCTTGGGACCATGTTCTGGGGGAGTGAGAAGCCCACCCTGCCTGGCTGGTGTCTTGGGACCATGTTCTGGGGGGGTGAGAAGCCCACCCTACCCGGCTGGTAGCTTGGGACCATGTTCTGGGGGGGTGAGAAGCCCACCCTACCCGGCTGGTAGCTCGGGACCATGTTCTGGCAGGGCGAGGAGCCCACCCTGCCTGGCTGGTATCTTGGGACCATGTTCTGGGGGGGCAAGAAGCCCACCCTGCCTGGCTGGTGTCTTGGGACCATGTTCTGGGGGGGTGAGAAGCCCACCCTACCCGGCTGGTAGCTTGGGACCATGTTCTGGGGGGGGTCCCATGTGTCCCCCCAGGATGGGGTGCATCTCCTGGCCAGCTCAAGGCTACTGTGGCCATCAGTAGCCCACCAGACCCCTTATTTACTCCTCATCCAGATAAAGGTGCCGGTTGGATGAGCCCAAGATTTGGCATCGGTGACTCCGACCCGCAAACTTTGATGAGCTCTGGGAGAGGGGGGTGAGCCCCCCAGCACCCTGCCTGAGCCCCCCAGCACCCTGCCTGGGCTCCCAGTCCGCAGAGAGCACCTCAAGCTTTTGGCACCCCGACTGCCAGATCGAGGGGGGTCTCGGTGGGGGGGGTCTCAGTGGGGAACCCCCATGCCGATGAGGGGCACAGGGCAACCCCCCCCCCCCCGAGGCAAAACCTCCCTGGCTGGAAATACCCTCCGCAGCCCCACTTGGGCCCAATCCTGCATGCCCCCACCCCCAGGCCCCAGCCACCTTCCCACCACAGGGGACTGTGACAGCGAGGGGCCGGTGATATTTTGATGTCCCCCCACCCTGGTCACAGTTTCCGGCGTGGGGCCGTGCTCCTGTGGGGGGATGAGGGTGCACGGGGAGGACAGGAGGCTGCGGTTGTCCTCCCCCCGCACAGAGCTGGCTGCGTCTCGGCTCGGCTGCCCCATCTCCCCACAGAGCCGTGCCGGTGGCTGGGGGTCCTTCCCCCATCTCTCTGGAGCCTTCCTCCCCCTCCTCCTCCTCCTCCTCGCCCTGCGGTTAGCCCTCGCAGACTGACCTCTTTCCTGTGTAATGGTGAGTCTGACCCCGGCGTTTCCTGTTCTCACGGTGGGGGCCTGGGCTGGTGGAGGTCCCCGGACCCCCCACCGGGACAAGTACATGCCTCCCTGGGCTGATGCCACACTCGCCTTGTCACCCCCCGACTCATTCCGGGGGGTGGTGCGGATCACAGCTCCGCTTTAGTCCCAGCTTTGGGGGCTTTTGGGGCACTCTGGGATTTGCTGGGGGGGGGGTGGGTGGGTGGGTTCAGACCCTGCTGGGGATGGAGCCAACCCTGCCAGTGTCCCTGTGAGGGGACAGGGCACGGCAGGGACAGGGGCTGCTCCCCAGTGGTCACCTGCAGAGTGACGAGACCCTCCGGGCTCCTCCTGGGCTCCCAGGACCCTTCCCAAATTGCAGGCCCAGGTGTTTCTGGTTGGCTTCATCCCCAGGGGGGCCACTTGCCTTCCACCCTGCCTGCCCCCCCCCCAGCTGCGGGCACGCTGGCAGGGTGCTCTGGCACAAGGCAGGGTGGGTGCCGGGGTGTCAGAGATGCTGAATCCCCATCCCATGGGAGCAGGCAGCACATGGGGGGGTGAGTCTGGCAAACCGTGGGGAGAGGGCTCCCCCAACCCTGGGTGTCACAGCCTGGCACGGGACAGCCCCTTGCTGGGGGGGACAACCTTGACAAGAGGGCTCCCAGCCTGCTCCCTTTGTGCAGGATGGAAATGGGGGTGGTGGCATATCAATCCCCCCCTCCAGGAGTGTCCCCATCCCTGCCCCCACTGCTTGGGGAGGCTGGACCCCCAGCAGCGAGGGGCAGGGCAGCCCCCAAAGCCCTCGGAGGCCGGTAAGGGTTTGAGGAAGGGGGTGTTTTCCCTGTGTAGGTGGAGGAAACCCTCCCCTGCCTGGTTAGATGACGCTCTCCCTTTCAGCCCAGCTGCCCCCCACCCCTGCCTCAGTTTCCCTCTTTGCCTGCCTCGCTAGATGATGCTCTCCCTTTCAGCCCAGCTGCCCCCCACCCGTGCCTCAGTTTCCCTCTTTGCGGTCAGAGAGGCTGAGCAGCGAGCGAGGGGCGACGCGCACCGTGTCCAGCCCCCTGCCTGAGCCCTGGGGGCTGGGGCAGCTCAGCCTGTCCCCTCGGGGCTGCCTGGGGGGTGCTCACGTTTCCCCTCCTTCCTTTCAAGCCCCCCCCCCCCCCCCCCCCCCCCCAGCAAAGGCTTGCCAGTGCTCCCTGTCTCAGAGCCTGGTTTGTTCGTGTGCCGCTCACAGCCCCAGCCCTCCTGCCCATCGCCCCGGCGTCGGGGCTGCTTGGCAAAGAACTCCCCCAGCCCCAGGGATGCTCTCCCCCTGCACAAGGTGGGGGGGACGCACGGCCCCATTGCCTCCCCAGGTTGGAGTGGCCCCCTCCAATCTGCACCAATCCCCCCCCCCCATCATGCTGCTGGCGGCTCCTGGGGGCTCATCCTGCACCTCCCATCCCCCTGCAGCACCCGCCGTTGCTCCGTCTCCCTCCGCAGGGGACCCTGCCGGGACACGCTCACCCCGACGAGCACCCTGGGGTGCCCGGCCCCCCCGCCAGGCACCACATGATGCCGGTTCCTTCCCTCCTCCCGGGGAGGGCCCCGGTTTTGGCATTGGCTCTGCCGGGTTTCGCCACCATCGGCTCTGGCTTAAAAGCGAGAGAGTTGGGTCTGGGTGAGCCGGGGCGGCCAGGATGGGGGTTCTCCGCTGGCTCACGGCCTCTGCGCTCTGCGTCGCCATCCAGGGTGAGTCTGTCCCCATCCCCCCCCCCCCCTCACCATGGCACTGTCCCCACCATGGGGACACCCCGGGGACACCCAGTGCTGGGAACGCGGGGCAGGGAGGCTGGGGAAGTGGTTTCTTCGCTTTGTTGGGTCCCCAGATTTGCAGTTCCCCCGAGAGAGAGGAGGGTTGGGGTGGCAAAGGAAGGGGCGGGGGGGGGCAGGATGTACCTCAAGGGCTTGGAGGGTCTTGAGGGGGGGGTGAAAATAAGGCTAAAAGGAGCCAGATGGGCTTCAACAGGCGCACAAGCCCAAACCATTCCCAAAGAGCAGGCAGGGAAACTGGGCAGGCTGGAAGCAGCAGGAGGGGACAGGGGTGTGGGGGGGGCGGGGATCATGCCCCTGCAGGACCCCCTTCCCGGGTGGGTGTAGAGCCAAGCAGCATTGTGGCATTGCTGGATCCATCGCTCCTCCTGCCCTGGGCACCCTCCACAGGTGCCCAGACCCATAGGGTGCAATGGGCACCCATGGGACAGCGGTGGGGGGGGGAGGCTGCCAGTCCCTGCCCGCCACAGATTTTGGGTGCAGAGGCAGAGCCGGGTCTTGTCCCGGCTGCCTGGGGATGGGGATGGCGCAGGCGCTGCCGGATCGCTCCCGGGGAGGAGGAAGATGCTGACGGAGGCAAAGGCCCGTTCCCAGCGGCGGGTGTGTTGGCGTGGGGTTGCACAAGCTGGGAGCCCCGGGGGAGATTGGGGAGGTCACTGGGAGACGCCAGGCGGGACCAGACGGCTCGTCGGCACCCCTCATCCATGCCCTGCTTGCCGGGGGACAGCTTGGCCGCTTCCCCCCTTGGAAACATCGCCCAAAGCCATGGCCACCAGCCCCCGGGTGGCACTGCCTCCCACGGGGACACCAGCCCCCGGCAGCCAGGGTTCCCCGGGGGGGTGCCACATCGCAGGGCTCGCTCCAGCGTGGCGGCAGGCCGTGACGAGGTGCCAACCCCGGATCCAGCCCTAGGAGGGTGGCAGCGCGTCGGTGTCCTTTGCGTGTGCCACCCGTGGGCTTGTGGAGCGGCTTTCGGCCAAGCCCCCCCCGCAGGAGGGGCTGCGGGGAAGGGGGACACTGGCGCGGGCAGCCTCCTGCCCTGTCCCCTGCTCGGCCGTGGCCGGGGGGGACAGCATTCCCTCACCCCCACCCCTCTCTTCCCTCCAGGACAGGACTATGGGCTCCACCGCCCCCAGCCCCACTTCGGCTCCATCTACCACGTCCGAGGTAACGGGACCCCATAGAACCCTTCGCTGCGGGGGGCGGGGGGCCAGCTCAGCACTGGGCAGGACCAGACCATCCCAGTGCCAAACTGGGGCATTTTCCCACAGCCGGGTGCCTCTCCCTGCCTCAGCACCCATGGGGACGGCAGTCTGGTTGGCTGCGGGTCTGCACCCTCTGCGGGTGCAGGGGGGGGGGCTCAGGGAGGGATGTGGGGGTGCTGAGGCCTCGGGGACCCCGCAGGCGTCATTAACCTGCCCTACGCTGAGATTGAGGAGCCCTTCGAAGCCTGGTACAACCTGACGGGAAACAAGAGCCGGATCCAGTACTACGGGGGTAAGCGTCGGGCTGTGCCCACCCTGCCCCGTCCCCAGCCCGGTGCAAAGGGAGGACGCGGGCAGGACCGCCATGCCTCAGTTTCCCCCGCCGTGCCTCAGTTTCCCCTGCCGCGCTGGCACAGGGCAGGTGATAACCTACCAGTTGGCGGCGGTGAAACCCTACGGGATGCGCTACAAGATCACGCCGGAGACCACCGAGAAGGAGGTGAACGCCAGAAAATGCTTCCAGCTGCCCGGCTCCAAGGAGGACGTGGTCAAGGCTCAGAGCGTCTTCCCCAGCATGGATGGCTTCAAGGTGAGAAACGCCGGAGCCTGGATCCCACCCGCTGCCCGGAGCATCTTCAGGCTCTGGGTGGGGGGGTGCTGGAGATGCTCCCCTCCATCATGGGGGGTGCGGGGTGCTGGGACAGGCCAGGACGTGCCCCCGCACCCCGAGGCGCAGGGAGGGTCAATTCCCCACCCGGATCGGGGCCGGACTCCCCACTCCTTTCCCAACCCCGGCAGCCGTGTTGGGACGTGTCCGCAGCCCACACGAGCGCCGGCGTTTCGGGAAAACTTGGGCAAGTCGCTGCACGGCGGCTCAGCTCCCGCCGGCCCTGGCCTCCGGCAGGGCTAAGGTGCAGCAGGAGGGGTGCAGCACGTGAGCGATGGGGACACCAAGCTGTCACCAAAGCCGGACATGTGCCAGCAGGGCAAGAGCTTGGAAACAAGCCGGAAAAACCTGGAGGTTTTTGGAAGGGAGGTGCAGCCAGGCCCCCCCCAGCTACGGGTGCACAGCGGGGTGTCCCCAGGGCACTGCTGAGCCTCCCAGGGGCTCTGTCCTCTGTTGCACCCCGAATCCGTGCCCCACTTTCTGCCCCACACATGTGCTAAGGCCGTGTAGCTGCTGGATCCGTCCCGAGATACCGGTGCTCCTGGGAAGGCGTTGGGTGGGAAGGAGCGAGCCTGGGGGGCGATGAGGGCTCCTCACCCCGAGATCCCGGTGCTCCCGTGAAGGCATTGGGTGGGAAGGAGCGAGTTCGGGGGGCGATGGGGGCTCCTCACCCCGAGATCCCGGTGCTCCTGTGAAGGCGTTGGGTGGGAAGGAGCGAGTCCGGGGGGCGATGAGGGCTCCTCACTCCGAGATCCCGGTGCTCCTGTGAAGGCGCTGGGTGGGAAGGAGCGAGTCCGGGGGGCGATGAGGGCTCCTCACCCCGAGATCCCGGTGCTCCTGTGAAGGCGTTGGGTGGGAAAGAGCGAGTCCGGGGGGTGATGAGGGCTCCTCACTCCGAGATCCCGGTGCTCCTGTGAAGGCGCTGGGTGGGAAGGAGCGAGCCCGGGGGGCGATGGGGGCTCCTCACCCCGAGATCCCGGTGCTCCCGTGAAGGCATTGGGTGGGAAGGAGCGAGTCCGGGGGGCGATGAGGGCTCCTCACCCCGAGATCCCGGTGCTCCTGTGAAGGCGTTGGGTGGGAAGGAGCGAGTCCGGGGGGCGATGGGGGCTCCTGACCCCGAGATCCTGGTGCTCCTGTGAAGGCGCTGGGTGGGAAGGAGCGAGTTCGGGGGGCAATGAGGGCTCCTCACCCCGAGATCCCGGTGCTCCTGTGAAGGCGTTGAGTGGGAAGGAGCGAGTCTGGGGGGGCGATGGGGGCTCCTCACCCCGAGATCCCGGTGCTCCCGTGAAGGCGCTGGGTGGGAAGGAGCGAGTCCGGGGGGCGATGAGGGCTCCTCACCCTGAGATCCCGGTGCTCCTGTGAAGGCGTTGGGTGGGAAGGAGCGAGTCTGGGGGGCGATGGGGGCTCCTGACCCCGAGATCCTGGTGCTCCTGTGAAGGCGCTGGGTGGGAAGGAGCGAGCCCGGGGCGCGATGGGGGCTCCTCACCCCGAGATCCCCTCCCCGATGCCGTGTCTCCCCCAGTTCCTGCGGGAGGAATACTACCGGGGCCGGTACTGCGCCGTCTGGCAGAACGTCACCCGCTGGGCACAGAAGAAGAACGTCTACACCATGTGGGTGACCAACTCCAGCTGCGGGGTGGCCCCCGTCCACTACGAGATGCGGGGCTACAACAGCCTGCTGGGCTCCCACTACGACAAGTACGAGATCGCCTACAGCGACTTCGACAACAGCTTCCCCTCCTCCATCTTCGACCTCCCCGTCAATGGTGAGCTGGGTTGGGGACCCCCCCTAATCCCACCCGTGGGGCTGGGGCTGATGGCGTCCCCTCCTTGCTCCCCAGAGACGAAGAAGTGCGGGGACCTGCCGGGGAGCTCAGCGGAGCACCGGGTGCTGGCGAACCCCATGGAGGACCTGGTGGGACGGCACCAACCTTGGGCCCACCAGGTTTTCCACCACTACCGCAAGTGGCTGGGGCGACGGTACGGCTCGGCGCGGGAGCTGGAGCACAGGCAGAGCATCTTCGTGCACAACATGAGGTACAGGCAGAGAGGGCGGGGGGGGGGGGATGCCAACCCCCCCACAGGGATGCTCCCCATCCCAGATGGGCGGAGAAGAACCTCATGAGGTTCAACAAGGACAAGTGTAGGGTCCTGCACCTGGGGAGGAAGAATGCCAAGCACCAGTATAGGTTAGGGGGGGACCTGCTGGGAAGCAGCTCTGAGGAGAAGGATCTGGGGGTCCTGGTAGACAGGAAATTATCCATGAGCCAGCAATGTGCCCTTGTCGCCAAAAAGGCCAATGGAATTCCAGGCTGCACAGGGAAGAGTGTGGCCAGTAGGTCGAGGGAGGTCATTCTCCCCCTCTGCTCGGCGCTGGTGAGGCCACAACTGGAATCCTGTGTCCAGTTCTGGGCTCCCCAGTTCAAGAGGGACAGGGAACTGCTGGAGCGAGGCCAGCGAAGGGCAACTAAGATGATGGAGGGGTTGGAGCATCTCCCTTATGAGGAAAGGCTGAGAGAGCTGGGACTCTTTAGCCTGGAGGAGAGAAGGCCGAGGGGAGACCTTATTATGGCATACAAGTATCTGAAGGGTGGGTTGAAGGAGGATGGAGCCAGACTCTTTCCAATGGTTCCCAATGCCAGGACGAGGGGCAATGGGCACAAGTTGGAACACAGGAAGTTCCGTTCAAATACACGGAAAAACTTCTTTACGGTGAGGGTGACGGAGCCCTGGAACAGGCTGCCCAGGGAGGGTGTGCAGTCCCTTCCCTGGAGATGTTCAAGCCCCGCCTGGATGCAGCCCTGAGTGATGTGCTCCGGGCAATCCTGCTTTAGCAGGGGAGTGGGACTGGGTGATCTCTAGAGGTCCCTTCCAACTCTGAAATCCCGTGACTCCGTGATCCCTAGAGGGTTGCGCCGCCGCGGCGGTGGGAGGCAGCATCGCCGATGATGCCGTCCCCACCGTGCCCGCAGGTTCGTGCACTCTAGGAACCGCGCCGCCCTCTCCTACACGCTGGCGCTGAACCACCTGGCCGACCGCACGCCCCGGGAGCTGGCCGCCCTGCGGGGCCGCCGCCGGAGCGGGGCCGCCAACAGCGGGCAGCCCTTCCCCACCCAGCTCTACGCCGGCCTCATCCTGCCCGAGAGCCTCGACTGGCGCATGTACGGTAGGTGCGGGGTCCGGGGAAAGGGGAGCGGGGGTCTCGCTCTCCGGGTGCCATGAGGCTGCTCCTCCAGCGAGCCACCCCGCTCTCCATCACCCCGCTTGGGAGCCCGTGGGGCCGCGCTCTCCTGGGGGACCCACATCTCCCTGTGGCCCCTGCTCTGCTGAGATGGAAGCAAGGGCTTATCTGGCAAAAGGCAGCTCGGTCCTCACTCGCTCTGGTGCCCCAGGGACAGATGTGGCATCTGAAGCCACATCTGGCTTCCCCCATGTCCCCAATCAGCTGGGAGCGACACCCCCAGAGCTTGCTGAACCCAAGGGTGGGGGTCCCGCAGGTCCGCTGGTGCATTTGCCCCCCACCCTAATGAGCACCAAGCCCTGGCTGCGCTGCCTCTGGGAGCACAGCGAGCCCTCGACTCCTGCCTCAGTTTCCCTTCTGCCCGCCCTCAATCCCCGGTGCCACCCCAGCCTCTCACCCCCCCCCATCCCGCTGTCCCCAGGCGCCGTCACCCCCGTGAAGGACCAGGCCGTCTGCGGGTCCTGCTGGAGCTTCGCTACGACGGGTGCCATGGAGGGTGCCCTCTTCCTCAAGGTGAGAGCGGGGCCGTGCCCCATAGGGATGGCCGGGGTGCCTGGAGGGTGCCCGTCCCCATCCCTACAGCGTGTGTGTGTCCCCTCCGCCCCAGACCGGCGTGCTGACCCCCCTGTCCCAACAAGTCCTCATCGACTGCTCCTGGGGCTTCGGGAATTACGCCTGCGACGGGGGTGAGGAGTGGCGAGCCTACGAGTGGATCAAGAAACACGGCGGCATCGCCAGCACCGAGTCCTACGGGTCCTACAAGGGGCAGGTGAGAGTGGCCCCGTCTCCCTGCCGGGGTCCCCCTGGGTCTCGGGATGTGCCCCCCGGGCCTGGCTTTGAAGCCATGGCGGGGCGATCGGGATCGATCGGAGGTGCTAACAGGCTCTGGAGACGGGGACGTCACCTCGTTCCCAAGGTGCCAGGCTCCCTGTGGGTCAAATCAGGGTCCAAAGGCAAGCCCCAGGGCTCAGCCGGGCGGTTTCATCACCGCGTGCCTCAGTTTCTCTTCTTGCAAAACTGGGACAAGGTTCCCCCACCCATGGGTGGTGCCACGGGTCCCTCCGTACCCTGGGGGGCAGGGATGGAGCAGGGCTGCCCCTGAGACAGGGATGTGGCTGCAAGACACAGGCAACAGCCCCCCCAGGGCTTCGGGGGCAGAACCAGCTCCCCGTGCTGCTTGTGGGCAACCCTGTGTCCCTGCAGCAACCGGGAAACGTCCCGACCACGGTGGGCAAGGGAGGACAGAGGGACCTGAGATGGGATGCTGTGACAGCCTGAGTCCCCGATCGCTCCCTGCATCAGGGTGGAGCCGCATGGGGACAGCCGCGGTGGGCAGGGGACCTGGGGGCTCTGGATGACGCAGTGTCCCCCCCGCCTCCTCCGGGTGCTGCAGAACGGCTTGTGCCACTACAACCAGTCTGAGATGCTGGCCAAGATCACGGGCTACGTCAACGTCACCTCGGGCAACATCACGGCGGTCAAAGCTGCCATCTACAAGCACGGCCCCGTGGCCGTCAGCATCGACGCCTCGCACAAGACCTTCTCCTTCTACTCCAACGGCGTCTACTACGAGCCCAAGTGCGGTGAGTTGGGTGGCACGTGGGGCACGGGGGCACCTGGGTGCCCAGGGAGATGCTGGGACACCCGGGATCCCACCATTGTTGAGCAGCTTGGGTGGATGAGGGATGGAAGAGGCAACTGGTCCTACAGCCATCCCCAGTGCTGCCGGCAGCTCCAGGGAGCAGCAATGCTCTCCGGACAGGGGTGTTCTCCAGGCAGGGACTCTGTCCGATCAAGCCATCTCCCATGTTGTTGACTGCAGGGAATAAGCCAGGAGAGCTGGACCATGCAGTGTTGGCCGTGGGCTACGGGGTCCTGCAGGGAGAGACCTACTGGCTCATCAAGAACTCCTGGTCCACCTACTGGGGCAACGACGGCTACATCCTCATGGCCATGAAGGACAACAACTGCGGCGTGGCCACCGAAGCCACCTACCCCATCCTGGCCTGAGCCACCTCCCGGCTCGGCAGGGAGAGCCCTTGGTGATGCTCTCAGCACCCATCCCTGGATCGGCCCCTTTGGTGTCAGCCACCACACGTGAAGAAACTGGGGACACGGTGGGACAGGGCCACGGGGTGCCAGACAAAGGGCTGGATGAGGACCCAGCTGCGAGTTTGCCAATAAAGACCCTGGAAAAATACTGCTTTGCTTCTACAGGAGGGATCCAGCTGCTGCCCACCCGGCTCTGCCCCCTTTACAGACCCCAGTGCCCGCGGTGCGTGACACATCGTCTGTCCCCTGCACCGGTCCCTGTCCCCAGGCTTGTTTTCTCTGTCCCGTGGGATGGCAGGGGCCTCCCGGGGAGGGGGGACGGTGCCTTCCTGGCAGAGCCAGCTGGCTCTCGCAGCCAGTCCCAGACACCCAGGGCGAGGGGAGCGGCTTTTCCAGCCCTATCTCTCGAGGTGGAGCGCAAACAACCCCAGGGATTTCTGCTGAGAGGAGAAATTCCTGGCGCAGGGTGTTGGAGGGCAGGAGGAGGGGGGAAGGAGTCCACCCTCTGCCCCACTGCCCCCGGTCCCTGTTGTGGCTACGGGTAGGGATGTCACCGGCGGTGTTTGCCACGAGCCAGGCTCCCCTTCACCCCACGGGAACATCCAGGGAAAGGCGCTTTACACCATGGCCACGGTTCACCCGCCTGCTCCCGGTTTGGATTCGAGACCCTGGTGGTCTCCCATCTTCGGTGGCACCTCCTCATGGGCCCTGGGTACCGGTGTGCTGCTACAGCGGCGGTCCCTGGGGAGGTGGGTGCCGCAGCACGGGGGTGCAGCAGCCCAGCCCTGCACCCAAGGGTGCTGCCGAATCCAGCCCGGCTTTTCCCCGGTGGCACGTGCTGCCGGCCCACGCCGAGCCCTTATCGGCTTTGTTTTGGCCCCGTGGCCGCTTGTTGTCACCTTGGGCTGGGGGCCAGCTGGACAGGCGGCAAGCGGGAGGGGTGAAGGCCACCCCGCCGCGGTGACAGCGCAGCTCTCCTCCCCGGGGCTGCTTTTCCACAGAGCTCCTGACATTTCATCTGCATCTTTCCCCCCCCCCCCCCTTTTTTTTTTTTCCAATTAAACCCCCCCCCAGTTGCAGTCCTGGGCTTGCCCTGATGGTATATCCAGGGGGATGCAGGGGGTGCAAACGGCCCCCCTCTCCCCAGCGCTGCCTTCACTGGGGACACCTTGGCTCCTGTCCCAGCAGCATCCGCGGGGACTTTGGGGTGCCCGGCAGGGTGTCACCGCACCTCCTTGCCCCGGGGTTTGGCAGATGCTCCCCCTGCTCGCAGCAAAGCCTGGCTGCGCGCTGCCACGTGGGATGGGTGGGAGCGCAGGGACCCCCCCCCACCACCACCTCCCCCAGCACCCACCACCAGGACCCTAATCCCTGTCCCTAGGGGATGGCGCTGCCGTGGGACACTAGTGCCCACGGGGGTCTGGGTCCCACCCTGCTCCCTCAGCCCTGTGAGCGCGCGGTGTTGGCACCCACCCTGGTGGGAAAGGCACCCATGGGTGCCCATGGGGGGGCAAGATAAAGCCACGCCCCCCCCTCGGTGTAGCCCCAGCCGAGGGAAGGACAGGGCTCTGCCTGTTGGCTGCCTGCGGCTCCCTGCCCACCCACCCGCGGTATTTAAGCCACCCGTGGGTGCAGGGCAGCAGCGTGGGCTGGGGTGGGCAGGATGGAGGGGCTGGGGGGGCTGCTGGTGCTGGGGGCTGCCGTGCTGCTGGGTGAGCACCCACCCTGGTAGAGACCGGGGAGGGACACACAGATGCTGTGCTTCCATCGTGGGGTGATGCCATCGTGCCCCTTAGCCTGGGCACGGCGGTGGTCCTGGGCTGCTGGGGGGGTCTGTGCCTCGGGAGGGGGCTGCTCTGTCCTTGTCCCCATGCCCGGAGCAGTGGGCACTCTCTGTACCTGGCATATGGGTGTTCATATGGTTGCCCCCACCACCCTGGGGAGTGCGTGGGGGGTTTGGGGTGTCCCTGAGCTGGCTGCATCCCAGGGAGATGCACATGGGGGCTCTGGGTCAGCCAAAGAGCGGGGGGAGGAGTGGGGACCACTGGCCTGGGGACCCCTGGTCTCTGCCCTGGCTGGGCAAGTGGGAGCCCACCCAGCATTGCCACCAGGACAGGGTCCGCCGGGTCTGTCCCCGTCTCCCACAGGACAGCAAGCTGGGAACCAGCACCGCTGCCAGCCCCTGCCGCGGAGAGGAGGGTAATCAGCGGCGTTATGGGGTTTGGGGTTTGTTCTTGATTTTTCTTCCAGGAGTAGAATGCAAAGCTCCTCTGGAGACACCCACATTTGGGGACATCTACCATGTCACAGGTACTGAACGGGGACAGGGCACCAGCGCCGGCGGTGGCCGTGGGTGGGAGCAGGGGGTGATGCCGCGGGACCCCGGGGTGCTCCCTGCCTTCCCAACGCTCTCCTCCCGGCTGCGGGCTCGGGGCAGGGGGATGGGGGACGGGGGATGTCCCCAGGGCTCGGCCCCCCCGCAGCCCCACAAGCCCAGCCCCTCTGTCCCCACAGGAGTCATCAGCCTGCCCTACGCCGAGATCAGGGAGCCCTTTGAAGCCTGGTACAACCTCAGCGGGGGGAAGAGCCGCATCGAGTACTACGGCGGTGGGTGCAGAAAGGGATCCATCCCCCTGACCCCTCACCAGCCCCCTCCTTCTGCCCCAGGACCTTTGGGTGCCCCGGCAAAGCCCTGGGAGCCACCACCACGCCAGGACCGGGGGGGTTTTGGCTTGACCTTAGCACTGTCCCCATCCCCAGGCCAAGTGGTCACCTACCAGTTTGGGTCCATCGAGCCCTTCGGTGCCAGCTTCAAGGTGACTCCCGAGACCACGGAGACGGAGGTCAACGTCCGCAAGTGCTTCCGCATCAATGGCACCGATGGGGACCTCATCGCCCCGCAAAGCGTCTTCCCCAGCCTGGAGAACTTCAAGGTGAGCCCTGGGCATGGTCCTCCAGGATGCGGGATGGGGCAGGGGAGGGGACAAGGGACCCCCATGGATACAGGGTGTCTGATGGCTACCTCCCTACGAGGGCAGAGCAGCCTTCCCTGGCTGGGAATGGGTAAATAAGGGGTTGGATGTGGCCATGGGTGATGGAGGTGGGGGGGGTTGCATCCAGCCTGGTGTGATGCAGGATGGGACGCCATCACTCCGAGGTGTCCCCACGGGGTATGGCGACGGTGCCAGGATGGCGATACGGTCCCTGCCACGTGTGCTGTCCCCAGCGGGTGCGGGAGGAGCGTTTCCGCGGGCAGCGCTGCGCCGTCTGGCAGAACGTCTCCTACTGGGGCCACAAGAAGAACGTCTACACGCTGCGGGTGGGCAGCTCTGCCCGCGGCCCCGTGCCCCTGCACTACGAGGTGCGCGGCTTCAACAGCCTCCTGGGCTCCCACTACGACAAGTACGAGATCGACTACTCCTCCTTCAGCCACCGCTTCTCCCCCAGCATCTTCCGTCTCCCCGAGGGTGAGCATCCCCGGCCACCCCGCGGCCAGTGCTGCCACCAAAATGCCACCGCTTCCACCTTTTTAATTAATTTTTTAGGGTTTTTTTTTCAGTTGGATGAATTAGTTTGGCTGGGCAAAAAAGCAGGGGAGAAATCTAATGAATGTTGATAGATGAGGGTGCTTCCCTGGAGCGCAGGATGCTGGGTGGGATCGTGGGTGCCCGGGATCCAGCTCCGGTGTGGGTGCAGACCCCCCCTGCATGCAGCTGTCTACACGGGATGGACACCCCCAATGATTTTGGGGGTGACCATGCTGTGCACCCCAGTTGGAGGGCTGGGAGAGCCCGTCCCCGCTCGGGAGGCATCAGCCGCCATCTGTGCCTCGTGGCAGGGGTGCAGTGCAAGCAGTGGCCCACGGCCGGCCCCGAGCACCGCATCGTGGCCAACCCCATGCAGGAGTTTGTGGGGAGGGCACCGGAGACGGACCACGTCCACCACCGCCTCTTCCACCGCTACAAGGAGCGGTTCGGGAAGAGCTACGGCAGCGAGGAGGAGCACGAGCATCGCAAGCGTGCCTTCATCCACAACATGCGGTACGGGGACGGGCTGGGGGGAGGGGGGTGCTCTGGGGTGGAGGGGCTCGGAGATGGGGTGGCCGGTGTGGTCCCCCCGCTCCCCTCTCGCCGCATCCCTGCTCTGCCGCAGGTTCGTGCACTCCAGGAACCGCGCCGCCCTCTCCTACACGCTGGCGCTGAACCACCTGGCCGACCGCACGCCCCGGGAGCTGGCCGCCCTGCGGGGCCGCCGCCGGAGCGGGGCCGCCAACAACGGGCAGCCCTTCCCCACCCAGCTCTACGCCGACACCGTCCTGCCCGAGAGCCTCGACTGGCGGCTCTACGGTGAGGAGGGAGCCGGTGCCACCGGCGTGGAAGCCCACAGGGCATCAAGCCTCTGGGAGCACAGCGAGCCCTCGACTCCTGCCTCAGTTTCCCTTCTGCCCGCCCTCAATCCCCGGTGCCACCCCAGCCTCTCACCCCCCCCCATCCCGCTGTCCCCAGGCGCTGTCACCCCTGTGAAGGACCAGGCCGTCTGCGGGTCCTGCTGGAGCTTCGCTACGACGGGTGCCATGGAGGGTGCCCTCTTCCTCAAGGTGAGAGCGGGGCCGTGCCCCATAGGGATGGCCGGGGTGCCTGGAGGGTGCCCGTCCCCATCCCTACAGCGTGTGTGTCCCCCCCCCGCCCCAGACCGGCGTGCTGACCCCCCTGTCCCAACAAGTCCTCATCGACTGCTCCTGGGGCTTCGGGAACCAGGCGTGTGACGGGGGCGAGGAGTGGCGAGCCTACGAGTGGATCATGAAGCACGGCGGCATCGCCAGCACCGAGTCCTACGGGCCCTACCTGGGGCAGGTGAGGGTGGCAGCACCACTCGGGGCGGGGGGGGTGTGCAGTGCCACCCCCTCCACAATCCTCCCCCCACAGGCTCTCCCAAATCAGCCACCACCCCTTCTGCAGCGGATGGAGGCTCTACTTTGGTTTATGGATGCTCCATCCGAGCTGCCCCACTTCCTCCTACCCCCTCACCGGGGGTGGGTCGGACCCCCCCACCTTCCCCAGGACCCACCTCAGTCTCCCCCCTCCTCCCCCCAGAATGGCTACTGCCACTGCAACCAGTCGGAGCTGGTGGCCCAGCTCGCCGGCTACGCCAGCGTGGAGCCGGGCAGCGCCGCGGCGCTGAAGGCTGCGCTGGTCAAGCACGGCCCCGTGGCCGTCAACATCGACGCCTCCCACAAGTCCTTCGCCTTCTACGCCAACGGCGTCTACGAGGAGCCCCGCTGCGGTGAGTCCGGCCGGCCCAGGAGGCTCCGTGACCTGCTCATTGGGGCTGGGATACGGGGCCACTCGCTGCATCGGGGACGACCTCCATCTCCAAGGGATGGCGGCTGAGATGTCTCCGTTTTCTTCTCTCCTCTTGGCCAGGAAATGAGACGGCGTCTCTGGACCATGCCGTGCTGGCCGTGGGCTACGGGGTCCTACACGGCAAGAGCTACTGGCTCATCAAGAACTCCTGGTCCACCTACTGGGGCAACGACGGCTACATCCTCATGGCCATGAAGGACAACAACTGCGGCGTGGCCACCGCTGCCTCCTTCCCCATCCTGGCCTGATGGGGACACAGCCCCATATGTGTCCTGTCCCCTCCACGTCCCCCCTGGGCAGCTCCGGGTGGATTGGGGGCTGGCAGAGCGATGTGGGGCGCTGGGAGGTGGTTGTGGGGCAGAGCGGGGTAGCTCAGCTGGGAGGTCGGAGGATGCTCCCAGCCCTCGGGAGAGGTATTTTACCATTTTGGCAATAAAAGCGTGTAGAAGTGATCCTGGCCATCGTGCTGGGGTGTATTCCGCCTCCCCAGCCTGTCCCCCAGCAACCACAGCCCTCGCCATGGCTGCCAGCCCGCTGTGTGATGAGTTTCACCCAGTGCTCAGCCCAGGCTTACCCCTGTTTGGGTTATGTGTACTCTAACCCCCAAATTTTCAGTGCCACCCCCAGAAGTGCCGGCACCCCCTTCCCCAGCAGCGAGAGGGAGCCTGAATCTGCTCTCAGAAGCTGGGCTGGGCTCAGGGCCCTCCTGTTCCCAACCGGACCCTGCCCTACCCCAGCAGCCGGCATCATGCCAGGAACAAGGGAGCTGCCCCTGCCAGAGAGCGGTTCCCAGTGCCCAGTGTCTCTCGGGACACCTGGGTCCCCTCCTCAGCCCTTCTCCAGGCTCCCATGTGGGTCAATGCTTGATGACTCAGTTTCCCCATGCGTTTGGAGGGAAAACAGAGCTTCTGGAGGTTCCCGTGCTGCTGCCAACAGCCTCCAGGATGGAGGGAGCCCAAATGGACCCAAAGGGGACCCAAAGTTCCTTTCACCCAGGACACTTCAGGGGGGGTTTTGTCCAACCTCCTGGGGAGCAGCCGGGCTCAGAGCTGCCCCCCCCCCCAGCTGTTGTGATCCTTTTGTCTCCCCTTTACCCCAAAATTGCATGGCAACGGGAAAGCCTGACCCAGAGCCGAGGCCAGCGCTGCTCGTGGGGTGTCCAGGCTGGATATCAGCGTGGTGTGAAGGTTCATTTTGGGGTTCTGGTGCCCTGCTCACCCCCACCCTGGGGACGGAGCAGGGCAGGCAGCATGGGTGGGCAACCCAGAGCTCCCAGGTGGGAGCCATTGGTGCTGCGGGGTTCTGCCTTCCCAATTTGAGAGCCTAATTAGCAGCCAGGCAGGCGGGGAGGGGAGCCTACAAAAGGGGGAAAAGTCAGCCCTGGCTTGTATCTGCTGGAGAGCAGCTCTGTGGAAAGAGACCTGGGAGTCAACAGGGTGACCATGAGCCAGCAATGGGCCCTTGTGGCCAGGAAGGCCAATGGCATCCTGTGGGGCATCAGGAAGAGTGTGGCCAGCAGGTCAAGGGAGGTTCATCCTCCCCCTCTGCTCTGCCCTGGGGAGGCCACATCTGGAGTGCTGGGTCCAGTTCTGGGCTCCCCGGGTCAAGAAGGACAGGGAACTGCTGGAGAGGGGACAGCAAAGGGCTGCCAAGGTGATGAGGGGACTGGAACATCTCTCTGATGAAGAAAGGCTGAGGGATTTGGGTCTCTTCAGTCTGGAGAAGGTAAGACTGAGGGGGGATCTCATCAATGCTTCTAAATACTTCAAGGGTGGGTGTCAGGAGGATGGGGCCAGGCTCTTCTCAGTGGTGCCCAGGGACAGGACAAGGGGGAATGGGCACAAACTTGACCATGGGAAGTTCCACCTAAATATGAGGAGGAACTTCTTTGCCCTGAGGGTGGCAGAGCCCTGGCCCAGGCTGCCCAGAGAGGTGGGGGAGTCTCCGTCTCTGGAGACATTCCAACCCCGCCTGGACGCGTTCCTGTGCCACCTGCTGTGGGTGACCCTGCTGTGGCAGGGGGTTGGACGGGATGATCTCCAGAGGTCCCTTCCCACCCCTGCCAGTCTGGGATTCTGTGGTGTGAAGGTTCATTTTTGGGGCTCTGGTGCCCTGCTCACCCCCACCCTGGGGACGGAGCAGGGCAGGCAGTGTGGGTGGGCAGCCCAGAGCTCCCAGGTGGGAGCCGTTGGTGCTGCTAGGTTCTGCCTTCCCAATTTGAGAGCCTAATTAGCAGCCAGGCAGGCGGGGGGAGCCTACAAAAGGGGAAAAAAGTCAGCCCTGGCTTGTACCAGTGTGTGCGTGGGCTGCGTCTCCCCCCAAAATGGGTTTCTGGCAGCCGAGAAGCGACGTCCCCTGTGGCTACACCCTCATTTTGTGTCACAAACAGCCGGGCTCGGCCACCGTGTTTCCTCACGCCGGCGGGCAGCACCCAGGGAGCGGCGCTCCCTCCCAGGTGACGCGATTGCTCCCCATCGAGGGCGGCAGGTCATAATATTTTCTTGTTTTCTCTCGCTCGTTCACCTGCTCGTTTTACAATTTGCTGCACTGATTTCTGAAGTGGTCTTTAATCATTCTCAGCAGGGGCGCTGACTGGGATTCACGTCTGGGAGAGGAACGATCACCGCGCAGGAATAATGGGGGTTTATTCCGTGGGAGTCCAGGTCTCCGGATCTTTGATTCTCTTGATTGCAGTCAATAAACCATGCTTTGACTTTCAGGGAACCGTGACTTTCAGGCTCCCTTTGGAGAGGTGATGTTCTGAATTTGCCGCTGAACACGCGGGCGGCTTGGAGAGCCGGAGGTTTTGCACGCACACGCTCCCAAGAAGCATTTAGCAGGAGCCTGAAATTTTGCATTTTGTGGCATTAGGGATAGGAGTTCTGAGCGTGGGTAGTTAAGGATGGCTGGGAACTTAAAAAAGAAAAAAAAATCCATTTATTATATTTGAAATAGGAGAAAATAAGAAAGGATGTACCTGAAGAAAGGTTGCCTGTTTCCAGAGCCAGCCTCGGGCTCTGGCTCCCAGCCCAGGAGAACTCCGACCTCCAGACTCCCCTCGACACCCGAACCTTGGAGTCACTCCGGGTTTTGCCGAGCATAGCAAAGAACCGCCACCCTGAACCCTGCTTTTTATTGAAAGCAAAGCCAGCCGCAAGGTATGCAGTTAAGGTTTCCTTTGGAAGAGGCGTGTTGCCAGCGGACCTGGCAAGCTGGAAATGCTGGGTATGTGGGAAACTCCCCAAATCTGATACCTAGATGGGGAAATATCAGCTGAGGCTGGCGCTTTATGGGGAGCGAGCACTGCCTGGAGAGCGAAAGCTGAGAGGGTTTGGCATCTGCCTCCCATATTCCCCCTTGAGAATCCCATCTCCTTCTCGGTCTGCAGGGTGAGGAAGTTCAGGATGTCTCCAGACATCAGCTTCACGCTGAAAACACAGGAGCAGAGGTAGTCCGTGGTGGCCAGCCTCCAGTCCTGCGCCCTGTCCTGTACTTGGTGTTTCTCATGGTCCTCTGCCACCTTCAGGGTCTCCTCCTTGTTCAGCTGCCCCTTTTTGGCATCTGCCAACCAAGAGGTTTGTGCTCAGGTGCTTATAACCAGGAATGGGTGATGTCTGCCTGCAAGTCAATCCCTTTAGAGGTGGTCCAAGCTGATGGTGGCTTTCATGCTGGAGGTGGAAGGCCATTTGGCCACCTCGCAGGCTTCCCTGAGCCTCCAAACAGCTCTATGCCCATGCCTGATGCTTTCTTGATGCTTCTTTAAGAATTCATCCATGAAGATGCTCACCAAGTGGTTGTCAAAGTCATCGCCTCCCAGGTGAGGGTCACTAAACATGGCTTTCACCTCAACAACGACCTTGTCTGTGGTGAAGATGGAGATGCTGATGCCCCCCCTTGGCCCTTATTAAAGATGAGGACCCCGCGCTCTCCATCAGGGTGATGGAGGCTGTAGGCCAGGGCTGCTGACGTTGTCTCATTGAGGACCAGTGGTGCCAGCAACACCTTCTGGGAGCCGCTGATAAGCTGGCAGAGTGATGATCGCTCCTCCTGCCTGTCCCAGAGCAACTCATCCCCTGGGACGGGGATGGGGACCTTGGGACAATCCCAGCTCTGTGCTGGGCTCCAACCCACCCAGTCTCGTGGAGCCCAGGGCCGGCCAGGACATGGGGAGCGAGCTGAGACAGAGCACACTGCCGCAAACGGCTCCCGGGAGGGGTTTTGTTTCCAGCGAAACGGCCTTTCCGTGGGTGAGAGCATCCAGATCTGCGGGATCAATCTGTCCACACATCCAGAGATTCAGGGTGGGCTGAATTTGCCAAGCTAAATTATTCTCCCAAGGAAGGGCGGCTGGGATTTCAGCTGGGTTTGAGGTTTGGTGTGGTTGGTTTTTTTTTTTTCCAGCCTGCCCTCGGCTGTCCTGGATACGGCGCTTCCCTCCGGAGGCAGCTGCGCTCCAGCCCAGACCTCTGTGCAGCGATGCCAGGTGGCCAGAAAATGTGCTCCAGCCCCAAAGCTGGCTGCCTTTCAGCGCTGGATGAATTATCTGTGAAAAACCTCTTACGGCTCGCACAAAACAAGGTAATTATTCAGAAAGCAGGGGACGCGGAGAGAGCCAGAATATGAAAATATTATCTGCTAGTGATTTACGGGGAACCACAGACGGTGTCAAAGAACAGCAGCTGAAGCAAAGTTGCTTTGGCAACTTCTTGGCTCCCAAAGGCTCCAGATGACCCGGGGGGGGGGGGCTGATCACAAGCTCCCACCGCCACCGCTACGCCCTGGGGAAGGGGCTCCTGGGGGTCTGGGTCTCCGGAGCCGGGTCAGGACAGAGCCGGGTGGTTCACAGCAGGAAAGGACAAGTGTTGCAGAGCCCTGATGTTTCAAGATGGCAAAGACCACGATGCAGGGGGAGGCCACCTCGCTTTTGCTACCTAATAGGACAACTGGAGCTTTTTTGGGGTACAAATGGTTGCATCCCTGATCTGAGCAGGTCTTCCAAGCTCTGCAAAGCTATAAACTGCTTTACTGCCAGCGAGGCTATCCTGGAAAATCACCGAGGCAGCGGCTTTTTAAACGTTTCTTATTACACTTCCTTCGGTAGCAGCTTTACAAATGCTCTTCCTTAGCCAAACGTTTTTCCCTTGGCGACCGTGACTGCTCTGGCAGGTTTGTCGTTCACGTTCTGAAACGAAATCGCTCCTTTTTCCTTTAGCTCTAGAGATTTGCAACACACCACCCACCCCCCTCCCATCCCATGACTTTTAGGAGGTTTTATTCCTTGTAACAAAATAGCTGGCGGCGTTTACGTTTTCCAGGTGTGCTGTCAAACCCCAGAAAGCCGGGCAGCCCCAGCCCTCCACCTCCGCCTGATTTTTCCCTCCTCGGAGCATCGCAGGCCCTGAGCAGCCAGGAGGGGTTTTGTTTAAAGCCATCCGCCGCCTCTGCCAAGCTCTGCCTTCTGCTTTCGCCGCCTGATATTTCCCAATCACAAGCCAGCATCCAAGCACAATGCAACGAATTTCATGAAATTAAGTATTTCTCCTACACACGGCATATTTGCCCGGTGATTATAACTAGTCCCCGAGGTAGCCAAGCGCAGCAGAATTTCGGTTTAATATGCACACCCACGCAGCCTTACTAAAAACCCAAGACACTCCCCCGGTCCTGCTTGGGAAAGACGGAGCGCTGCAGCGAGCAGCTCATATTTCAGCTTCACCACTTGCACAAGCTGGGCCTGGGAATACTCTGTCATCTGGTGTAAAAAAAAAAAAAAAAAAAAAAAAAAAGAGAGAGAAAAAAAAAGGTGGGGAATGAAGTTTCTCAAAGATTTCAAGGCATCCCTGACGGTCTGAGGGAGAGAAGGGTGTGAGAACACAGGAATGTCAGGCAACACAGGCACAAAAGGGACCAGATCACACTGCTGCGGGTTTATTAACACAACCGTGAGTAGTTACTGCCTTTTGTTTGCTCGATCTTGGATCTACAGAGTGACCTTTTTAACTCCAAAATGCTTTAATTTCCCCATTTGTTCAGGCAGGCAGCACCTGTTCTGCATCACACTGTAAAAAAAAAAAAAAAAAAAAAAAAAACAACAACCAAATGACAACTACTTGATTAAAAAAAAAAATGAGCAATTATTCAGTGTGTGGGCCGTGAACAACTTGCCCTTGCTGCAGCGGCTGGAGTCCAACCCCATACCTAAAATGAAACAGGAGGGGGGGGGGGGAAAAAAAATCTTCGCAGCGTCTGGAGCTGCAAACTCCAGCACCCAAACTGCGGCGTAAACACAGCGAGCTGCAATTTGCAGCGCTGACCCTGCCCCAAACCAGAGGCAGATCCACCCATGCAAACCACAGTCTTGGCTGCGCCTGGGACTTGCAGATGAGCAGCTGCCCTAGCAGCGGGCCAGCAGCTGCCGGAGTGGGAGCAAAGAGGGAAGTAAGTTCACGTGAAGGTTTTCCTTTTGCTGCAACACTACCTCCTACCTCGTTCTCCCTTCCTTTTCCTCCAATTCTCTTTCCCTCAACCTTTGAGACACAGTTTTCCCTCTGCCTCCAGCCTTTCCAGCCCACCCATGTGGCTCTGCTCCCTGTCAAGTCCACTTTGAAGGTGGAGACACCCGTTCCTCCCCAGTCTTCTGCTCCCTTCTTTCCTTCAGCCCCTCCTTCACCCACCTCTGCAGAGCCCCTCCCTGCCCTGCAGCAGCTTCTCACCTCCCCAGCCCCTGAGCCCTGCCCTAAGCCAGCCTCCCTTCCTCCTCTGGGCCTGCATGTCCTCCTCACCCTGCTCTCCCCTAACACACACCAGCTATGGATCTTCGGATCTTTCAGTGTGGCTTAGCCTTGCCACCACTCTCCTTCACCCTTCCCCTGGCCTTGGCCCAGCCCAGTTCAGCCCCTTCCTCTGGCTTTGGCCTGGCCCAGCTCAGCCCCTTCCCCTGGCCCTGACCTAGATCAGCCCCTTACCCAGGCCTCGTCCCATCTCAGTCCCTTCTCTCAATCCTGGCCCAGCTCAGCCCAGCCCCTTCCCCCAGCCCAGCCCCTTCCCTCAACCCTGGCCCAACTCAGGCCCTGCCCAGCCTGGTCCAGGCCAAGCCCAGCTCAACCCCTTCCCCAGGCCTGGCCTGGCTCAGCCCCTTCCCTCAACCCTGGCCCAGCTCATCCTGGGCCCAGCCCAGCTCAGCTCAACCCCTTCCCCAGGCCCGGCCTAGCTCAGCCCCTTCTCTCAACCTTGGCCCAGCTCAACCCCTTCCCCCGGCCTTGGCCCAGCTCAGCTCAACCCCTTCCCTCAACCCTGGCCCAGCTCAACGCCTTTCCCGGCCTTGGCCCAGCTCAGCCCCTACCCGCCCAGGCCCAGCCCAGCTCAACCCCCTCCCTCAACCCTGGCCCAGCTCAACCCCTTTCCCGGCCTTGGCCCAGCTCAGCCCCTGCCCAGCCCGGCCCAGGCCCAGCCCAGCTCAACCCCTTCCCTCAACCCTGGCCCAGCTCAGCCCCTTCCCTAGCCCAGGCCCGGCCCGGCTCAGCCCCTTGCCCCGGCCTTGGCCCAGCTCGGCCCCCGGCCCGGCCCCACTTCCGGGTCCCCTCCCGCAAGGCCTTCTGGGCCAGCCCCCCCCACCCCACACACACGCCCTGCGCGGCCGCGCGCGCCCCCGTGACGCGTCCCACGGAGGGGCCGGGCAGGGCGGTTGCGTCACCGCGCAGCGCCCCGCGCGTGACGTCAACGCTTCCCCTTCCCCAACGCCCGCGGAGGGACAGGGCGGGGGGGTGGGGAGAGGAGGCCCCGCTCCGCCCCCTCTGATGAATGACGGCTGCGTTGACCAATGAGAAGCGGCTAAAGCGTGAGTGATGTGGCGAGTGACCAATGGCGAGGAGGTGGAGCGGCAGGAGGGGGCGGGGCCGTGCAGCCGGGCGGCCGGGGCGGGCTGGGCTGCGCCTGTCAGCGGGGCGGCGGGATGGCGGCGCTCTACGCCTGCACCAAGTGCCACCAGCGCTTCCCCTTCGAGGCGCTCAGCCAGGGCCAGCAGCTCTGCAAGGTCTGGGGAGGCCGGTCGGGGCCCGTGGGGGCGCTGGGGGGAAGGGGATTTGCGGGGGGTTTGTCTGTGAGGGAGCTGCTTGGGCGGGGGGTGGGTGGGGTGAGGGGCCGACTACAGGGCTGTTTGGGAAGGAAGGGAGGCAGGAGGGCGTTTGGATGGCCTGGGGGCTTTTAGAGGGCTTGGGTGTAACTGCGGGGGGGGGGTGGGGCTGTTTGTGGAGAGGCCCTGAGGGAGGTTTGGGCCTCGGGGAGGTTGTTTGGGGCCTGAGGGTACGGGGTGGGCAGGTGGGGGCTGTGTGGGTAGGGCCCTGGGAGGGTTTGAGGGGCTGGAGGCATGGGGGCGACTGGTAGAGCCTGGGGGCCGTTGCGGGGGGGGGGTATGGTATTGAGGGGGCCGTTGCGGGGGGGGGTATGGTGTTGAGGGGCTCGTAGCTGGGAGCTGTTTGTCAGGGGGACCTGAGGGCACTGCAGGCCGTTTGGGGGTGCTGGGGGTATTTGGAGGGCGCTGGAGAAGGAGTCATGGGGCTTTTGTGGAGAATTGGGGGGTAGGTGGATGCTCTTCATGAGGGAAGGCCTGGGGGCAACTGAAGGGCTGTTTGTGAGGAAGCCTGTTAGCAAGGGGAGAGGGCTGGGGCATTTGGGGGATGCCAGGGTGTTTGGGACGGTCTGGGGATATTTAGGGGAGGTCTTGCGGTATCTTGAAGGAGGTAGGTGGGTTTTGGGGCACAGTCTGGATGGGTGGGGGAGAATGAGATCAGGGATGAGACAAGGAGTAGGGGGCAGGAAATGAAGTAGCCTGGGACTGCTGAGGCAGGTGGGGTAAAGAAGACGGGCACAGGGAAACCTCTGAAGCACAGGGTGAGAGAAGAGCGGGGACGGTGCACTCTGGGCACAGGAAGCTTGTGGAGGGCAGAGGTGTGAATAACCGTGGCAGGACTCCGTGTTCCTGCCCTGGGAGGTGAGGCTAACCACCGTGACCCTTGTCTGTGGGCGTTGGGCACAAATAAGCCCTTGTTACGAATCTCAGTTTACTTCTGGCTCACCTGTGACACATGCCATTCCTGTCGCCCTTCCTCTGCTCTCAGCCCTTGTGAGAGCAACACGACTGTACAGGGAGGAAGGGTTTGGAGTTTGGTGGATGTGTGTGCGTGTGGTGGGAGCAGAGGTCAGCAGGTGATCTGGGATTTTTGGGAAACAGTGTGCGGGGGAAGCACTGCATCTCACCAAATGCTTCTGTTGTTTCAGGAGTGCCGGATTGCGCATCCCATTGTTAAATGCACTTACTGCAGGACTGAATTCCAGCAGGAAAGGTAAATGCCTGCTGAACTGGGGAGAGGATGTTTTCTTTAGAACAGACGCACCTGAGGAACCGTAATGTTTCCACGCCTTTGATGACTGAGCCTTAACAGATTGTTGCTGTGAAATACTGGCGGGAACTTTGGCCTTCCTCAAAGGTCTGCTGGGCGAGTTGGTGTGCCTCTGTGGTGTCCTTAGATTTGCACCTTTTGCTTGGTTTTTATTTTTGGTCAGGGTTCAGATGCATCTTCCAGTAAAGGATGTCAGTGCATCTTCTCACGAGTTTTCCTCTTACCTGATTTCTGGTATCCAAAAATTATTTCCTCATGTGTTTTCTTTAGCTGTGCTTTTGCCTTTTTTCCCTTTTTGCAAGTTATGAGGCTTACAGAGGAAGGATTGCTAAATCCAGTAGCTGCGTGCAGGCAGTGTGTGGGGTGTTCTTTCCTGTGTTTGTTGGTCAGGACAGAGGTGTATTTGTCCTGCCTTAACCTCGTCATCCAGACCGGACCTCCTCCAGAACTGTCACCAGTGCTGAGTCACGCCTGCTGCCAATTAGCCGTTGATCAAACCCCTGTATTTGTAAGGACAAAAAACTGGTGTCATCTGGGGATGCCTTAATTAAAAAATACCTCCTACTAATACTACTTTTTGGCAAATTGTCCTCAACCAGATGGGTATAGGAAATGCACTTTGATATCTGAGTCCCCAGTGAAGATGAATACAGTCTTGCCACTAGAGACGGAGCCTAGGGGAGACTGAGATCCTAACCACAGAGGCTTAATTTTCTTTGAGGAAGTGTTAATAGAATGATCTGTCCTTCTTTTTACCAGCAAAACCAACACAATATGCAAGAAGTGTGCTCAGAATGTGAAGCTCTACGGAACAGTAAGTGAGCAGGGCTCGTTCTCACCAGGCTTTTTCCCTTTCATCTTTCTTGTCTTTATCCTGCTGAATCCCAGAGCAGTTTTATGGGTTGGCTCAGTTGTAATAGCATGACTGATCAATAATATGCGGGTCCCTCAAGCGTGAAGCTTTTACCTTTTCTCTTCTTTTAGTGCGGAAGAGAGACGCTCTGCATCATTTCAGGCCAGGAAATGAACTATTTGATATCCAATAGAAACAAGAGCATGCTTACACAAACTGAGATTGCTGCAGCAAGCAGTGATAAATCTTTCTTTCCTGCTTGTCTGAAATCTGAAAAAGCAATTTTGATTGCTTCTATTTTGGTGTTATACATTTTCTGAAGATTTCATAGCCCTTGATAAATGGTCTGGGTGCCACGGCTAAATACACTTAGCTGGAGACCAGGGGTCCAGATGTAGTTATGTCTCCTGGATCAGCATTATACTTAGGTTGGAATGAGGAAATAAAAGTTTTGAAGTGATGGGGAGAAGGGGAAAGAGCAATGTATTAATGTAATTAGGCAGCACTGCTGTATCAGTTGTTCTTGTTTCTTAAAGCCAAAACCCTGCCAGTACTGCAACATTATAGCAGCATTTATTGGAAACAAGTGCCAGCGTTGCACAAACTCGGAAAAGAAGTATGGACCTCCGCACTCCTGCGAGCAGTGCAAGCAGCAGTGTGCGTTTGACCGGAAGGATGACAGAAAGAAGGTCAGTATCTCTGTAAAAGGAGGCCGAAAAGAGCTGATGACAGTGATTGTCTGTCCATCTCCTTCACATAATCTCGAGCATTTCAATAGGAGGTATCTCTTTGTAGTAAAGTATTTTTCTGGACTTGAGCTTTGCTGTGGGAGCTATGTTTTGGAGCTGCTTAGTCTTTGAGCCCCTCTACTCCTTTGCCAGATCTACAGTGGAAGATGTCTTGCATTTGGCCAAAGGGTAGGTGGGCTGGCAAAGGAGAACGCGCCTCTGAGTGAAACGTGAGGTGCCTGCTCGGGAAGAGGGGTGGGGAACGATATTTGTGCCATAGCCTGAGGAGCTGGAAGTGTCATACCTCCACCAGGAAATCCATTCCATGGCTTCTGCACACCCTGTGCTTGAGCAACATGAGTGCTCCTTAGGAGGTGTGTATTCCTAAGACCTGCTTCCTGCAGGCTATAAACATCTCTCACTGATAATCCCTGTCCTCCTGCTGATCCTCCTCACGCAGAGACCCGATCTGTTTTGGTCTCCAGTGATTACACTGTCACATACCATTTTTTGGCATTGCTTTGACAGAAATCCCACCAGAGGTAGCCTGTCCTGGGGAATGGGTGCTATAAGACGGTCGGTAAGCAAAGCTCGGCAGAGACTGTCGTTACGATGGATAAGCTGCTATTAATGAGTTCTGTCTGCATTGCACCAGCCATGCCAGATGCAATTCTTACCCTTTCCAGGCACTCAAGGGATCCCTTTTGAATTGCTGCTTGTTCGGATGTGATCTTAAGCCTGACGGTGCTTCTTGTCTTCTCTGTGTTTGGTTTGTGGGCAGGAAGCAAGACCAAAACTTCTCCCCCTTTCTTTCTCTCACCTTCCAGGTGGATGGCAAGCTGCTATGCTGGTTGTGCACGCTGTCCTACAAACGGGTCCTACAGAAGACCAAAGAGCAGTGCAAACACCTGAGCAGCTCTTCCCGGGCGAGCCTGCAAGAGAAGGAACAGTACAGTAGGCTCAGCAGTGGCAGCCACTATAACAGGTAACCTGCAGGAGCTTTTCTGTTGCACAGGGTGAGCTTGCCTCTGGGGTGAGCAAAGAGGGTGCCTGGCCGCTCCACGCTCCCTAGGCGTGCTTCTTAAAGTAATTGGGAGAAGCGCCTGGGGGCTCAACACCTTGGTGATGGGTTTTGGCGGTTGTCTGTTGTTCAGGAGAATCTGGCTAAGTCAGGCTTTGCTAGTTTGCAAACCCCACTGCGCTGGAGTAGACTTGCAGTCCGACAGTGCTTTTTAGTGATTCAACTTACTGAACTTGTATACAATTACAGCTAAATTGCATTTGTAAAATTTAATGATTGAAATGTAGATTTTAAGCATGAGTTGTTCACCTACCTACTGATCTGACTGATGCATTGTTATCTGTTTATTTTTAGTCTCCAGCTACTCTTCAAGGAATGAATTTTTTATCATTCTTTCTTGCACTAGGAAATCTTGTTTTAATAGCTTCAAAGTGGGTGGGAATATTTATCTGCTTCTCTGTTTTAGACTGCAAGTCATTCAAGTTCTGACATACAATTTCCTCGTTTTTCTAGCCAGAAAACCTTATCCACCTCTTCTATTCAGAATGAAATCCCAAAGAAGAAAGCCAAGTTTGATGCCATATCTGCCAATGGTGACAGGTGAGCCTGTTACATGGGGAAATTGTGGGTGGGCGGTCTTGTTTGCTAAGTTTTTATAAGACAGAGTTCTGTGCAAATAGGAGAAAGCTCTTATGTTAGAGCAGGGATCTTGAGCTTTGGGACCTCGAGGGGCTGCGTTAGCAGCTTTCCAGAACCTGGCAGGCCAGTGTTATTTGGCATTTAGACATAGGTTTGAAGAGGAAAAGAATACCTAGTGCCTGTACCTGCTAGAATAGAAACTGTTTGTTGGCTGAGCTCCCCAACAGTTAGAAAAACTGCAGCCAGATCAGCTTTATCCTCTCCATGCTGTTACAGGGAGAGGGGGCCGTTGGCTGCACTGTAGAGTTGAGGTCTGCAGGTTTTGTGCTTTTGGGGCTATCAGACTGATCTGCAGGGAGACTGCCTCAGAGGACAGGATCAAGACCCACCTCCCCTTTCCCCTCCTGCCTTCTGGGGGAGGGACAAGCAACCAAACAGCTTTGAAAGCATCCGATCCCATTCTGCTGTCGCAGTTTGTGCTGGATTGTGTTGACGTCAGCTGCATGCACAGCAGAATGGGAGTCACTAGCAGAAACAGGAGATTGAGATGGATTTTTATTTTTTTACAGTCTTGTACATGCATATTTTCATTCCTGCCTTTCCTCTCTGATTCTCAGCGTTCCTTCCTCTCCCGAGATGCTTTGTCCCCCTATCCAGAGTGCCCCGTCCACGTTGGCGCAGTGGGCTGCTTCCCAACAGAGTCTCGGTGCCCACCATTGTCCTGTTTCTCAAGGCACTGACATCCTGAAGTGAGATCACCCGTTGTTTTCTCCCCTGTTGCCCTCCCTTGCTCCCTGGGAAATGCCTCTTACGTGGAAACTGTCCCTCTCGATGGATTTCTTTCCAAACAGCAGTGAATTGGGACCAGAGCATAGGCTCATTAGTGTCAAAGGGTCTGTTAAAGCCACTGGTAATTAATTAATTGCTACCTGCCTTGAATGTCTTTTCTTCGAGATCGCAAATCACATCTATCCTATAGATACTATTGACACCTTGTCGATGTTTGTTAATATGTGAAATGCTACGATGGGAAATAGAACTTAAATATTTGTAAGGCAGTGATTCCTATGGAGTGGTCTAAAAGACCATTTAGCATCTGAACGGTGTTTTCAGTGGAAAGCTGGAAAAATCTAAGGATTAACTGTGGCTTGGGAGCCAGCTGAGCACAGAGTGGTCAGAGAATTCATCTGACTGCCTTCAGTGCTGGTGAGAGGTCCCTGGTAGAACTGGTGCAGCCCGTCAGCGTTCCCTCTAGAAAGGTTCCTGCTCACCTGCTGAGGCTGCTCTCCGGGCTATAGCACAGCACCAGGTATTTTTATCTGCTCACTAAAGCCTGGGCTGAGAGCTGACAGCTCATTGTAATACCCCCTGCTGGCTTGAAAATACCCAAGAGGCAAAAGGTCCCGTGCTCTGGCATCAATTGCTCAGCCATTCGTTTGCAAAACAGGAGCATGTACTAAAGGAATCAAATGCCTTCGCTTTGCTCTTGTGTCAGATGTTGTCAGTCTGGCTCCTGCCAAGGCTGTGGTCCTTGCCACAGACTTTTTTTGATGAATCCCAGTAACAAACTGTGTGTAATTTTAGCAACTACTGAAGAGCTCCAGCGATGTGCTGTAGAAAAGGCAAGCTGCAGCTGCCTTAAATAGACACATGGCTGTGTTTCTTGAGAGGAATAATAATGGTGGTTCATTAAGTGTGGTTTTGGAGTTGCAGGGCTTTTTGTGAGGATGAACTCCCCAAAACCCTCCCCTCTTGCACCATTTCCTGTAAGATTGTCCCCCCCCAGAAGCAGCCTGGAGTCCGGGTCGCAGCCTGAGTGTGGAGTTAGGGCCTGCCGCAGTGCAAGGATGTTTTCAGCAGCAGCGTAGTCTGGAGTGGGGTGATACACATCCAGCACCTCTTCGCTGCTGGGATCAGTCACAGCTTTCTGTACAGCGTGTCTTGGCCATGGGCTCTAGCCAAATGTCTGATGCAGCCTTCAGCTGGACAAAATTTGAGCACACGTGAGCTCAGTTGACTTTGGCAACATCTCCAACAGGGTCCAGCTTATCTGAAGTTGTTGCTCCTTTGTGGATACAATAAGTGTGTCCTACTGAATTCCCTCTGTATGTGATTCTTTTACATATTTTGGAGTGGATGTTGCTCCCAATGGCTGTGATATGGGGACTGAGTGATTTCCAAGGTCATTTAATGTGTGGCGATGAATGGTTCGTGCTGGGTGAGCTCTGTGAGGAACTAACAGTACTGGCCCTGCTTGACCACTGTCTCTTGATCACTGCAGACCTTGACCTACTAATCCTGCTGTCCTGGGCTGCCCCTGCCTGTGTGAGCACCCCAGTGTCACCTCCAGCCTCTGGTGCTGTGCTGGTCCTGATTCGGGCAGGGTTTGGTCTCCCCATCCTCTTGTGCGAACGCTGCCAGAAGTGTTTTTATGTTCCAGACTCTGCGGATCAACGCGCTTCAGTCCCTTCTTCTGTGACTATAGACAAGGTGCTAAATTGTGCTTTTAACACCAAGCCGTGATGAGCGCTACTGACTGAGCTGGCTGGGGGAGGGCAGTGATGCCGCAGGATGCTGAGCAGCAAAGTTCATTTAATACAACGATTCTCATTTGCATAGAGAAGCCCTGGACTGCACCTGCTCTTGGTGGTGTTAGAGGAAGTGTAAGTTCAGGTGCTGGTTCCTGTTGACCTGGATGGATTTTTGCTCATGGCGGGTATTTTTGTCTGAGGTGAAACTTGGATGCTGGTTTGGTCAGCCTGGTTTGTGTCTCTTTACGCTAGGCTGACTTGAATAGCAAAATCTTCAAGTTTGGTGTTTGTTTTGCCTGATTTCAGCCATTTAACAGGTATGGAATTTAAGGCAGTCATAGAGAGAGGCAGGTGGCTTAGGAAGAGCTCTGTTTTTTCCTCTGTCTCCATTGAAAGCAACAGGAGCTCATTAATTCGCTTTAATTAGAGGCATGCATTTTAGACTGTTCAAAGCACATGTCCCCCTGACCGATTCCAAGGGGCTAGGATCCTGGGTATGGAGTTTGTTTGTAGGGGCAATGGCTTTTTTTAGTTGGTTGGTTGTTTTAATTTTTAATCTGTTTGTTAAAGGAATGGAGCAACTTGTATTTGGCAGTTTTCCTTCTAATTTTGGAGTCTCGGGCTGCTTCCATAACGTGGGGTTTAAGACAGAGAAACCTTTCATTACTAACTTGTCAGTCTTTCAAAAAAAAAAAAAAAGAGGGGAAAAAAAATAGCTGCTTCTTTAATTAGCACCTTGACACATTTCAGGGTGCATTTTGCAGCAACTGGACAGAAAAATACCCGTCTGTGCTCAATGTACTTGACAGGAGAGGATGCCTGGGCACCCTGAGCCCACCGTTACCCACTTGTGGGTGCAGAGCCCAGGGTCCTCGAAGCCCTGGGGCTGCCTACTGGGTCGTCTGAGTGCGAGAGCAACTCTGTGGAAGGCTGGTGGCCCGCCTGTCCCTTCTCCCCGCTGGGTGGCAGGGCCGGCTCTCACCTCCCCGACTCCACAGTGTGCTCTGCAACAGGAGCTGACACGGAGGGAATTTTTCCTGCCAGAGCCGCTCAGGGAAATGTGAGCATCTCCCAGCACTCTTTATCACCCCAGGATATGGCAGGAGGCAAGCCTGCCTGGGCAAAGGAATGGTGTAAGCAAGAGTTTGTTTTTAGCCAGAGGGAATCAGTGAGGAAGCCTTTTTTTCTCTGTAGAGGCTGCTTTTTTTGTCTCTCTTTCTCTCCTCCCCAGCATATTTGCACTGAGTGGGAAATTAAAGCTGCTGTTGGTAATGTGCTTGCACACAGAAAGGTGCTGGAGCAGCCACCATCATCTTGCACAGCCTCCACTTGGGGAAACTGTACTCGGGAACGGTTTTAAAATGGAGGTATTCTCTGCTAATGTGTGTGTATGAACCTCTTCTGCACTCAAGAGCTGCCCAGTGTGACAAGCGCAGCGCTAGATCTGGTGTACCCAGGGACCTGCCACATCTTACAGCGTGGGCTCTGCTGTCAGCATGTTTTAACCATGCGAGACTCTTCCACCGCAGGCTGCCTCCTACAGACCCTCCGTTCTGAGTTTTCCTTTGCCAAGCTTTCTCTCCCGGTGCCGCAGGGCTGTCCTGTGACTTTCAGATCTGTGAAGCTGCCCCTGCTTAGTTTCCCTCTGTAGATTCCCCAGCACAGTGGTGGAAAGAGCCTTTTCTTCTGCCAGATCCTTGCTAATGAGTCCAAACGATGCAGACTGTGCTTTTAATTAGGCAGTGGATTATTTCCAGGCACAAGAGGAGACCCTGTGTGAGGTGAGTGGCTGGTACTCTCAGCCTCGGTGTACGGATGGGGGACTGGAAGCACGGAGGTGGCAGCGTACTTGAGAGAGGGAGCATTTTGGGTTCAGACCATGCCTTCTCCAGTCCGCTGCAGCTCCCAGCTTTAGAGCTGAATGCAGGCCTTAAGATATATTGACCTACTCTGGAGGCTTTAAAAAAATGTCAGGCTTCAGGTAACCCTGGCTATTTATAGCAGCAGTGCTGTCTGACAACGGCCAGACTTGAAGTAATCTTCTAGGTGAAGCTTTGTTGTCTTATTACTGTTAACTTTTTATACAGCAATTTCAGGTGTGTGTGGCTGGGAGTGTGCTGCCCTTTTATCACCAAGAGATAAAAATCAGGTTTACCATTACAGCCGTAAGGAACAGAAGGCAGGCAAAGATCAGGTGAGGTCCCTGGGCCTGTAGCTGCAGCTTATTGTATCTTACGATCTGAAATATTCCTGTAGTGCAAGACTGTGTGTGGCTGCCCAGTTCACTGGGTATCACGTAGGGACATTTGTGAATCACCAGTGCAGGAGAGTGACTTGTCCAGATAAGTTTTCAGCTGGTTGCTTAGGTTTAGAGTACCTGGTGGCGCACAAGTTGCAGGTTTGGCTATTTCTCGGTCTTCTGCAGAGAGCCTGTCCTGCTCTCAAGTGGTAATGAAACTTTTTCTTAAGTTGCTGTGTCACAGTGGAATCAAAATACAGAAGTCCAGCATGTCTTTTTACCCCTTTTCCCTGCTGAGGACAGCGCTGACTTTAATCTAGGTATCTCCCTTTGCTTTTGTTTGTTTAGCTTGAGGTTATTTGTTTCTCTTTCATGTTCCTTCCTTACCAGAATGTTTGTTTACATTTAGTGAAAAATTCTGCTGCGCATCCAAGGACTGCCTGTGAGCTAGGAGGGTTCCTAAGTGCTTGCATAAAGTTTCGTTAGCTCTCTGATTGCTGTCCCCAGCTCTTTGGTTGGAAAAGGGATCCTTGCTGTTTGAACGGTTGCTGCAGCCGCTGGCCGATAGCAGTCCCGTGTCCCTGCTGATCATGCAATAATACAACTCCATGTATCGCACGTAATCCCTGTTGCCCGTGTTTCGTACTGTGTGTTTCCCAAATTCCACGTGGCATCCAGGGGAGGGAAACAGGTAACACCTGCATTCAAGGAGTGTTTGGAGGAGAAAATGTGTGCCATGAAACGATTCCCGTTCTCCTTCGAGTGCCATCTGTGGGAGTTTCCCTGCCTCAACTAAGAGAAGCGGTGGTGATGAGAGTCTTCCTCTCTTCTTTGTTGCAGTTTTTCTCCGGACCTCGCCCTGGACTCTCCTGGCACCGACCACTTTGTTATCATTGCCCAGCTGAAGGAGGAAGTGGCTACTTTAAAAAAGATGTTGCACCAGAAAGATCAGATGATTTTGGAGAAGGAGAAGAAGGTACAGCCCTTGGCTTGCTTCCCCACCCCCCCCCCACCCCCAGCATACTGACATATTCACGCAGATCGCACTCCAGCAGAGTCTGGCTTTTTATCTCGGAGTGAGCAAGAGAGTTTCTGGCTGTTTCCAGGCTGCCTTCTTTCCAAAGTTAAAGAGGGTTTTCCCAGGAGATCTCATTTCATAAAGGGTCATTTTCTGACCGCCGTTTCGGAGGCCTTCATGTTGGGGCAAGACTGAGAGGAAACATGCTGCTCTGTGCAGAAAGACAGCCCTGGCTGCTCCTGCTTCTCTGTGCTGCTCAGTGGTGCAGTTTTTGGTCTCTTTGTGCTCCCCCTGCCCACCCCAGCACGTTTCTGAACTCATCCAGTCTCACACCATTTCTGCAGAGGCGTTTTCTGTGGCAAGGTGCGCCTGGGGTTAAGGCCTTCATTTCTTCTTCCAGCTCACTTGCTTCTTACCGGTTTATCTGCAGATCACAGAGCTGAAAGCTGACCTGCAGTACCAGGAGTCGCAGATGAGGGCAAAGATGAACCAAATGGAGAAGACACACAAGGAGGTCATGGAGCAGTTACAGGTGACAGCATTTTTGTTTTAATTTGCTGAGCTGTGCTGTACCCGGGAGTGACTGAGGACACTCCTGATCACAACACCCCGTGAGCTGCTGCGCACACAGCTCTTGTAACGCTTCTCCGCCCTGTCCCGCAGCCTCTCTGCTCTGCCAGGCAAGCCCCTCCCCAGCTCCGTACCAGGCTGCGGTGCATCATAACCCCTATTTATATCCTCCTTGCTGCTCTCTACTCGGGCTCAGACTTACTGTGTTGTAAAGCGCTGTGTTGTGTCCCCTATGGACTAGATGGGAACCCTCAAACTCATTTTAACCCCTTGCCAAAATCAGGTTTGAACCTGTTTCTCCAGACTGCAGAACCTTTGTCAGCTCCCCGCGCCACGGAGCTCTTAGATGTGATTTATGTGACCGGTAACCAGAGAGAACAAAGCTTAAGAAACAATTGGCAGTTCCTTCAGCACTGTATCTCTCTAGTCCAAATAAAGGAGTCCCTGAGCTGGAGGGAACAGGGAGAGCAGGATTCTTGTCACGGCCATGGAAACACTAGACAGACTATCAGCATGAAGGCGCTCTGAGCCGCCGCCAAGATCGGGTCAAAGGGGAGCTGGTTACAGGGAAGAAATCAGACACAGAAATGAACTTTGCACCCTTTAATTACTCTGGGGTTTATAATGGTCTGAAGCCCTAGCCATGAGAAATGGGAGGGGATAAGACAAAAGGCTTATGTATTCCCCCTGAGAAAACAGCCCCTCCTCCATCAGCACACACCCAAGTTAATTATTGGAGTGGAAGACAGGTTTTAGAGACTACAGCTGCTGTCAGAAAGCTGGTGCCTGTGAGATCCCCTTCACAATGCACATTCTTAAGCGCTGTAAGCCTGTCTGAAGGTTGGAACATCTGTCTGTGTGTGGTGTGCCGAGGGCTGGCTGCGCGTCCCGCTCCTCGTGAGCTGGGAGGCACTGGTGGCTTGTGTTTGAGGGACTGGTGACAGCCAGAGCCTTCTGTCTCTGTTCTGCTTTATTGATCCTGCGCCGCCTGTGTCAGCCCAGAGCTGTTTCTCTCTCGTAGCTTTGGGTGGCCTGCAAAGAATGAGTTAGTGTTTACTCCGGTTCTGAATAGACAATTTTCCATTAGCCCAAACCACCACTTTTTGGTTGCCTTGACAGCCCTGGCTGTGAGGTCAAGGGCTAAGTGGGAGATGACCCCCTCTCCTTGCAGTGGTTTAAGGCAGGGCACGCTGGTTGCTCGGTGTGCGTGGGAACAGGATACCCCGCTGCTGCCTCTGCTGTAGCTCCAGGAGGACTTCTGCCTTGAAAGCTGTCGGACACCTTCCAACAGCCTTAAACTTTCTTAATTCTGAAAAGAAAGAGGAAGCATCAGCTCCGCGAGCAGGTTTGCCTGCAGCCACCTGTCTCTCGTGGGTGGACAGAGAGGGGTTTGCATGTCTGCGCTGTTTGTACTTAGCTTGGATTGGGACTGCCTGGAACTCCTTCTCTCTGGTGTCCGAATGTTTCACTTCGGCTGGTATTGACTGAGGCTCTGGAAACTTTCTTCACTGATTCCCAAATAAAAATTCAAATCCTCTCGGTGTACTGTAGGTGCCTTGAAGTGGTCATATGATTCACTTTTTGAATGTGCTGTTGGGTTTTATTATTTTGTGTTGTCTTTTCATGGGGGGAAGCAGGGCTGCCTGTGTTCTTCCAGTCTGCAGGAGGTAAAAGAAGCTGCTTTACCGCATGCAGCACTGGAGCAGAGGGTTTAATTCCTCTAGTAACCCTTTGCATATTCATTAATTCGCTGGAAACCGAGGCAGAAGACCTGCATCTGGCTTCACATGGCTTCTACCCTTTATCCTGCTGCTGTAGCACGATTTACGACATAGGCTAGAGGAGAGTGAGCCCAGAAGTCTGGTAAAAGGGCCTAGAGAGCCTTGTGCCTAAGTTGTCATGACTTTTAATTCAGTGTAAACCAGAGAGACAAAGTTGTTACATGTTTGGTGGGTTCAGGCGGCTTCTCATGGGTATGCAGGGTCAGGACAGTGCTGAATCCTGCTAAAACGTTGGTGGCACGTGACAAAACCAAGGGTGAAGCAAAGCTGGAGAACAGTCAGCTGCTCCTAACCCGCTTTTTTGATAGAAGTGAGAGTGTGGGGTGGGGGAAGTTGGCCTTCAGGTCACTAAAACAGGAGTCAGGACGGGAGCTTCAGTCACCAGAGTTTTGCTCCGTCGCTTCTCACGCTGAGAAAGCAGGGTGGCTGGTGAAAGGGGAAGGAAGGAAGGAAAGCCGGTCCCGCTGACCTTGGTGAGTGTCCTTGGCTGGTTTAATGCGCGTTGCGCGTTTGTCACCTTTCACCGCGGAAGCTGTTAACTTTCAGCCCACTTCTCAGTTACGGCGGGGGGACACGAAGGGGAAGGGGATGTGCAGAGCCCTTTCTGGGTGGTTAGAGATGAGATGCGGGACTTGAGCTCGTGCTGTGATGCCGCGCAGCAACATCTACCTCCTTTCACCTGCACGCAGGATTCCAGCAGCTTCTGTCCAGGCAATTTTAGGATCCCTAGAACCAGTGATGATCCATGCCGTTAAATACCCATTTTCACTGTGTTTCCAGGCAAAGAACAGAGAACTCCTGAAGCAAGCAGCTGCCCTGTCGAAGGGCAAAAAGCCTGAGAAGTCGGGAGCAATAACCTCCCCTTAAAACCAAACCCCCCCCTGCAATCTGGGAGCTTTCCCCAGCATTAGCCAAGGAGTCTAGGAGACCTGCCTGATCGCTGGAAGCCAAAACCTCAGTGTTGTCACTACCCCGCTGCCGTGGACTCGATGGAAACGCCTGGTGTGTGTGTTGCCTTTCGACAGCATGCTTCAGCGTGGCTGGTTTCGATCTCTGTTGAATACCGGTCTGTTGATCCACGGGGGAGAGGTCCCAGCCATCCTAAATATTCCCCCCACCCACCCCTTGAAGTACTGCATTCTGGCAGAAGTTTTTTTTCCTAACCAGTTACTACCACTGCCAACCCTTTCCATTGGCAAACGGGAACTTGCTGCATTAGAGACTTCTTGCTGGTTCCCAACCTGCTGCTGGGAGGCAATAACCGTGGCCAGTCGTTACGCAGATAAAGATAGGAGCTGCGTGTAGTGGGAGCTTGATTTTTTTTTTTCTTGAACTGTTCCCTCTTCAAAAGGAAGCCGATAAATCACCAGCCCAACAGATGTTACTGGGAGGTTGCACCACTGCTGAGAACGGTTGATCCAGCTTTTTGAAGATGCTTCCAAAATGGGGGCTTATGTATTTATCTTGGAAGTTTTGGGGGTTTGTTTTGTTTTTTTGTTTGGTTTTGTTTTTCTTTTCTACGTCAACTTGGCAAACCGAACTGCCGGGTTTTGTGTTTTCTTGTTTTGTTCTGATAGCTTTTGGGTTGGGAGCCAGAGTGTAATGATACAGACCCAAATTTCACCCCATATCCCCCCCCCCCGACTCCCCGCCCCTGTGCCCTGGTTACTGGGTGACCTTTGAGGCTTTGGTGACTTCTGCAGCTTGGTGTGATCAAGCGTCTCTTACTCCGTTGCTTTACGTGGGGAGAGTTCAAGGCTTGGATGTTCCCTCTGCTCCCCTCGGTCCCTGGATGGAGCTGGCCCTCTTCTCCCCCTTTCCCTGCCCCATAGCTCCTTTCCAGATGCAGAAATAGGGGCCGCGTTGGCTCCAGGAAAGCGCTTACTCAGGCAGCCACCCGAGTCAGGGAGCGTTTTTTTGGGGCTCTCCAGGGACGTTTCTCACTGCTGATTAAAAACCAGCAGAATAAAAGGGCTACGAAAAGTTCCCTGTAACAGGGACATGCTTCTCGGAAACAGCACGGAGACCACAGACCCTTCCAGCTCCCCAGGCTCGGGCTTTTGGGGTTTGGGGGGGGTGGATAAAAAGCACTTGGCCAGTGCGGAGGGGAAAGCACGGCTCAGCTCCTCGCTCCATTGGGGCTGGGAAGAAAGAGCTCAGGGTTTGGAGACCCTCGGGGCGGAGGAGTAGGAGAATAAAACCTTTGGAGCAGCGCTAAAGGTAGGTAGTGAAGAGGAGAAATTGTCTTTTTGGATGCAGGGCCGGCTGCTCTGTCAGGGTTTTTATTAAGCTTTTAACTTGTGGGTTTTTTGTTTTTGGTTTTTTTTTTTTTGTTTTTTTTTGTTACTAAGGATGACTTTATTCAAAAGCACTTTTTTTTTTTTTGATGATGTTGGCTTCCGGCATGGAAGGAGCACACTGCAGCATCAGACACTCTGCCATGTGGGGTTTTTTTGTTCTTTTTTTTTTGGGTTTGGTTTTTTTTTGAGAGAGAGAGAGACTTCTGATGTGAAAAAGGAGGAGGAAAAAAAAAAAAAAAAAAAAAGTTGTTACACTTTGCCAGAGTGTGACAGCGGGAAAATACTCACCTAATTTTATACTTCACACGTTTTTAGAAAATGCGGTGCGTTGACGGGATTTTTTTTTTTTTTTTTTAAATGGGGGCTTTGTTTTTTCGCTTCCCTCAAGCTATGGAAATAAATAGAGGGAGAAAGGCCCTGTGTATATACTGTTATGTTTGGGGTTTTTTTTTTTAATTGTGATAAATTGATCATGCAGTTGAGTAGCCGATGATTTGTAGTAACAACATTTGTTCCTTTGTATGTTTGTAATAATGGAGATTTTAAAAGGGATGCTTTGATTTGTACAAAACTCTTGACAACTGTAAAAGTGTTTTAAAAAAAAAAAAAAGGAATTCTCATCTGTGTCTGATGCTTTCTATTTGCCTTAAAGAAAAAAAACAAACCAACAAAACCAACAACCAAAGCATCGTTCCCAGCCTGGAACCGGTTTGTCTCCTGCTGGCGGCTGCCTGGTGGAAGCGTCGGTCGTGCTGCTTCAGGGTCTGGTGCTTATGGGAAGGAGGCGGCATTTTTCCATTGTTTGGATCGCTCCTACTTTTGTTTCTATCTTTAAATCCTCCCAGTGCAGCCTGTTGCTAGGATCCTCGTTACTTGGTTACATCCAGGACCCATCCGGCTGTATCCGACCGCCTCTATTCTCGATTTCCTTCCCCAACCACATGAATGAAGGCAGAGTACAGGAGAAAAAAAAAAATACACTCTTGGTGGGAAACAAAAAGACACCGAGGATAAGGGGGATTTTTTAGGATACAGACGCAAACGAGGTGAGTAAACACCATTTGTGTCTCTCAGCTCTTCCCCTTATCTCGGCCGTGAGTCTGGCGGAAAATCAGGTTTGGTTTATTGGTTTGGGGTTATTGTAAAGATTCTAATTCTCCAGCAGAAATTTGGTAGTGAAAAAAGAACCAAACCAACAAACTCTCCGGAGGTTTCCCTTTGGAAATGTCTCCCCCATCCTTGTGGGAGCCAGCGTTGAGCGTTTTGTGCTCTCCCCGTCTGTTGCGGTTGCGACGTCCCGGTGCTTTCCCCTGGCAGGGCAGGGGACCTGCCCTGTCCTTCACTGTCTGTTCCCAGAGCGCGGGTGGGAAGAGGCAAACCCTGGCTCTGGGGAAATGCCTCGACAGCTTTTCCGGCTCAAAATAATCATTCCGTATTATGCATTTTACAAAGCCCGGAGTTGCGTGCAGAAAACAGCTGTTTTGCTGGGAGTCATTAGTTGTGACAAATACATAGAATGATAGAATGGTCCAGGTTGGGAGGGACCTTTAAGATCACAGAGTCCAACCGTCGACCCAACACTGCCAAGGCCACCACTACCCCATGTCCCTCAGCACCGCGTCTGCCCGGCTTTTAAATACCCCCAGGGATGGTGACTCCACCACTGCCCTGGGCAGCCCCTTCCAGTGCTTGACAGCGCCTCAGTCTAAGCAGCAGCAACAGCCTCAGCAAGACCAAGCCACAGGTCCCAGGCTGGACCTGCTCACGGGCTCTACCCAAAGTGGAGAACAGGCTCCGTCTGTGGCTCGGGGACCTACCGGATGCCGAAGACGCAGTGGACATAGTTCCAGATGGCCCTGCGCAGCATGGACGTGTCCACGCCGCAGTGCATGGCGATGGTGTTGTACGTCAGGTTGTAGACCACCTGGAACTTCTCATCCAGGAGCTGCCCCACATCGGGGTAGAGGCGGTTGATCAGCGAGAAGCCGTGGTCCTCCCAGGTGTAATCCTGCCGGAGAAAGGATGCTGGGGTAGGGGCTTGACGGGCAAACGTGGCGTCCCTTCAAGGCCAGGGACACAAGCTGGGGTTGTTGCTGTCCCCATGTTGACTCCCTCAACTACCAGCATCTGGTCGCACTGCTCAGACAGCTCCAGCCTGGTCCCAGCCCTTCACCCCGTGCACCCACGCTGTCATAGAATCATGGAATTGTCCAGGTTGGACCTTTCAGACCGAGTCCAACCATCAACCCAACACTGCCCAAACCACCACTACCCCATGTCCCTCAGCACCGCGTCTGCCCGGCTTCTAAATCCCTCCAGGGATGGCGACTCCCCCACTGCCCTGGGCAGCCCCTTCCCATGCTTGACAACCCTTTCAGTGAAGAATTTTTTCCCAATATCCATCCTAAACCTGCCCTGGTGCAACTGGAGGCCGTTTCCTCTTGTCCCATGGCCTGTTCCTTGGGAGCAGAGCCCGACCCCCCCTGGCTACACCCTCCTTTCGGGGAGTTGCAGAAAGTGAGAAGGTCTCCCCTCAGCCCCTTTTTCTCCAGGCTGAACACCCCCAGCTCCCTCAGCCGCTCCTCTCAAGGCTCCTCACAAAATACCCAAATTCAGAGTTAAATGCCGGGAAGAAAGATAGTTTCTATGAAATCTTTCTCAGAGGTGCTGTTCCAATCTCTGTCACTTTTCCAATCTCTTTGTCCTCTCACGCCTGTGAAGGCAGAGGCTGATGTGCACCAGGTGGGGGTTTTCATCCCAGGTTTGCTGGATTTCAGCCCCTAGAGGGAGGGATGTCCTCCTTGGAGTGCTGGAGCTCTCGCAGCCTCGCTGGGTTTCTGCAGCTGGGGATGGTGCCTCGTACTGTGCTGGGTTGCACCAAAAATCGGGGTTAGACCGAAAACCCAGGCAGAGGGTGCTGGGGGTACCCGGGGAGAGGGTGCAAAGCCAGCAGGGTTTGTTCGGTGTGTCCTTCACAGGACTTGGGGCTTTCTGAGCTGAGTGTTGCCTCGGTGGCCTTGAGCAGCTCCTCGTCCCTCCTCCTTAGGCTCATTTTCAGATCACAGGATCACAGAACGGAGGGGTTGGAAGGGACCTCTGGAGATCATCCCGTCCCACCCCCTGCCAGAGCAGGGTCACCCACAGCACGTGGCACAGGAACGCGTCCAGGAGGGGTTGGAATGTCTCCAGAGACAGAGACTCCCCCGCCTCTCTGGGCAGCCTGGGCCAGGGCTCTGCCACCCTCAGGGCAAAGAAGTTCCTCCTCATGTTGAGGTGGAACTTCCCATGGTCAAGTTTGTGCCCGTTACCCCTTGTCCTGTCCCTGGGCACCACTGAGAAGAGCCTGGCCCCATCCTCCTGACACCCACCCTTTAGCTATTGCTGAGCACTGATGAGATCCTCTCTCGGTCTTCTCCAGGCTGAACACCCCCAGGCCCTTCAGCCTTTCTTCATCAGAGAGATGTTCCAGTCCCCTCATCATCTTGGCAGCCCTTTGCTGTCCCCTCTCCAGCAGTTCCCTGTCCTTCTTGACCCGGGGAGCCCAGAACTGGACCCAGCGCTCCAGGTGCGGCCTCCCCAGGGCAGAGCAGAGGGGGAGGATGAACCTCCCTCCACCTGCTGGCCACACTCTCCCTGATGCCCCCCAGGATGCCATTGGCCTTCTTGGCCACAAGGGCATATTGCTGGCTCATGGGCAACTTGTTGTCCACCTGGACTCCGTGGTCCCTCTCGTCAGGTCTGCTCTCCAGCCCCTGACCTGTACCTGTAACCCCCTGCCTGGGGTTATTCCTTCCAAGGTGCAGGACCCTACGCTTGCCCTTGTTGTCCTTCATGATGTTCTTCTCTGCCCAACGCTCCAGCCTCGCTGACTGGCAACGAAAGTCTCGCCGAAGGTCTCCCTTTCTGGTGCCTCAGCCACTCCTCCCTGTTTTGCCATCGGCAAACTTGCCAAGGGCACGCTCTGTCCCCTCATCCAGCTCGGCGATGACTACGTTGGAACGAGACCGGACCCAGCGCTGACCCCCTGGGGAACATCTCCGAGGACGCCCTGCACCGCTCATCACAACCCTCCAGAGATGCAGGTGCCGGAATCGCAGGCTCGCATCCCACCCTGTCTGCCAAGGGAAAAAGGCTCAGGAGAAGGCGAGCTCGGCACATCTTTCCCAGCTAACGCTGCCTAAGCGCGCCAGCGGCGCCGGCGTTTACAGGGCGCTTTATCTCTGCTGAGCTCAGCACAAACCTTGCCCGTCCTGGAATCTGCCCAATTTATCCTCATTTTACGGCCGGTGGGGAGATAGATGAGAGCTGATGTGCCAAAGGCTGGGCTCCGAGTCAGCAGGGAGAGCCGGAGCCTGATCCTCACTCTCCACCTCCCGCGTCTCCGAAGGGCCGCTCCCTACCCAGAGCCGCGGGGAGGATTTCCAAAGGTTTATGGGCAATTTTTTTTGCATTTCCCAGCCCAGATCTTGGGTGTAAGAAATGGCTGGCTCCTGCCTTTATCTGCGAGCAAACGCTTCCTTCCCTCCGTGGTTTATCCACGGCTTCTAAAGTGGTTTGAATGGTTGCGGAAAGATATATACATACATATATTTAATTTATTCCAGGTTGTGATTGCTTTACTTCTATATCAAAGCTTTAGGAAAATAGGGTTTTGACAGTCACTGAACACACTTAAATATTAAATACTGATCTCAGCCCCCTGCTAGTAACGAAATCAAGGTCGAAAATGAGACTTCCGGATTTTTGGATGGTGTTTTGCCCCGTTCCCCTCGTCTCGGGTGAGCTGACGTCCTGTTCCCAGCAGAAATCTCTTCTCGAGATGCAGAAGCTCAAAAGTTCCCGGAGCTGGAGGTGGTTGGGTTTCCAGGGCACAATAAAAACCTCTCGCAAAGCGATTCCTTGAGATCTGCTAACCACGAGGATTAAATTTCTTTCTTTCTTTCTTTATTTATTTTTAAGTAATTACTCGAATAAATATCTCCTTTCCAAACTTGCAGGCCCCCTGGCAAGGACCTGAAACTTTAGCGGGCAAACGAACACGAGCAGTTTTGCAGCCTGACAGCAGAAATGAACCGACTTAACCCGCCGGTAATTACCCCCAGACGCGCTCCCTTCCATTCCTCCCTAATTACTGGGGCTTTCTGGGAGCGCTGGCTCCCACGGCGCGGCCTGGGGGCAACGGGCTTTAAAATTGCCCGTAAAAACGAAACGCTTAGGATTTACACGTTGTTTTTTTAAAGGTTGGGTGAGGCGCGTTTCGTAGCCGGGGGGGGCGGAGAGGTGGGCGCGAGCCTCGGGCCGGGAAAGGGATGGAGGTGGCCAAGGAAACTGGGAGAGCAAAGGGAAACTTTGGGAGCATCTGGGAGCCCCATGGAAAGAAAACAAGTGGGGTTTTAGGGGTGGGAAGCGCCCGGCGCTGCCCCGTCATCTGCTAAGGGGGGAAAACCGGCACAGGCAATGAGACCCGCTCCTCTGGGATGCGGCTTTTCCCTTTTTCACGAGATTTCCGTGAAGAAATCTCAGCTGCCCTTTGCCTCTTTCCCAAGGAAACCTCCAGAGCTCCAGGAGTCCAAAGGTGTTTTGGCTGTAACCCCCGTCCTTACCAGTGCCAGACCAGCCCTCCCAGTATTCAGTTGCTGCTCCTGGAGAGCGCGGGGACGGCAGCTCCCTCCCGAGGATCCTCCACCCCTAAAAACCACTAAAACCCCACCATTTCTCATGTGTTTGTCCTGCTGAACCCACATCCGTCTCCCTGGAGCGAGGCGCTGAGCGTTTGCGGCTCCCGTTGGAGCGTCGCGGCGCCGAGGACCACATCGGGGTTACCAAACTCCGCGGCTCCAAGGATACGGCTGCGGAGGAATCCCCCTTTCCCATCCCACAAACCGCCTGGGCTTCCTTCTCCCAGCCCACCAAAGCGGGGTGCCGGCGGGTTTTCCCTGTTAGTGGGGAGGTGGGGGGTGACCAGCCATGGTGGCCATCCGCCTCCTCCACCTTCTTTGGAGGAGATGGATGGCCACCAGGAGCGGAGCACGTAAGGAAAGGAAACGCTTAAAGAACAGCACGGGTTGTGTCTGCTCCCGGTCGGTCCCTGCAGAGGGTCCCCGCGTGGTCTCTGCTGCTTCTCTTCGCCTTCGGGGGGGTTTGGGCTGGTGGAGTCCCAGGGGGCTGGACACGGCGAGGGCTGTCCCCAGCCAACCTCGCTGTTTGCTCCGAGGTGACTTATCTTAAGCAATCCCTCTGGCCTTCCCGCTTAGCTTTCTTGGCCGCGCACCGTTAAACTAAAGGCAACAACAGACTTGTCCAGTCAGCACCTTGCTAACGAGGGCATCGCCGATCCCTAAATAATTACCGAGCCCTTGCGCGTTCCCCATGTTTTGGGAAAACAGGGTGTTTGGCTTCAGCTCTTGGTTTCCTCTCTCTCGAGGGAATTTTGCCTCTCCTTTGCCCACCCTTTTTGCCCCGATGAATATTGTTAACGAGCCCAGCCGCGAGGCCGCTGTGTGCCCCGGGAATTCGCCAGCAGGGAGAAACCCTCCCGCAGTCCTATTTCCTTGAAAAATGAGCGCTGCTGAGCCCAAACTGGGCCAAAAGGTGGGACTTTAAGGGCTCTTGGGTGAGGCTGGTGGGCCAAAAGGGACTCGAGAGATGCTGACGGTCGGGATGCTGCCTGCCGTCACCCGTTTCTGGCACGCGGCGTGGGTACGAGCCCCTGGCAGCTCCGATGTGGTGGCAGGTCGTCTCCTCCTGCCTGGGATGTGGGGATGTGGCTGCTGGGAGCCTGAGCTGGCTGCTCCGTGGGCAGGAACATCGCAAACAGGTCAGGGAAAAATGCTGAGCCCGTGGGTAAGGTGCCGACGGCCTCTCGAGGGGCTGAGCCGGGGGCTGCGGAGCAGATGGGGCATCCCGTGCTCCTCCTTATTGCCGAGTGAGTGCACTGCCCAGCTCGGCGACCGCCCGGCCGGGCTCAGCCCCGGCTCTGCAGGTAGGGGCCACGGCACATTCCAGTCCCACCAGACAGCCGGAGGCTCTGGACAATCCCACCGGCCAGCCGGAGGCTGTGGGCAGCCAGCTGCAGGGGTGAACATCCTTCTGGCGCAGCCCTCGCTGTCTTCTTGATGGGATATTTTTATATTAAATATTTGGCAGCATCTCCAGCTGGACCATCGCCTGACACCCACCCCTCCATGGGTCCCCAAGGTCCCCCTCGGCCCGTCCCCCTTCTGTCCGGAGCTTTCTGGGGGGCAGAAAGGGGAGAAGAGAGGGAGTCCCCCCCAGCCCCCCCATCTGCTTTGCTTACACCGCGAAGCAAGAGGTGGCTTTTCATCTCCGGGCTGACGTTTTCAGCCAAAGCAAACCCAGAGCTCGTGGCCTCTGGTAGCCACAGCCCCGGTGCTGGCCGGGGACCATCTTGGCTCTTGTCCCCTCCATCCGTGTGAGGCAGCTCCAGGGATCCCAGCAGGGTGGGGGGGGACGGGGTGAAAGGAGCCGGTGCTGGAGCTGGACCGGGGTGACAGGGACTGAAAGAGCATCCCTGGCCCCGGGGGAGCGCTGGGACGGGTTCCCCTCGGAGCGGGCACCTCCGGCACCTCGGATCATCTCCAATTAAAACCCCAAATCGCTCCTCTCAAACGCCACAAGTTGCAAAGCCGGCAGCAGACACCTCGGGGTGGCCAGAGCCGCCCGGACCCCCACGTCCCGGCTGCGGAGCTTTTGCAAAACACCCCTAAAAATAGCCCGGGGTGTTTTGCCGGCTGCGGGGACGAGGAGCACTGGAGGCATTTTGGGACCTGCCGCGTTCCCTCTCCCCGCAGGGGCTGGTGCAGCTGCCAGCGGGCCATGGCGTGGTGGCCACTGGCCATGCCGGCCGTTGGCCGTGCCGCCGGCATCGCGCTGCCACGTTGGCTTCGCCGGCAGGAGCCGGAGGCGGCTGTTGCCGGGCAAAACCCGAGTTGTTTGTGCAGCGGCTCCCGTTTGCTGGACTTTGCCATGTGCGGGCTGTCAAGCGGCAGCAGGTTGTTATTGGCGCTGCTGGCTGGGGCCGCCCCTGACTGGGGTTTTGTTATTTTTTATATATATTTTTTAATTTTTTTTAATGATTTTTCCTTCTTTCACCTTCTTTCGCGGGGTTTGGTGTCTGTTATTCCGGTGGAGGGGAGCTGGACGCCCTGTGGAGGATGGGAGGGGGGAGCTGCAATGCGACGGCGGCTCTTGGGGGTCTTTTTGTGCCCCGGGTGACTCAAAATGCTCCGTGTGAAGCTGGGGGGGGGGGACACGGCGATTGCTCACGGCCGCACGGAGCCAGGCTCTGTGCAGGTGGTGAGATTTTGGACAAAGACCCACTGCCTGTAAAAGTGCCCCTTTGCCATCGGGTTTCTTTTCCCCTTGGTCCCAGGGGACATTTTCCATTGTCGTTCCCCCCCCCCCCCCCCCCGGTGTCACAGGCTGGGGACATTTTCTCTCCCCCCCCGAGTGTCACAGGCTGGGGACGTTTTCTCTCCCCCCGCTGTGTCACAGGCTGGGGACATTTTCTGCCCCCCCCCTCCCCCCCCCCCCCGGTGTCATAGGCTGGGGACATTTTCTGTCCCCCCCCCCGGTGTCACAGGCTGGGGACATTTTCTGTCCCCGTCCCCCGGTGTCACAGGCTGGGGACATTTTCTCTCCCCACCCCCCATGTCACAGACTGGGGACATTTTCTGCCCCCCCCCCTCCCCCGGTGTCACAGACTGGGAACATTTTCTCTCCCCCCCTGAGTGTCACAGGCTGGGGACATTTTCCGCCCCGCCCCCCATGTCACAGGCTGGGGACGGCGGCGCCGCAGCGGGGCTGTGCGGGGGGGGTCCCGCCCTTCCTCTCGTCCCACAGACCGCGGGACACCCCCACACCCCCCCCCGACATTGCTCCCCCCACCCCCAGCGGGCTCGGGGCTGTGGCCACCGCACGCCGGCGGGCTTCAGCCCGGCCCGAACTACAACCCCCAGCACCCCCCGCGCCGCCGCTCCCTATTGGCTGACGGCACGCCTCGGTCACGCCCCCTCCCCCGGTTCCACCAATGGCGGAGCGGGGGGGCGGGGCCGCCGCGCCATGAAAGCGGCGGGGGGCGCGGAGCGCCGGGGCCGCGGGGAAGGTTCTGGAGGCCGCGGGGGGGGGACGGGGACCCCCGCGGACGCTCCGCAACCCCGGGGGTGGGTGTGGGGTGGTGGTCCCGGTGGTCCCCGGTCCGTGCCCGCCGCCTAGCCCCCCCCGCCCTCCTCGCTGCCATGCTGGTGGCCGGCTCGCCGTGCCCCCCCGCGGGGCTGGAGGAGTACCGGGGCTGCGGGGCCCGGCGGGGCGGCGAGGTAAGGGCTCGGCTCGGGGGGGGCTCGCAAGCCCGAGGTGCCCCCGGTTTGCATACACCCCCCCCCCCCCCCCCCGCCTTGTCACCCGGGATGGGACGGGGTGCTGCCACCCTGCAGCCCGCCCGGGGGGGGGTCCCCCTTCCCCGGGACCGCTGTGTGTCGCCCCCCCCCTCCCCCCCCCCCGGGGTTATCTCCCCCTTTGCAGGGAGGGGACACGCAGGGACATGTCGGAACGGCAAAAATAACCCTTTTGCTCATTTGCAGCGAGCCAAAAGATAAGGGTGCTGGGGTGGGGGAGCAGGTGGGGGGTGCTGGGAGCCCACCCGGAGCTGATGGGAGCCCACCCGAGGCTCCTGGGGACAGGGTGGCCCTCTCCGGGCAAGGGGACGTTGGGGCGGCTGGATGGGGAGCTCCGGGGGTGTCCCCGACCCTCCAAAGGCTGGGATGTGTGCGGGAGCCGGGCAGGGGTCCTGCCTGCGGGAGGCGAAGGGAAACTGAGGCAGGGGGTGGCCGTGGGATGTGCCCACCAGGGTTGGGGCTGGGGGGGCTCCGGCCGGCTGTTCTGCTCCTGCCGCCATTCCCGGGATGGGTTTGGGATCTCTCTGGTGTCCCCGTTAACGCAGAGCTCTGGGAAACCCCTCGCATCGCCCAGAGCTTTTGCCTTTGGGGGTCCAGTGCGCAAAGTGGAGCCCCCAGGTGCCCGGGGGGCTTTGTGGGACCTCCCTGGCCCTCCCAGGCAGCGGGACCCGTCTGCGACCTCAGTCCCGCCACCCCCCCCCGCCTCCCCCAACCGTGCTGAGTTTCCTGAAAAGTTGGGAATTGCCTCTATTTGTAAGACTTTTTTTTTTTTTTTTTTTCCCAGAAAAAAAAAAAGCACAAAATTTTGCAGTTTTTCCTCTTGCTCCTGCGTTTCCCCTTCCCTCTGTCCCCAGCGGGGAGGTGTCCCCAGGGATGGCGGGGTGGCTCTGCCGGCGGGGAGTCGCTGGCCCCCCAAATAATCCGTGTCACCCCTGTGTAGCTGCAGGGACGGTCGCTCCTGGCGTGGGGCTGGAAGCTGGAAACCCCGGGACAGCGGGTGGGAAATACCCCAAATACCCCAGCCAGCAGCGCTGCTGGGGGCGTGGGGTGGGGGGAATCCCCTCCGGAACGTGTCCTGGCGGGAGACGAAGCCTGAAACTGGTGTTTTGGAGCAAACCGGGGGCAGGATGGTGGCGGGGGTGTCACCGGTGTCTAGCAGGTACTGCTGAAACTCCGTGGGCTGGGGGACCTTTGTACCCCCCCGGTGAAGGCACCTCGGTGGCGTTTGCAGGGCCAGCTGTCCCGCTCTTCTCCGACAAGCCCCTCCAGGTTTTTGGGGCGAGGCAGGGTGGGATTGGGGGGTCCCTGGTGTTGGAGTGTGGTGGCAGCTGGGTTTGCTTTCCGGGGGTGGCCGTGGCTCGTGCCAAAGGGCTTGTGCTGGCCCGTTGGCTCTGTGTGTCAGTGGGGCCGAGCCCCGGCGTTGCTCTCGCCCCCTGGTACGGCCCAGGACTGGCCTCCTGCCCCATTTTTTTGGCCGGAGCTGGGTTTTGAGGGCTCTGCCGGGCGGCTGCGATGGTGTTTGTTTAACCTCGCCTTATCGGGAATGATTTTTCCGACACCTGACTAAGCACTGGCCCCAGCGCCGGCGGGGGCTCGCCGCTCAGCGCACCCGTCCTCCTGCTTCCGGGGGGGTCAAACTCCTTCCCACAGTGTCTCCGCCGGGACCCTGTGCCAGCCGGAGCCTGGGAGTAGGTCGCGTGGGTCAGGGCATCGCCTGCGTGCCTCAGTTTCCCCATCGGTGGGAGCAGGAGGTGATGCCCTACGCGGGGGCGGCGCGGCGGGGGTTGACGGCAGCACCCCTGAGCATTGCTTAGTGCAGCAAAATTAACGAACCTCTGCCCAGGGGCCATTAAAATCCGCCTTCAAAGGTCACCCTGAGCTGTCACCGAAAGCAGCAGCGGGGCGAACTGAGCTCGGAATTCCTGCTGTCTCCATCCTGAGAATTTGCCTGCTGGGATCTCTCCGTTGCCGTACCCCCCGTGCGGAGCCTCTCGGGGCAGCAAAGAAGCTTTTTTCTCCCCAAACCGTGAGTCAGCGCCGAGCCAGCTCAGCACCCGCGGCGGCCATGGCAGCAGCCGGCTCCCGCTGTCACCTCGGTCCCGCTTCCGCGGTGACTCAGGGCAGGAGCATCCGTGTGCTGGGAGCGGTGGGAGCCCTGGGATGCGGGCACTGCTGGCTTCGCTGGGGGGGCTGCAGCCTTGTCCCGGTGCCAGCCCGCGGCACGCTGTGACATGTGCGGAGCGCATGGCAGCGGTGACAGCTGCTGCGGTGTCACCTCCTGCCATCCCACACCCCTTCCCCGCTCCGGAGAGGGTGCCAGGCTGTGCCCGATGCCACCGCAGTTGTTTGGAGGCAGCGGGTGGGAGAAGGCGCCCGCCATCACCGGGGCTGTCCCTGGCTCCAGCTCTTGGGTCTCCATCCCGTAGTGCCAGCCCCGGGGCTCGTCCCCGCGCAGGGCACCGTGGAAAAGACCCCCGGGAGAAGCGGCTCCCGGCCCCGTGGCTCCACGGCCGGAGAGTGGGACGTGCCGTCCTGCCATCGGCATCCCCGGCTGTGCGTGTCCAGGGTCCAGGCACCCTCCTCCTGCCGCCACCGTGTCCCCCCCCCGCCATGACATGTCCCGTCTCCCGCAGGTGAATCCCGGCAGCAGGACCCTCACTGCCACCGTGCCACCGCCTGTCCTGCGGGGGGGGGGGGGGGGGGGGGCACAGCGCTGGGTGATGAGCACGGGGGGGTTTGAGCTTCCCCGTCATTACTGGGCTGGAGGGGTCTCGGGGGGGGGGGCGGTGTCCAGCTGTGCCGTTGGCTTTGGGAGGCTTCTTGGTTTTGGAAAATGCCGCTGGGTGCTGAGCATGGGGGGGTTTGAGCTTCCCTGTCATTACTGGGCTGGGGGGGGGTTGGGGGGGGGGGTGTGTGTCTGGCTCTGCCGTCGGCTTTGGAAAGCTTCTTGGTTTTGGAAAACGCCGCTGGGTGCTGTGCTTGGGTTTTCCCTGCATGGATGCCGTGGGTTTTCCTGGCCATGGGATGGTGGGGCGGGGGGGGAGGGGGGGTGGCCATGCCCTGCCCGCCCCCGTGGGTGGAGGGGGGTGATGTGGGGAAGGGAGAAAAGGGGGGCGCTGGGAATCGCCTGGGGGCAGCGTGGCCGGTGGGATGGGGGGAGCATCTGCCTGGCTGAGCCGCGGGAGGGAGGAATGCAATAAAATGAGGGTCGTGCCATTATTGTCCCCCCCCTGCCCCCCAGGACAGCAAGAACTGCGGGTCCTGGGGGAGCAGCAGCCTTGCAGACCAGTGCGGCTCCTGCTTCGGTCGCTTCACCCAGTAACTGGGTTCCAGTCGGGAAGAGTGTGCGGGCAGCACCCCGCTCTCCCAGCGGGGGATGAGCCCTTTATTTGGGGGGGGGGGGGGGGGTGGCCATTGCCTGCCCCATGCCCATCTCCTGGTCATGTCTGTCCCTGCACCCGGAGCAAAGCAGGGTGCAGGTCTCTGCCGGCCGAGGCATCCCTTGGGATGAGCCGCGGGAGCTTCACCGTGTCCGGCGCCGTGGGTACGGCTGCTGGCTGGCTCGGCTTCCCCTGTGGCACCGCTGGTCCTTGCTGGGTTTGCATGGGGGGGGACGTGTGCCATGGGGGAACATATGCCATGGGATGGAGTGGGGTGGTCGTGGGCATCCCAGGGGGCTGAGATCCCATCCATTCCCTGGGCAAGCAGATCTGGACCCCGGGCTCGCATCCTGCTTGGGGCTGGGCTGCCATTCAAAGGTCCCGGCGGAGGTGACCCTGTGCTCGGGGACAGGTCCCAGCTTCACGGTGTCACCCCAGCTCCTGCTGGCGGAGGGACCCCACGGGTTTTCCGTAGGGAATGGGCAGAGGAGGTTGGTGCTTCCCCACCCGGAGTGGGGCCCTGGTGGCGCCGGTATCCGGAGCGTGGGCTGGAGGATGCCGAGCTGTGGGCGTTCGTCTGCTGGATGCCCTTTCTGCTCCCACTGCCCCGTCTCGGTCCTGGTCCCACTCAAACACCGTGTCCCCCCTGTATTTGGGGATACTGTGCATCCACCCCCCCCCCTCCACCCCAATCCCTCTCTCTTCCTTCCCAGGGCTGGGAGCACTTGAACCCTTTCCCACCCTTTTTTTCTCCCAGCCCCAGACCAGGTTCTGGGTTCTCTGTAGGTGTTTTGCAGGGATTATTTTAGCTCTCGGGGCCGGGTGCTGTGTGTATGTGTGTGTGTGCCCCCCCCCCCCCCCGCCCCCCCGGCCTGCGGTTGGCAGCCATGGGTGCCGCTGTGATGCAGGTAGAGAAATGCCCCCCCACACCACTGCAAATTCGGGAGCTGGCGGGATGCTGCGTGGGGGAGGATTCAGGCTCTGCTGCATCTCTGGGGGGGGGGGGGGATCCCCACGGACTCTGAGCCCCCCCTGCAGCAGGAGGGCTGGGGGGGGGGGGGGGGGGGGGGGGGGATGATCCCGATCCCGTTGTGCTCCTGCTTGTGGCATCCCCATCGCTGCCCCCGGGTGCACCCTGCTTTGGGCACAGCCAGGCCCCCACCCACTGCCGGGGAGGAGGAAAATGAAATTCTAGGAGAAAATACAGCATGGAAACACTCTTCCCTGGGGAGCTGGGGGGGGTATGGAGTGGTGGGGGGGTCAAAAATGAGCTGAACCCTCTGCCTGCAGCGCAGAGAGCAGCAGCCACCCTGTACCGGGGGAGAGGGAGCCCGGGGGGGGGGGGGGCTTGTTTCTGTCTTAACTGCATTAACGGATTTGGGGGGGGGGGAAATACCCATTGGAGATGTTTATGGGTGTTTTGTGCCTGGGGGTGGCAGCGGGGACCCCGGGCGCCCTGTTTATGGTGGCGATGCTCCCAGGACCCCCCCCCCCCCCCCCCAACATCCCAGGCTCCACTTGTCCCCTGTGTTTTCCCATGGAGGTGGTGAACCCAGACCCGGGGGGTGTCTCCGCTCTCCTGGCCCGTGTCCTGGCCCGGCCGGTGGTCCCCGCGTGTCACCCTTCCCCGGGGGGGGGGGGGGGGGGTTGTGTGTGCGGAGCAACACCTCTGCGTGATTTCATCAGGCGCTGCCCGGCCTGACGCAAGGGCGCGGAGGCGATGGCCGCGCGTCCCCGTGGCCCGTGCAGGGGTGGCCGCCTGAGTCACCCTTTCCGGTGACACCGCGCTCGTCACACCGGTGGCAGCTCCTCATCCCGGTGGCTCCCGGCTGCCCCGGTGCCGGGCTGAAGCCACCGCTCTTTTCCTTCCTAGGACGGAGAGGTGAAGGTCCCCCGGCAGCTGGGGAAGGGTCCCAGCGCCTTCATCCCCCTGGGAGAGGTAAGAGCCATGGGGATGGTCTGGGGTGGGTGCGTCCCTCCCTGCTGGGGGGGGCTCCATCCCTCCCTGCCCTGGGTTTGGGGGAGACGGGGCGGGGGGGAGGCTGTTAAGGAAGGATTCCCACCCACCTATCCCGTTTGCTAGTGCCCGGTTGGGGTGGGATGGGGAAGGGTCACCCAGGCGGGGGTGTCCCTGTGGCAGTGTGGGGGGGTGTCTTGTTATGGGGGGGGGGGGGGCAGTTGTTTTTTCCCTGCCCCAAGTCCCTGCCCTGCCCGTGCCTCAGTTTCCCCGCTCAGCCAAACGCGGCTGTCTTTCCCCCGTGCTGCAAAGGCAGCCCCCATCCTACCCTGTCCGTCCGTCCGCCCCCCCCCCCCCCCCCCAAAAAAAAAAAAACCCACTATGCCCTGAAATCCCCGGGACACCCTCAGCCCTATCTCGCACCCGGCCTCTGTGTCCCAGATGGTTCCTCCTTGTCGGAGATAACACCGTGGTTTCGTCACCGTGGTGGGGGTGGAGAGGCTGGGGGGGGGGGGGGGGGAGCCCCATCTCCTCCCCGCTGTGCACCAGCACCCAAATAAACAACCCACCCCGCGGGCTGAGCCGGCCGGGCTGTGCGGGGTCCGGCATGGAGACCCCCCATCACCCCCAGCCCCCCGGGGCCGGGAGGGGGGAGGCGGGCAGCGGGGGCTGCCGGCGGTGTCCCTACAGGGCGGCGGGGACAAAGGTGGGCACCTCCGACGGGATGAGCATCCGATGCGGTGGGATGGGTGCTCCGGGGTCCTGCTTGATGGGGAGAAGTGTGTGTGTGGGGGGTGTCTTCTAGGTTAAGGGGGCTGTTGGGAAGGGGGGGGGGCTGCAGCTCACAGCCCTACACACACACACACACACACACACACACACCCTCCTCTCCCCATCCCGGCAGATCCTGCAGGACGGTGCGGAGAGCAGCCTGCGGCAGCTCCTCGTGGAGGCCTTCGTCTCGGCGGGCAGGGTGGACAACATCACCATGGTCATGGGGCTGCACCCCCAGTATCTCAGCAGCTTCTGGAAGACCCAGTCCCTCCTGCTGCGCATGGACGGGCCCCTGCCCTACCACAAGCGCCACTACATTGCCATCATGGTGAGGGGCGGGGGGGGTGTCACTTGGGGTGGGGGGTTATTTGTGGTCGCAGCACCTCCGCTGGGTTTTGGGGCAGGAAAGCATTTAAGACCCCACAGGTGAGTGCATCATCCCGCCCCCTCTTCCTGATCCATGGTCCCAGAGGCTTGGAAGCCCCTTGGAGCTGGTGCCATGGTGCCCACCCAGGGTACCCCAGCACCCCTCCCCTCCAGGGTGCCTGGGGACCAGGACTGATGGGAGGGGGGGGGCGCAGAGACCCCTGTGTGGACTCTCTTCCCTGGGGAAAACCCTCCAAGGGCGATGTAGGGGGGTGGAGGTGGGGGTGTCTCCCTGCCTTGGCTTCTCCGAGGGCTCGTAGCAGGGTTGGGGGTCCCCTGGCTGGTGCCGGGGGCTGACCGCCCGGCTCTTCCCACAGGCAGCAGCCCGGCACCAGTGCTCCTACCTGGTGGGTTTGCACATGGGGGAGTTCCTGCAGGTGGGGGGGCAACCCGGCCTGGCTGCAGGGGCTGCACTGTGCCCCCCAAAAACTCAGGAACCTCAATGAGATCAACAAGCTGCTGGCGCACCGGCCCTGGCTCATCACCAAGGAGCACATCGAGGTGAGACCTGATGCTGCCGGCATGGATCCCACCCCCCCAAAAAAAAACCACTCTGGTTTTGGGGGCCTTGACCCCAGGGGCCACATCCCTGATTGCACAAACCCCCCCGGATTTAACCCATTTGGGGCTGAGGGAGTCTCTGAGCTGGAGGGCAGGGTCCGTGCTGCTCCCGATGGATGTATTGGGAAGGGGTGGCTTGTCCCCCCCTCTCCGGTGGCTGGGGACTGTCCTGCCCACAGCAGCTGGTTTATGGAGGGGGGGGCACATCCCAAATCCCCTCCTGTCTCCCTGCCCTTGGCTTGCCTGGGCTCTGGGGAGTGTGTGTGGGGGTATGGTGGGGGGCTGGGGGGGGTCTCTCCAACCCCATGGGCTTTGCAGGGTCCGTGCTGCTCCCGCTGGATGGATTGGGAAGGGGTGGCTTGTCCCCCCACCTCCGGTGGCTGGGGACTGTCCTGCCCACAGCAGCTGGTTTATGGAGGGGGGGCACATCCCAAATCCCCTCCTGTCTCCCTTCCCTTGGCTTGCCCGGGCTCTGGGGTGTGGTGGGATGGGGGGGGTATGGCAGGGGGCTGGGGGGGTCTCTCCAACCCCGTGGGCTTTGCAGGCTCTGCTGAAGACGGGGGAGAACAGCTGGTCGCTGGCGGAGCTGGTGCAGGCCCTGGTGCTCCTGACCCACTACCACTCGCTCGCATCCTTCGTCTTCGGCTGCGGCATCAACCCCGAGGAGGAGCAGGATGGGGGGCACGGCTGCCGGCCCCCCTCGCCCCACAGCGACAGCAGCCCTGCCTCTGACGACAGCTTTGGGGTAAGGAAGGGGGGGGGGGGTGGGGTGGGAAGGGAGGGCATGGGGGGTGTTTTATGGGAAGAATCTCCCCAGGGAAGAGGTGGATTCCTCAGCGTTGGAGACTTTTAAGATTCAGCTGGGCAGGGTGTGCTGGGCCACCTCGTCTGGACGGTGCTTTGGCCAAGAAAGGTGGGACCAGGTGATTCTTGTGGTCCCTTCCAGCCTGGTGTTCTGTGATTTATGGTGCTTCTCATGGGGAATTTAATTGCCCCAGGGCCTTTTATTGGGAACAGCAGATGCTTTAGGGCTGTGCGGTAGCGTCCTCCGCGCCGTAGCGTCCTCCGCGCCGTAGCATCCTCCGCAGGGCTTGCCCCTTCTTCCCAACCCTTGGGATAAATCACAAGAGCAGCTGAGATCTGGGCAGGACAAACCTTCTTTGTCCTGCAAAACGTTCTTTAGAGCAGCCCTGGGGTTGCTCCGAGCGACGGCAGAGCAGAGAGCGGCTCCGTGCTCCTCTGGGCTGGCAAATCCCTCTGCAACCTTGCTGGAGCTCGGGGCAGCGTTGACTCTGCCTTCTGCTTCTCCAGGGCAAGGACGCCATGCGGGAGGTGGAGGCGCTGATGGAGAGGATGAAGCTCCTGCAGGAAAGCCAGCTGGAGGAGGAAGGCGTCACGCAGGAGGAGATGGCGACGCGCTTCGAGCTGGAGAAGACGGAGAGCTTGCTGGTGGCTCCGGCGGGTGAGGAGGTGCAGGGGGTGGGGGACAGCTGGCTGGGGACGGGGTCCCCGCGGGTTGGGGAGGTCGCAGGGGAGGGGGGAAGGAGTCCCGTGGTGCAGCAGGATCAGGCCCGCAGGCGCAGGGCTGGCTCTCTCCGGGGTCCCGCCACGTCACTCACGGCCGCTGCGGTGGTGCCTTGTAGATATCGCGGATCACTCCCTGCAGTCCAACGTCCTCTGCTTCGTGGAGGACCCCGACTTCGGCTACAAGGACTTCACACGGAGGGGCGAGCAGGCGCCCCCCACTTTCCGTGCGCAGGTGGGTGCTCGGTGTCCCGTGCCAGCCCAGGGGAAGGGGTGGCAGGGAGCTGGGTGGCAGGTCCTCCTTGTCTCTTGGTCCCAGGGTCATTGAGGAGGGTGTAGCAAGGTGAGGGTCAGTAACTTCTCCCAAGGAACAGGCCATGGGACAAGAGGAAACGGCCTCCAGTTGCACCAGGGCAGGTTTAGGATGGATACTGGGAAAAAATTCTTCACTGAAAGGGTTGTCAAGCACTGGAAGAGGCTGCTCAGGGCAGTGGGGGAGTCGCCATCCCTGGAGGGATTTAGAAGCCGGGCAGACACGGTGCTGAGGGACGTGGGGTAGTGGTGGTTTGGGCAGTGTTGGGGTGATGGTTGGACTCGGTCTGAAAGGTCCAACCTGGACAATTCCATGATTCTATGACAGCGTGGGTGCACGGGGTGAAGGGCTGGGACCAGGCTGGAGCTGTCTGAGCAGTGCGACCAGGTGCTGGTAGTTGAGGGAGTCAACATGGGGACAGCAACAACCCCAGCTTGTGTCCCTGGCCTTGAAGGGACGCCACGTTTGCCCGTCAAGCCCCTACCCCAGCATCCTTTCTCCGGCAGGATTACACCTGGGAGGACCACGGCTTCTCGCTGATCAACCGCCTCTACCCCGATGTGGGGCAGCTCCTGGATGAGAAGTTCCAGGTGGTCTACAACCTGACGTACAACACCATCGCCATGCACTGCGGCGTGGACACGTCCATGCTGCGCAGGGCCATCTGGAACTACGTCCACTGTGTCTTCGGCATCCGGTAGGTCCCCGAGCCACAGACGGAGCCTGTTCTCCACTTTGGGTGGAGCCCGTGAGCAGGTCCAGCCTGGGACCTGTGGCTTGGTCTTGCTGAGGCTGTTGCTGCTGCTTAGACTGAGGCAACGTGATAGAATCACAGGATGGTTCAGGTTGGAAGGGACCTTAAAGCCCACCCAGTGCCACCCCCTGCCCTGGGCAGGGACACCTCCCACCAGCCCAGGTTGCTCCAAGCCCCGTCCAACCTGGCCTTGAGCCCCTCCAGGGATGGGGCAGCCACAGCTTCTCTGGGCAGCCTGGGCCAGGGGCTCACCCCCATCACAGCAAACAATTTCTTCCTGATATCTCATCTAAATCTCCCCTCTTTCAGTGTAAAACCCTTCCCCCTCGTCCCATGGCTCCCCTCCCTGATCCAGAGTCCCTCCCCAGCTTTCCTGGAGCCCCTTTAGGGACTGGAAGGGGCTGGAAGGTCTCCCCGTAGCCTTCTCTTCTCCAGGCTGAACCCCCCCAGCTCTCTCAGCCTGTCCCCACAGCAGAGGGGCTCCAGCCCTCCCAGCATCTCCGGGGCCTCCTCCGGCCCCACTCCAACAGCTCCGTGTCCTTCCTGTGCTGAGGGCTCCAGAGCTGGAGGCAGGACTCCAGGTGGGGTCTCCCCAGAGTGGAGCAGAGGGGGAGAATCACCTCCCTTGAACCTGCTGCCCACGCTGCTTTTGATGCAGCTCTTTCCATGCTGTTGGGGGGCTCGGTTTAAGTCCAGAAAGACCCTTGGGGGGTGCGAATGGGCAGGGGTTATGCCCGGGGTTAACATCCCTGCTCCCTCCCCCAGCTACGACGACTACGACTACGGGGAGGTGAACCAGCTCCTGGAGCGCAGCTTGAAGATCTACATCAAGACGGTGGCTTGCTACCCGGAGAAGACGACCAAGCGGATGTACACGCAGTTCTGGAGACACTTCAAGCACTCGGAGAAGGTGCTGCCCCATCCCTTCCCCTCCCGGCAGGGCGATGGCGGGGTGCCGAGCCCCCCCCTGGTGCCCTGACATCGCTCTCTCTGCGTTAGGTGCACATCAACCTGCTCCTGCTGGAGGCGCGGATGCAGGCGGCTCTGCTCTACGCCCTGAGAGCCGTCACCCGCTACATGACCTGACCGGCCTCTGCTCCGTCCTCTTCCTCCTCCTCCTCCTGCCCCAGGTTTGGGGGAAAGGCCAGGAGGGAGTTGGTGCCTTAAAGACTCTGCTGGAATATCGTCTCCTCCCCTTAAGGGTCTGGAGCTGTGGAAGGAAAGAAGTCGGGGGGGGGGCTTCCCTGCCCCTCATTCCAGGAGAGGGGATCCCCAGGGAGCCATCGGTGTCGGGAAGATCCCGGAGTGCTGCCCTGGGCTCGGCAGAACTGGGGGTGCTGGGCTGCTCCGTGCCTTTCTTGGCGTGAGCCTGAGTGATGCCAAAGTGGGGGTGTCTGTGAGTGCCGGTGTTACCCCCCCGGTGACACGGCGGGTGCCGGTGTTACCCCCCGGTGACACGACCTGCCACCGCGGAGGACTGTCCTCGGGCCGGGGATCGCCACAGGTATCGTGGGCTTCACCCCTGCTTTTTTGGGGTCTCGTTGCGCTAGAAGATGCGCAGCTGCTGGTGGGGATGCTGCCCGCCCCCCCCACCCCCCCCCCCCCACATCTCTAGGGCACCGCAGGAGTGGTGGGAAGGGCCTGGCCACCCCGTGGGGCAGCCCCCAGTGCCACTCATCCCCAGGCTGAGTCCCCCCAGTTTTAGCATCCGAATGGCTGGGGGGAGAGACTGCGGCTCCCCCCCGGCCCTGCCCCAGTGATTCTGCTGCCTTCAGTGACACAGGGACATCCCCTCCGCGGCTGGGGGTGCCTGCCCGAGCCCCCCGCAATTTGGGACACAAAGTGCCTCTTAACCTGGGTGCCGGGACAGGAGCAGGATGAAGGTAGAAGAGCCTGCTGTGTGTTTTATACCTTTTTTCTCTCTTTTTCGTCTATTATTTTCTTTTTCGTCTATTATTTTCTTTTTCGTCTATTATTTTCTTTTTCGTCTATTATTTTCTTTTTCGTCTATTTTCTTTGTCGTCTATTTTCTTTTTCGTCTTTTTTTTTTCTTTTTCGTCTTTTTTTTTCTTTTTCGTCTTTTTTTTCTTTTTCGTCTTTTTTTTCTTTTTCGTCTTTTTTTTTTTCTTTTTCGTCTTTTTTTTCTTTTTCGTCTTTTTTTTTTTTCTTTTTCGTCTTTTTTTTTTTATTTTTCGTCTTTTTTCTTTCTATTTTTTCATCATTTTTCAGCCCCTGCCACATCTCCGCTGCCTCCACCTTCGGGGCTGTGCCGGGCCCGGGGGGCTGCCGGCGGCTGAGGGTGACAGGGTGGGACGTGGGGTGGCTGTAGCTTTACCCAGATGTGCCCGAGCGTTCCCCAGCGGCGCGGGTCGCCGGGGGGGTGCCTGTTCGGGAGAGCCCCCACTCCTGGCTCTGCTGGAGCAGGGGCTGGGTCCAGCAGCATCGTCTGCGCCCGGTTTGTCTCTGCGGAACCATAGCTCCAGTTAAGTTATTTTTATTTTTTTTTTTTGGGGGGGTGTATTTACTCCTGACTGGGCATGGAAATGCTGCTGTGACTTTGCTACAGATCTTGTTTGAAAAAATAAAATTATTCCTTTCCTTCCCCCCCCCTTTCCTTTTTCCCACCGCCTCCGCAGGGCAGAGCGGGTGTGAGACGCAGCTTCCCGTTCCCCCTGCTCAGCCCCAGGGCCTGATCCTGCATAACAGAATAGGGGATGGGGGTGTCCCACTGCTCCGGGAGTGACTGGGAGCAGCCCTGGGTTGTCCAAGGGGACAAATGAGGGGGGGGGGTCCATGCACTCCCGAGGGGGTGGGCTCAGCTCCAGTGTACCCCCCTTGGCCAACCTCTTCTGGGTGCAGCTCCCTCCTGAAAAGCCAGGATTTAGGGCACCGACGCTCATCCCAATGTGGGTGTCCCATGGGATGCTCCAGTCCTGCTGGGGAGGGGTGAAGCAGCACTGGGGACACCCCAGCCCCATGATGGGGAGCCCAGCACTTATCAGGGTGGGGGCAGGAGCCGCTGGCAGCTGCTGATAAGAGCCCTGAGGAGGGACCTGCCCGTCCCCCTGCTCCAGCCCCACGGACCGAGGGGTGTCCCTGAGCCCCAGAAGCAGCGAGGGGCCCGATCCTGGCTCCGGGGTGGCCGGGACCCTCCGGCCCCCGCAGACAGGTAGGACCCACCACCTTTCCCACCTGAGCGGGGACGTGGGGCTGGGGGCAGTGAGGCTGGATGGGGCTTGGTGAGGGTTTGCTGGGGGGGGGGGAGGGCAGAGCCTCTATTTGCACCGTGCACGGGGCGGGGGGTCCTTGGGGTATCTCAAGGGCACTGGGGAAACTGAGGCAGGGGGGTCAGGTCTCCATTGGCTTTGCCAGCGCCATAAGTCCCCGGGCTGGTGTCCCCATCCGGGTCCCCTCCCCATTGTGGGTGACTGCGGGGGGGGTTAGCAAACATCTCGTTTGCAAGACACCGAAAAACCCCCTCCGTGGGGTTGGGGGGGGGGCTGAGCGCTGGCGAGGCGCTGAGCGATGTTCCTGCCCTGAGTCACAGCCTCCAAATATTTCCCAGCGTGTTTTTTCCAGCCCTGGCCCAGGAGGCTGGAGCCGCCGACGGATCGTGCCTTCGGGCTGCAAAGAGCAAAGTCGTTGTGTGTCGTGTGTGTCCCCCCTCCCCTTCCCAAATGCTGTTATTTTCAGGGTTTCACCCAGCCAGAGAGGGGACAACGCCACGCAGGGACCTGCGGGTGCTTGGGGGGGTCCTTGGGGCAAGGGTGGCAGCTCCCTCCCCCCCCCAGCTCCAGCGAGTTTATTCCCCAAATATTATTTTCGAGCTTATTTTTAGGGAGGATGCTTTGACATTTTTTAATGCTGGTGCCTTTTCTACCCTAGATACGGAGGGGTCCGGCCGTGGGGACCTGATGTGGCTGGAGGTCCTGGGGGGGGATGGCACCAGCTGCAAAGGAGGGGGGGAGGGGAATCGTGTTTGTGTGTTGTTTTGGGGTTTTTTTTTTCCAAAAGAAGTGAGAAAAACGTCATCTCTCGGGGAGCTGAAACAGCTCGGCAAATCGGAGCGTCGTTAGAAAAGGGTCAGGTCGATGGGGAGATTCTGGCCGAGGAGGGATTCATTTTTTTATTATTTTTTGTCCTGCTGCCTTCTGGCTCTCTCTGAGGCATCCGAAATATTTTGTTCGAACGGAAGAAATCCTCCAGCTAAAGGCGGCGTTTCTGGTCATAAAGTCACTCTGGGAAGGGCTGAGCCTTTGGGGAAAAAAAAAAAGAAAGAAGAGAGGCAAAAAAGCGAGAGGAAAAAAACCCTCCTCTCATTTCTGCTGCACTCTCCCCGCCCAACACGCACACACACAGCGCGTCTGGCGAAATCCGCGTCTTGCGGGGTCACCGCTCGGCGTCCCCACCCCGGCTCGCTTTTTCCCAGCGATATCGAATATCTGGGATGAGACCGAGCCCGACTGGGAGTGGTGGTTTGGCTCCGGGCGCGGAGGGCGTGAGCTCGGATCGACCTCCTCCAGTCCTTAGATACATATAATATTATTATTATATAAATATAAATTATATATTTATATAGAATATATATTTCTCGTCCGTCTTGTGGGGCAGAATGGGTGTTAACCCCCCCTACCTGTAGCTGATAGTTACGACCCCAGCGCGTGCCATTTTTTTCGTGCTAAAATTGCCCTCGATTTAGGAACGTAACGTGTTGGCGGTGTTTAAAACGCAGCGATGCAATGGGAGAATAATAATAATAATAATAATAATAATAATAATAATAATAATAATAATAATAGTCGTCATCATCATCATCATCATCATCATCATCACAGGCTGTGCGATTATAATATAATCTATATTATATTATATATTTTATATTATATATATTTATATATATTTTATATATATTTTATATATTGTTATATATTATATATATTATATATGTTACATTATAGTATATTATATATAATTAATATATTGTCTATTAATATAATATAATAAATATAATATACTATAATAGTATATATTATATAATATTATAATATATTGTATATTTTTTAATATATAAACATACATAAAATAATTCTTTTTTTTTTTTCTATACGTACAAATAAAAAAATATATAGCCACGGGGCTGTATCCAGGCTTTTGGGGTGGCCGGCGGCATCCCAAGCTGCAGCACCCCTCTCTCCCGGCCCAGCATCCCAAGGCTTTTCTCTCCGGGACAGCTTTCCCAGCCCCATGCCCGTGGCATCTCCCCCCACCCCACCCCCCCGGCGGCCAGGAAGGAATAAAATATCTTTTTGTCTTAGTTTTTATTGTCACTGGCCCGTCCCCTGCTGCGTTTGCAAGAGGACGGGGGGTGACCCCGCTCTGGGCGGGACACCAGCTCCCCGTCCCTCGTCCACCCCATCTTTGCTGCCATATTTAAGTACCACCCCCCTTCCCCCACCCACCCCCAGCAGGCACCTGTGGGTGTTTTATCCTCATATTAAAAGCAGAGAGAAGAGGGTGCCCAGCAGCTCCCCCCTCCCCAAATTGGGAACCAGTGCCTGGAGCCAGCACCACCCTGAGCATCGCTTGGTTCGGGGAGGGGGCGAAGCACAAAAGCTCTTCAAAATTGTTATTTTTTTTTTTAATCCCTTTTTATTTCCCCCTACGCTCTTGCAAAGCTTGGCCTTAGCAGCAAATCCCGGGTTGGGCTCCAAATTTCTCCCCACCCCCACCCCCCCCTAGATTTCTTTTAAACGCACAAAGGATTTACCACGGGCACCCAGCGTTTCCCGCGCCGGAGCAGCAGCACCTGGGCAGGACCAGCCCGTTGCTTTATTTTTCTCCCATTTTCCTGCTACAGCCCCAAATAACTCGGGGGGGCGAGAGGGTGCCGGCGACCTCCTTGAACTCATTGCATCAGTTTTAAACCCCCCCCATTCCTTTTTTTTCAGGTGGTCACAATTATAGCCCAATAAATCCCTCACCCTGCAATTTGTATGCACATATATATATATATATGCGCGTACATATATATATATAAAAATATTATATATATTAGATATATAAAATATATATATAAATATAAATATATATAATTTATTGGCAGCTTTTCTTGTCCGTCTTGCGGGGCAGAATGGGTGTTAACCCCCCCCTACCTGTAGCTGATAGTTACGACCCCAGCGCGTGCCATTATTTTCGCGCTAAAATTGCCCTCGATTTAGGAACATAACGTGTTGGTGGTGTTTAAAACGCAGCGGTGCAATGGGAAAATAATAGTAGTAATAATAATAATAATAATAATAATAATAATAATAATAATAATAATAATAATCGCGGGCTGTGCTGAATGAGCGTTTTAAAGTTGATGGAGGCCAAAGTGCTTCGCAAAAGGGGCATTGTCGGGGTTGAGCCCCGATACGGGGGGGGGTGCGGTGGCATCGTGCCCTGCCAAAGGGTTGTTTCTTGCTGAGCCTGGCACCGAACCCGGCTGCAGGTGGGATTTGGGCAGCTGGGGATGTCCTCGCCCTGGAAATCGGCCGGGATGGGGCTCAGCACCCCCAGGGCTTGTTGTGGGGCTGGAGAGGAGGGGGGGAATATCCGTGCTGTGAGCGTTGGCAGGTTGTTGCCCCACGGCTGCGAGGATGGGATGGAGAAATTTGGGATGGAAACAAGGCAGCTCCTCCAGGTGAGGGGAACATGGAGGTTCACCTCAAGGCAGGGTGATGGCGGGTGCAGTCTCTGCCCCATGTTCGCCCAGTGCCCATGTCCTGGCCGTGGGCAATCCCTTGTGTCTCCCGTGGGATTGCGCATTTCCCAGCGGGGAGCAGCCGCCTGGGCAGAGCCTCGGCCGTGGTCACCCAGGAATGAGATGGCATTGACTCCCACAGCCCCGGTGTCCCCAGTCCCTTCCCAGCGGTGGAGCCCCAGAGCTGCCCAGGGACCCCGGCGAGGGTTTTGCGGGGCGGTGGGTGGGTGGGAGGGAAGGGACCAGCCCCCTCCGCCTGCCTGAGCTCATGGGAACAGAATGTGTCCTGCCCATGGAAACCCAAAAATACCCCCTGGCACCGTCCGCGCCCGGCGCCAGCCCTGCTTCCTCGCGTAACCCACACCGTGCCCAGCCCCGCCGGGGCTGCCAGCCTGCGGCCGTGCCACCGGGTCACTGCCGCAGGGTGGACGCTGTCATCGGGGTCAGGCCACCGAGCATTTGCTTTTGCAGCCGGGTTTTACCCAGCTACGTGGTTTTTGTGCCCTGCCAGCACCCAGCCTGCGCACCCAGGTGGGCACCTTTGGGTCCCTGGCGTGGCAGAAGCCACCCCGCCGGTGGCTGGGAGCCAGAGTAGCTCCACAAACCCCTCCAAAATCAGCTCGATCCTTGCGGGCACAGAGGGGAAGCTTGGCAGGGTGGGGGCAGAGGAGCACCCAGCCCTTTGCTCCTTTGCAGCAGGTAATAAGCTGTTTGCTGGGGATTTAAGAGTGACAATTCGGCTGTCACCGGGAAGCCGACTCGCTATCCTCGCTGGGGCCAAACTGGGCTTATCCTGGGGGAAATGCAGGCTCCGGGGACTGCGGGCTGTATATCCCAACTGGCTGCTGGAGCATTTTAGTCCTTGAAAAGCAGCCAGGCAGCAGCGATGGCACGGCGGTGTGCAGGGAGGGCAGCCGTAATTCACGATGTGTCCCTGAACTGCTGTCATCTCCCTCTGGGTGCAGCCCCAGCTCCACGCCAGCTGGGGGATGAAGCACCCCCATGGCTGCAGAGGGGTCCCCGTCACATGCCCGTGCGACACTGGGGAACAAACCAGCTCCACGGGCACCGCTTACCCCTCAGCCCTCTATTTATTTGCCTGCCATGGGATTTTCAGCCCGAACGACCCCCGGCTGAGCGACGCTTCCCGGCTCCAGCCCGGAGGGACCTTCCTACAGCCAGGCGGGACTGGCCTGGGCTGGAGGAGCTGGGGATGGAAGAGCCGGGGATGGAGGGGCCGGGGTTGGAGGGGCCGGGAATGGAAGGGCCGGGGATGGAGGGGCCGGGGTTGGAGGGGCCGGGGTTGGAGGGGCCGGGAATGGAAGGGCCGGGAATGGAAGGGCCGGGAATGGAGGGGCCGGGGTTGGAGGGGCCGGGGTTGGAGGGGCCGGGAACGGAAGGGCCAGGGATGAAGGGGCTGGAGATGGAAGGGCCGGGGATTGAAGGGCCGGGGATGGAGGAGGCAGGGATGGAGGGGCCGGGAATGGAAGGGCCGGGAATGGCGGGGCCGGAGGAGCTGGGGCTGAAGGAGCCGGGGTTGGAGGGGCCGGGGTTGGACGAGCCGGGGATGGAGGAGCCGGGGTTGGAGGAGCCGGGGTTGGACGAGCCGGGGATGGAGGAACCGGGGATGGAGGAGCCGGGGTTGGAGGGGCCGGGGTTGGAGGACCCGGCGCCGGAGGAGCCGGGGATGTCCGCTCCCCGCCGCTCCCCGCCGCTCCCCGCCGCTCCCGGCTTTCCTGGGGCGGCAGCGCCGCTCGCTGGGGACCGGCAGCAGCGCGGCCAAAGGCCCGCTGCAAACCTGCCCCATGCAAAGCATCCCTGCATCCCTGCTGCAAACCTGCCCCACTGTAAAGCATCCCTGTATCCCTGCATCCCTCCTGCAAACCTGTCCCATTGCAAACCCACCCCACTGCAAACCTGCCCCACATCCCTGTTCCAAACCCACCTCACTGCAAACCTGCCCTGCATCCCTGCTCCAAACCGGCCCTGCTGCAACCTTGCCCTGCATCCCTGCTGAAAACCTCCCTCCTGAAAACCTTCCCCGCATCCCTGCTGCAAATCTTCCCTGTTGCAAACCATTTCCCCATCTCCCTGCTGCAAACCTGCCCCATAGACCCCCACTGCTGGCCCCCCTGCCAACCCTCCCTCTCTCCCTGCTGCCAACCCCACTGCCAAACCTGCAGCCCGTTGGGAAAGGGCCCCCTCATCCCATTTTCTTGCTGAGAGGCTGGATCACGGGATGGCAGGGGGACAAGGGCGTGCCCCAAAAACAGAAAATGCGAGTTGCATTCTTCCCTCTGCCATGCGGGATTTGGAGCATCCCTGTCCCTCCTGAGAAATCGGCAGGATCTGGCTGTCCCCCCTCGGTGCGGTGGGTCTCAGACCCCATCCCCAGCGCTCTCCCTGTGCCGCAGTCGTGTCACAAAGCAGGGAGCAGAGCTGGGACCGTGTCCAGGACCTGAGCCTGTCCCCGACTGTTGGTTTCTCGGAGCAGCGGTGCCACGTACCCAGCAGAGCCAGAGCTCTGCCCGCAGCCTGCCTGGATGGCAGCCGAGGGAAATGTCCCATGTTCCTCCATTCCCACCCGGCACAGCTATCGGGGTACTCCCTGGGGACATGGGGAAAGTGTGTGCTCCGAGGGCTGGAAGCTGTAATACGTGGAATGGATGTTCTTATCTAAAAACACCTGGAAGGGGAGGGAGGGGCAGAAAACAAAGGTTCTGGGCAGCACAGAGCCCCAGCCGGGCTTCACGGCTCCCCGCAGGGACCGGTTGCCTCCGAGGAAGCTCGCCAGCACGCAGCGCTTCACAGGAGCAAAGCCTTTTCCTCTCATTATTTTCCTGACACCTGGAAGAGGTCCCTCTAACCGCTGGGGGACTTTGGGGAGGAGGGTTTGATATCCAAAGCTGGAGTTTTTAGCAGCTTCCACGGGCTGTCGCAGCAGCCTGTGCCTTGCTGGTGCCAGGCCACAGCCCTTCAGCTCCGCATTTTGCTCCCGCAAAGATGCTGCTCAGCATCCAGGAGATACCGCGGGGGGGTGTTTGTGCCCTGCCCCAACCCCCTCGCAGGGTGATGCCTCTGCTGTTCAATCACCCACCTGGCGGGCTCCGAGCGCAACGCATAAAATATGGATGGTCCCGAGCGGCTGATGCCAGCCCCTGATGTGGCTGAGGAAGGGGGGGGACAAGCGGGTAGCTCTGAGCGCAGCACCCTGGGGTGGGCTCATCGCCTGCTCCCCCACCCCCCCTTCCCCCAGCACCTTTGCACCCACGAGTCACACCAGAATGGGGATGCAAGGTTTTTTCCTGTGTGACAGACCAGTTTGGCATCATTGCCAGCCACGCGTGCGTGGGACACTGGTCATACTGGTGCTGGGAAGGGCACATCGCCCGGCGGTGGCTTCTCTGGCTGATAAAAATCACTGTTCCTGGCTAAGACATTAGAGGAAGCTCCTTGTCAGCGCTGGCTTTGCCTTGCTAGCTCTCCAAGATGGGTTCTCTGGGATTTAGAGGCCCTGGAAGGAGCTGTCGGAGGAGGAAGGACAGGCCGAGGGGCAGCTGATGGATGTCCCTGGCCATTCCTTCTGGATGGAGGGCGAGCTGGCGAGCATCCCACCGCAGCCCCAGCGCAGCTGGAATCCGTGGGACTCAGCCACGAGCTGCTTTATATTCCCAGGTGTTTAAGAAGGGTGGTTTACGGCTTGACCCTCCCTCCTGGGTCAATCCCAGGCAAGGCTGCCCTTGGATTTTGCTTTGGGTCGAGCGGGATGGTCATCGTCATCCTCACCCCCGTGCCGGTGCGGAGGCAGGAAAGCCATTTCCAGCCACCCTGATGGCTTCTCCCTCCGTGGCTGAAATGGGAACCCCAACCGCGGCTGGAGGATGAGTCACGTTTCCCAGAGCCGCCTGCAGAAGAAGGGAATTAAACACATATATTCACGCGGAAGAAGGGAAGAGCGAGCTCTGGGCCACTGGGCGTGTTTCCAGGGGGCTTAGCCAAAGCCGTGACACCGGGGGCCTGGGGTTTGTCACGGAGGAAGGTGATTCGTGCATCGTGAGGGGGGTGGTGGGAGCTGGTGACCCCCCGCCCGGGTGATGGAGCCCGATGGGGAGAAGCCGCTGAGCGTCAGCAACGTGCCCACACGCGCTGCGGGAAACCAGAGCCGTACTGGGAGCTGCGGGAGAGTGGCTGTGAGTGATTTTGGTTGTGGATCCCGACATCGCCTGCTTTCTCCCGGCATCCCGGCGGTGCGTGATGCCAGCACGCTGCCTACCTGGCTCTGCTGGCGGCGCCGGGATGCTCCTCAGCTCTCTGGGCAGGGAGAGCTCACCCAAATCGCGGGGCAGGATGCTGCAGCCCCGGCATCTCCTTGCCAGCATCCTGCAGCTGCTGGGAGCACTGGGATGACTTGAAAATAGCATCAGTGTCACTGGGAGAGTAAAAGCTTTGTTTTCTCAGCTCGGGAGATAGCCCCAGCACAGTTTTTCCCTGCAGAAATCCCTCACAGAGCCTTGAACATCCCAGGGTTTATTTGCCGGAGAGCTGGAGGCCACCAATTAATGAGGCTGCGATGGAAATGTGGCAGAGAGGAGCCCGGAGGTGGGGGCCAGGGGGCCTGGGGAGGGTGGGGGGGGGCTGTAGGGGATCAGGAATCCCTCAAACAAACCCGCCCTGTCCAGGCAAGCGACCTGAGCCCCGAAGACCCCCAGGAACGCGGGGGTTTTGGGCACCAGCTTTCCCTCGCCTGGGTGCCAAGGGCTAAAGCCACCACCCGGGTGACCCAGGGGGCGGCATCTCAGGCTCCCCATGCCTCCTGCCTGGGCATGGGGGGGGGGCGAATTTGGTGCTGGCCGAGGCAGGGATGCTGCGGGGCCGGGAGATTTCAGGCGGTTTTGTAGTGATTTAGGGTTTGCATGGCGGTGCCAGGAGGTGGGGATGATGGTTGGGTGCCCCCGCAGACCCACAGGGTGCCCACCCCGAGAGGGGTCTTAACACCTCTGGGAACGAAGGGCTTTTGACCCCCTCTTCAAGCACAGCAGCAAATAAAAACAACCTGTTTTATTATATAAAGGTGATGTTTTGCCTTAAGGGGATCTGATGCATGAACCTCACCTCTGGATGGACGTGGGGATCCACTACCGGGGGGGGAGCTGGGCGAGACCGGCCCCCACCGGGGCTCCCTGGAAAGGATTTGGGGTTTGGCGTGGGAGGGCGCAGGGGGGATGCGGCGTGGGGAGATGCTACAGCGGGAGGGAACAGTGTGGCCAGACAAATGACACGGACAGACAGACAACCGCCTGCCGGGACTCGGGGGGTGGCAAATGAGCGGACGGACGGGCTGCCCAGGCAGCGGGGGTCTCGCTCGCGACGTGGAGTCGGGATTAAGCTGTTGGCGAGGACCAGCTTTTCATTTTTTTTTCCCCACTCTAGCAAGAGTTTCTGTAATTTAATGTGTTGCAGTGATTGAAAGCTTGAATACAAAAATTAATCCAAGGAAAACAGGGGGGTTGCTGGTGTTTGAGCTTTCGACAGAGAGAATGGAAATTAAAAATATATATTAAAAAAAAAAATATATATATTCCTTTGTTTGTTCCAGGATGTTAAATGCTCCCTCCCTCCAGCAGGTCAGGTCTGAAGCCCCGTGTGTGCCCCAGGAGTGTTTTAATCCTGATTTTCTGCCCCTGGGCCAGCCGGTGGCCCCATGAAACCCCTCGCTCCATGATTTAGGGCAATCGCCCAGCAGGGAAGGGAGGGTCAGCGGGTGCGATGCCTCAGGGATGTACCGATGTCCCCTTGTCCCCTCATCCCCGGCCGGGCCCTGCTGCCCAAGAGCCCGTTTTGGGGATGAGGATGCGTCACCCTGTTTCCCCAGGGGCTCCCCCACAAGCTGATTTGAACAATTAGAGAGTAAAATCTTCCCCCCGGTAATTAGACAGGCTGACGTGGAGGTTGGTGACAGTGTCACGTCCATCACATGTCACTCCATCTGCAGTGCTACACGGCCCAAGACCCCCACCCCACGATACACCAATGCCCCAGATGACCCCAATCCCCCCCCCCCGCCATCACCCTGACACCCTCTTGGTCCCCAGACCCCCCCCAGCCCGGAGTCCCACAGCACCTGGATACAGACCCCTAATCCTCCTGTCCCCAAATCCTCCTGTCCCCAAATGTCCCCCCTGGGCACCCCATCACCCCCTGACCCCAAAACCTCACCCCAAATGCCCATCACCCCCCACCACAAACCCCCAGAGCCCCCCCTCACCCCCAGTCCCAAAGCTTCACCCCATCCCTCTCAGCACCCCATCATCCACACCCCAGCCCCCCAGCGCCCCCTACCCCAAACCCCCATCACCCCCTCGTCCCTTGACCCCAAAACCTCACCCCCCCAGCACCCCCACTCCAAATTTCCATGTCCTCCCTCACCCCAGACCTCCCCCAGCACCCCATCATCCCTCACCCCAAACGCCTACGACCCCTCCACTCACCCCTTGACCCCAAAGCCTCACCCCCACAGCACCCACACCCCCACAGCCCCCCTCACCCCCCAAACCAAAGACTCCACACCCAACCCCCCCGGGACACCCCAGCACCCCCCACCCCAAAACCCAATGACCCCTGTCACCCTGGACCCCTAAGTTTCACCTGAACCCCCCCAAGACACCCCAGCACCCCTCACCCCAAATTTCCACAGCCCCACCCCCACCCCCACCCCAAACCCCAATGACCCCTGTCACCCTGGACCCCTAAGTTTCACCTGAACCCCCCCAAGACACCCCAGCACCCCTTACCGCAAATTTCCACAGCCCCCCCACCCCAAACCCAAGCCTCACCTCAACCCCCCAGTACCCCCACAACCCCTGTCACCCTGTGACCCCAAAGAGCCTCACTCTAACCCCCCCAGCACCCCCCAAACCTCCATGACCCCTGTCACCCCTGACCCAAAGCCTCACCCCCCCCGCAGGCACCCCCATAGCCCCCTCACCCCCAAACCCAACCCTCACCCCAAACCCTCCCCGCACCCCCCAGCCCATTCCGCGCCGAGGGGGCGTGGTCTGACATGGGGGCGTGGCCTGCCTCCAGGGGGCGTGGCCCACCGCGGGGCGGACTACAACTCCCGGCATGCTCCGCGCCCCCTTTCCCACTGAGGCTTCCGGCGGGGCCGGCCCGGGAGCGGCGGAGGGAGCCGGCGGCGGGCGGCAGGTGAGGGCGGGCGGCTGGGGGGGGGGCCCGGGGAAGCCCTGCTGGGGGGTGGCCGGGCCCGGTCCGACCCCTCTGCCCGGCGGCAGCGCTCCGGGCGGGGGGTGCTGTGAGGGTGAGGGGCGGCGGCGGGTGAGGGGGCCTGTGAGGGGCGGGAGAGGCCTGTGAGGGGCGAGCCCGTGGAGGGTCCCTGAGGGGAGGCGGGGGGGGGACGGCGGCCAAAGGCCGCGCTCTGCTTACCGGGGACTCCCGGAGGCTGGGGCTGTGCAGACCGGGCCGGGGGGGGGGGGGGGGCTTCCCTCGTCGGGGAAAACCCCTGCGGGAGCCGGCTCGCCGTTCAACACTCTTGCTATAAACTCGCTTTAAAACCCAAGCGGCGGCAGTTTCTCTGCGCTGGTCCCCTCTGAAGGGCTGGTGACTAAAAGTAAAGGCGGGTTTCACCGGTGGTGCCGTCCTGGCGCTTTCTGTGGGAGCGCTTTCACCTTTCTTTCGAGCTCTTTCCGAGGCAGCCCCTTTGGTATTTCTTTGTTTGATCTCTTCTGGCTGAATGTTGGCTGAAATTTGAAACGTCCCCGCTGTGCTTTCTCCTTAATTGTTCTTTCCTTCTGTTTGCGTGCAGATGAATTATTTACCTCTTTGGCCTTTGCGTTGGGTTGTGTTTGTCCAGGTGAAGGTAGGTGAGTGCTTGGTGCCCCTCTCTGGGGCTGAAGGTGCTGGGGAATAAAAAGTGAGTGATGCGGAGAAGGTGCTTAATCGAGGCTGAAATGAAGTAAAAAGCTGTTATCAAATATTAAGATGTTAAATGTTGCTTCTGCAAGCCTGGAAAGAGAAGCGGGGATGCTTTGTGATTGCTCCTCTAATAGATAAGAAGCCCTGAGTTATACAAGAGTGGGTTTTAAACTTGAAGCTTGCCTTGTTAAAATATGAATATCAGCAAGTCCGGGCAAAGTCGGATTTGCTCGCGGTGGAGAGGGAATGATGAAGTTTTCTGTGGGCCGTTCTTGGTGGGTGAAGGATGGATTCAGCTGAACTAGTCTGACGTGCAGGTGTTGTAGAAGGTGCACAGGGGTATAATTAAATTCCTCTGCTATGACTTTCAGTATAAATGCTTGTTGCTCTTCAAACATCCCGTTTAAATTAATCCAGATTACTTTTAAGAGTAGACAAGATCTAAAATTGTAGCTTTACATAGTTTAAATTCCTTCTCAAGTGAGAGTGTGAAAGGGGGGAAATGAAGCCAAAAGGAGGCCACTTATGAGGGAGCTGTGTTGGCACACAGTTATGCCAATTGAAGTTAATAACCTTGGATGCTGATGGTAAAAACCCCTTTTCCCCGTTCAGAGTAAGTTTAAACTTGTTCTTCCCAACAGTGCTGGAAATGTCTGCGCTGCTCTGTCCTCAATTAGGTGGTTTCAAGTGTGTCAGCTTGTACTTTCACAGGGCTGGCTTTGTTAGCGGATAATATCTCAAAGGGTGTTTTTTGTAAGGAATGTTTCCTTTCTGGACTACCAAGAAATGGCTGGATGAGCTGTGTCTGAGGCACAGAGCATCCTCGAGCCCTGGAGGATGGGGAGGGGGGAGTCATTTTGGGAGTACGGGGCACTGTCAGAAACAAGGGGAATGTGATTGCATTCCTTGTTTTCGTGCTGCTGGATCAGTAATCTGTGATTATACAGCCTTCTACTTCATTCAGTCACTGGTTAATTTGATTTCCAGTTTAATTTGATGACAGTTTTGAGAGCCAAATCACTTGTATTTAAACAAATGGCTTCTATTTTGATCAAATTTCATTGTGTTTGGCATGTGGTGGGCATTATATGTATTAAAAATCGCTGAGACTGCAGTTCCTGCGGGTTCTATTAGTTGGTGATGAATATTCAGTTACGAACTGTACAAAATCTGTGTCTGGCAGGGAGCGGGAGCGGGGGGGGCTTAAAGCAAAGCCCAGGCGATGCTGGAACTTGCACCGATACTGGTTTTTAGTCACTGGTCTAAGTGATGCCATGCATGAGGCAAGTCGCAGATATCCTTGGGATCATCTGGGTCACCCTCAAAACATGTTCATTTTTCAGGCAAAACCAGAACTTTGGGAGTACAAGGAAGCTGGTAGGGCTGCTGGGGGCAAAGATGTCACCTCGTTCTTGCTTCCATTAAAGGTGGGAGTGGAAGAAATGCTCCATGTCGTTCAGAATCAGTTTCCCTAATTTTGGTCAGTTGGGATTTTCTGCCATGTGGGGTTTTTTTTTGTGTGTGAGAGAGCTTTTTTTGTTTTCCTGGCGGGTTTGGGGCCCATGGAAAACTAATGGATGTATGACTGCGGCAGCGTCAGACCTTGGCTTTGTGTCGAGGGGAAAAAAAGCCCTTTCAGAGATCTATTTTTTATCGTTTAATTAGTAGCTCTTGCTGGCTTGTCAATGCTGCGGTGATAACTATTTCCAGTTCTTTTCTGCGCAGTGGGGTCACACATTAGTCAGCGAACGCACCAGCCAGCAGTCATACCTTTGGCTGGGGGGGGGGGGGGTTAACTCCTTCCAACTCTTCCCGCAAATCCAAGGGGGCAGATTCCAGGTGAGGAATCGGTGTGTAGACGTACAGAATTCTGTGAATCTCAAAGTGATTTCCAAATGGTGACTGTCCTTATTTTTTCTCTGCCCCAAAGGACTTTCTGTATCTCCCAAGGAACTGGGGAGTGGAGGTTGGTGTGACTTGCTCATGGCTTGGGATCATCCGTAGACTGCAGATTTCCTGATTCTGGCTCTTATCTGCTGGTTTTGAATGACTTGGGTCAGTCTTTCAGGGTGGAAGGTGGCTGAAAAACCTCTAGCGATGACTAATTGTGCATTGGTATTTATGCTCCTTGCAGATGGGAATTGCTGTTTTCCCATGTCTAAATGACGAAGCCCTTAATCTATAGATACTGTTCTCGTCTTGCTGGTTGTATTGCTTGTGGTGTCGATTTGGTTTTGATTATCAGCTGTGCCGAGATACGGAGGTGAGAGGCAGGTTTCGTCCCCAGCTACAGCCTGGCTGTCACACTGTTTGAATTTCTTTGTTTACTGATGACTGTATGCTCTTTCCACGTTGCACTGGGGAAGGGATGGGGGAGGGAGGAAGGACTAATTATCTCCAGAGAGAGGCTTTTAATGCTATTAGTCAAAGGAACAGGCTTCATCTCGATACTGAATGAATTGTGTGAAATAACATGAAGCACCGGTGGCAAAGATATGAAAATTGAGAGCAGTAGAAATTATTTCTGTCTGCTGAAAATTGGAAATATATCTATTTTTTTCCCCAAGCCGTTGGCTAGCAGCAGCGATTGGAGGAGCGGGGAATGGGTAAACAGACTGTTAACTTTATTCTTTTGTGTTTGTGCTTTTGGCGTGCTTTTTACAAAACACAGTTCAGAATTGCTTACCTACCAGCTGCACAGCTAAGTTCAGAAGTCATGATGGGCAATGCATTATCACGAACTAATTAACCATGTCTGCTGAATGTCATGGGGCAAAATAAGGTGCATACTGATGAGGTCGGTTTGTGCAAGTCTGGCACTTCTCTAGCTCCTGCGCTCAGCTCCTTGTCTGATCCAGCTGTGTGCCTTTTGAAACAGATTTGGTAAAGATCCTTGGACTTTGGTAAAGTCTAAGGGCGCTTAAACTGGAGGGTTTGAACCTTTTCACTTTGCTGGCTCCAAAAGTACGAACCTCTTTGCAGATAAGTGAGATTCTGGCAGCCAGGTTTTCCTTTAGTTAAGCAATCCGCAAAAGTGAACCCCTTGATTAGAGCTGTGTTGCCATAGACTTAGTTGTCTAAAATCCATCAAGATTAATCCCCACTATTGATTTTAAACCGGAGGCAGCCCCTTAACAAGCTTCCTTCATTGCCTTCCACTTGCCTGCAGCAGGGGTGAATCTCTCTGAATGTGCCAGCCTTTCTCTCCTAAAGATAGTTAGCTTTTAAGGGTGCAAGCAAGAAAAATTTGGCCCGAGTCCTACTGAGAAGCTTTGATTTGTAAACTTGGAGCAAAGTCTAAGAGGCACTGTCTTGTTTGGTGCCTGCACAGCGTTTCACACCGGGCCTTGCTCAGGGCTCTTGGTATTACAAACACCGTGGTGTGGAAGGGTGTCTTAGAAAAAAGGAGGCTGTTGCTAGATGTGGCCATCAGGTAGGAGGTTAGGATCACAAGCTGTGTCTCAGTGGGTTCACAGAGCCTTCTGCTTACAGAGGTGAAGTTTCCAGAGGTGCTTATGGACGGGGGAAACGCCAAAGGTCATCGCCTCCAGAGAATTTGAGCTTTGAACAAAGCATGTAACTGCCTGAGCCAATTTTAAGGGGACTTTGGCATTAGCTGTACTCGCGTGCCTTTGTGAAGGTTGTGTTCCCTGGTCTAATTCTTCTCTCCTACTTAAAGTCAAATCAGTGATGTTTCTGTCACCGACTAAATTTGCTCTAGTAATCGGCTGTTCTAGCAGCGCCTGCTGGAAGCATGATTTCTATCAATATTATTTCTGCCTTGGCAAGAGCTCCCCTGCAGATGCATAAAAGCAGCGGTGGTGGTATGTTATTGATTACTCTCCTCTCCAGAGCTCTCTAAAAGTTTTTGCAGGTTTGGTGTGCCCAAGATCCGCAGGAGGTGGGTTTGCAGGTACAGCTATTATCACCAAGCCTTTGTGTCCTAGCGCAGAAGAGACTTCGGTGGCTTTACGCAGGGATAGAATTGGGGTCAAGAGGGTTTGGCCTGGTCTTTGCTGGTTGAACAGGCTGCCTCAGGTTCTCTGGGAATGCATTTTTTATTTTTTTTTTTTAAAGCTGCTCTGCTGCAATATTGACAGTGGAAATCTGGATGGAACGGCAGAATTTCAGTTACTGATCTGTGCTCCTGTATGGTGTGACCTTGTGCTGCCCAGGTTATCTTTATCTGCTGGGACCTAGAGGAGAGGATAATAATTACTGAAATAAGCGATAGGCTGTCTGATTTGTGCTAGCAAGGTTGGTCTTTTGTTGTTGGGGATATCAAGTCTAGTCTGTCTGTTGCAAACCAGGTGTAATGGCAGAAGTAGGAAAAGGACTGTTAAGTCCATTTGGGTTTGTTCCCCTGTAAAGGGTGTTTGTGTGATGCCAAAAGGAGAAATATTGAGACACAAAGGCTTTTTCACTTGCATTTTTTGATTAGTAGCAGGTGAAGTGGCTTGTCCCCTGTAGCTTCACTGAAGCTTCATTTACCTTGTGCTGAGAGTTAAATTAGTGCTTATGTCCTGCTCCTAAGTTGATCTGTATCCTGTTCTTCCTGGCTGTGGATCAGGGCCAGAGGTGAGCAAGGTCGTAGAATTTTTCATCTTGTACTTTCAAATCAATTTTTAACACAGACTCCCACAATTATCGACAGAAAAAACTGAGATTGTGGGCATGTTTAAACATGATGTCTCTTGGCTCAGCTGCGCCTTTTTAGAGTAACATCAGCCTTTGGGTGGAATTGTCAAATGAGTGCTGTCAGGCTCTCTTGGCTTGTGCTATTTTACAGCAGTTTTGGAATTACCTGTGGCTTTAGGCCATCTGGCTCTTCTCTTACCTGTTCAGCACAAAGTGAAGACAGTTAATAGAGGGCCAGCACTGGCAGAGTGGGGAAACTTGAGGAAAATTCATACCTGCTAACTCAACCTGACACCTAACATTATGAGCAGTAGTTTTTGCTGTTGTTATTGTTCTGTTTCACTTGTCTCATAAATATTGGAAATTTTTTTTTTTGCTGAATAAATAGAGTTTGCAGGGAGAAGTGCCTGGACTGGAAAACTTCACTCGTGCCTGGGCTGCTCAATTGCTGATGCCCGAGTTCAGGCTGGCTTCTTCTGTACTTCACCCAGTGATGCTGTTACTGGTGAGCATTAAGAGAGTATCCAGCTTCTCTGGGGGGTGCTGGTGGGCTTACACAGAATGCATCTGGTGGAAAAAATCAGGGAGTTTTCAAGATTAATTTATTAAGCAGGCTTTGTGAGGTGTCTAGAACACGTTGCAGTGCGTGCAGTGGCATGCTGAAACCTGGGTGAACACATCAGGCTTTGGAAAGCAGAATGAAGGAGCGCTGCGAGACTGCTGGGTCTCCCAAACCAATCTGACACCAGTGATTACGTTAATCAGTACTATTTCTCATCTGCTTGTAGCTTCAAAACGAAGCCTTCAATCTGGATCCTAATGACTGGGTTCTGCCTACCTATCAAGTAGGCTGAGCATGGGGAAAATAAGGATGCTTGGGTGGACAGGAGGCCTAATTTAGCTCCCAGCTGCATTCCTGCCGCGCTGTTTGATGTCAGGCGAGTCACTTTTTCCTGTACCTGTCTCATCCTCTTGTCTGTCCTCTCTAAGATTACGTGTGCTCAGCAAGGGCGTAGTCACACTCGTGTTCATAGCTCGGGGGACATATTAATGCATTTCAGCCTTAAGGGCCGTAATTAGCCGCCAGGTTATACTGGTCTAGGTCCCATCATACTACGTGTTGTACGGTGTGCAGATGGGGCCTTTGGTAAATAGAATGCGAATAACAGGAGGAAGCATTTGTCTGAATACGTTGGGCAAGTCCGGCAATGCAGATGGGTATTGCTGCTCTGCTCGGGTTTAATCAGCGGTGTTCAAGTACTTGTGTCTTAATTTGCACCACGTCCTACATTTTGTGAACGTGTAATTTGAAGTTTTAGCTCTGCTTTTTTTTTTTTTTTAATTTGAATGTTTTTCCAGGTTTCGTGCTGGACTTTTCTCCCTGTGTTTTCTGCGTTAAGTCCCTTTGCAGGGGAGGATTTTTCAGAGCTTTCCTAGTGTAATAAGAACAAGTTTGCCTTGATTCTTCAGTAAATTACTGCTGCTCTTGGAAAGTGGTATTTATAAAGCTGCTGTGTGACATTTCAGTGTGGAAAGGGGGTGGGGGGAGAACTAGGAAAAATATTCTTCTCCTTTAATATTAAATTGTATAGGCGATGCTCTTGTGTGGAGAGAGCAGCAGTCTTTGCATAAACACTGGCTATATTAACATTTTAACTAGTAAATTTATGGATAATCTCTTCTTTTGGAGGATTATTCTGATTTGAGAGCATTAGTCTCTGGGAAAATTAAACCTCTTTTAAATCCACTTTGTTCAGACTCTGGACTGGGGAACTGCTGGTAAGCCCTGCCATCTTCCCCCAGCTTTCCTGCAGGCTTGATTGGAAATGTGGTGCAGAGAGCTGCAGCTGGTCCGGAGGCATCTGGGGTCCGGTTTTAGGTGCTTTATCCAGTTGTGTCAAAATGGATTTGGAAACTCTTCTCTCTGTTCCTGTAATGAGTGTGTGCGGCTTTAAGCAGTGCCAAAAAAATAAATAAGAAAACACCTAACCCCCCCCACCCAAAAAAAGCCCCTAAACCAAACAACCCAAAAGGTAAGAAAGATTAAATGTTTATGGGAACTGGGAAAGCTCTTAAATAAAGCTGCTCATCTGGATGATGCTGTGGTTTTGGGATGCTGGGCGAAAGCATCTTCGGTGACTGAAATGTCAGTGTGCCCGCTAGTGCTGGGCACTTCCGTGGTTGCCGAGGCGTACCTTTGTTTCAGATGGCTGATTCATGGCCCCGTGTGTTTAATCATAGTTTCTATAGCAGTGAAATCTCTAACAAGAGGGTGGAGTTCACTCCCAGTTCATCGCGGGTTTTACGTGAATATTACGACCGACTGATCAGAGTCACTTTTATAGGGGACTGATGTTGAAGGATATTCTGCGTTTGTGGGGCATGTAATAAGTACTGAAACAACTCTTTTTTTTTTTTTTTAATAATCGGCATGAGCGTTTCTTTAGGTTTGTTTTTATTGTGCTGTGTGGGTGCATCGCTAAGTAAATGCAGAGTAGGATTCCTTATGTTGGTGTGAGATGTTTAGCTTCCTACCTCTAGATTATCAGTTAAGATAGAAGAACCCAATCGTATACGGGTGGATGGCAGTGAGTCCGCCTTCGCCCTTCACAAACTGTTCCCTCGGGGTTTGACATTATCTGTTGGCTCATGAGTTCTTGGGACGCTCTTCACAACTGCGGTTTAATCCTGTCTTACTGAAAGCTTGAATTCTTAGGTATTTCCAAGGTGACTTTGCTGCAGGAAGCAGTTCGAGCCTTCCTTCTTAATGCCAGTAGCAAGGGTTGTGATTTGCATGATCAAGATAATGCAGTGGATAGTGTTTCTTTGTGTATTTAAAGCTGCATGTCGTCTCGCTCTCATGTCCTATGAAAATGAGGTGCACTCTTGAACTTAGAGCTTCAGCAAAGCCTGGTCTGAAGCTGGTGTTAGTGGTTGCTCTCGGGAAAGCGTGATGGCTCGTGCTGTCGTTTGCCTGCACCAATTGTCCATTCTCTCCATCCTTGCACCCCTTTCGAGCAAGAATGCTTTAAAAATAAATAAAGCTTTCTCCTCCAAAATTCTGGTTCTGATGTGGCATGTGACTTGCTGTGACAACGAGGGCGGGTGAAATAGGAATCTGTTGGGAATGGGTCTGTATCTGCATTAAACAGAAGGAGAAGGTGTCCATTGCCAAGAGTCTGTCAGGGAGATGCTGGTTAAAAATCATTGCGTTTAACTTACCCTGTGCGGGGTTCACCAGCAGCAGGGTGACTTTTGCCCGTGTCCCCAAGATGAATCATGATTGGGGTTAAACCGCCGTTCAAAAACGGCTGGTAAAGCAGTTGGGAATGTGATGCATGAGGCGCTGGTGTGGCACATGACAGCATGCGGCTCGGCTCCATCGGCGATGTTACTGTCACCCTCGGTGGTGATTAGCTCCGGCGTTATTGTAGGCGTCCCTTCCAGTTGAGATCAGAGAAGCTTTGCCAGTTACACAGAGACTTTGCAGGTAAAGTGGAGGTCCTGGATTATTTGCCTTTTCCCTTACAGTATTGGAGGCAGAAACAGTTTGGTCCTTGCTTTCTGACTGTAGTAGTTGGGACGTGAGATCTTCTAAACCTGCGTTTGTGGCGGTTTCTCGCAGTTGCAGGCTCGAGTCTTAAATTCAGCGTCCCCACAGGCTGCCTTCAAAAAAGGATTACTTACTAGAAACCTGTGTTTCTGATGGCTGATGCTAACCGAGCTGAGCTGCCTTGCAATTGCTGTTTGACTGTGCTTGAAGTAGCCATTGTGGGGTGAAATGTTTGCTGTCTTTTCACAGAGTGCCTGTCAATAGTTTCGTTCAGCGCGCTCAGCTTTTTAACAGATGGGATAGATTTTTGTGAGCCTGGGCAACCACAGCGATTGTTTTGCAAGGTGAGACGTTTCTGTTTTGACGGGCAGGAGAAATGATAATGTCGTGTGATTCATAAGATTCATAACAGTCTTTGGGTTTTGGATTGGTGAACTTTTTTTTTTTTAAAGGCTATTAGCATTTTTCTTCAAAGAAGTCTGAGTTGAAAGCTGAAAGTTATAAGAAACAATTCCTGTGCGGTGCTGATAGGGTGGGTTCTGTGGATAGAGCTCCCAGTATGCTTGAGGGACTGGGAGAATTGGTGCTTGGGTATGTGAGCCGTGCGGCATCGTGCTCACAAATTCTTCCCCTTGTGCTCGGGGCGCAGAGAGGAGGATGCCATGGAGGGCAGTGCTGGGTGAGTGAGAGCTCTGCCTGTGTGCCGGTTGTTGCTGTACTGGCAGATCTGCTTGAGGTCTGCTGGGGAAATGATTAACCGCACCAGAATCCAGCCCTGCCAATAGCGCCCGGTATTTCAAGTGGAAGCATTCTGCAGATGGCCAGTTTTGCTAAACGGCACATGGGGACCACAGGTAGGGGGAAAGGGCGAGAGATTTCAGTCGCTGGTGCTTGGTGTGCATTGCAAAGCGCTACAGGAACAGCCTCTCGCACTGATTTTGCGTCTTGGCAAAGGCAGTGGCAAGTATCTGGTTGAATAATCAGCAGTCTCTGGTGGCCAGGAGCTCCGTTCGCGGAGTGCGGCCCGCTCCTGCTGAGAATCCAGGTCTAGCCCAAATGCCTGCAGACCTGAGGGATTGCGCTGTTGAGGGCAGGTCCTGCCTGAGTGAGAAAAGCAGATCAGCTCCCATTTCAGCATTTTATTGCCTACTCTCAGGGCTATTGCTTCCTCTGCAAAGGGGTTACTTCCTTCCTGTAACACGGTATTGAATGGGAGGAGGGTGTGCAAAAAAAAAAAAAGTGAAAATCTGTAGTTGTCTGTCGTGATGACTGAGCCAATGCATTTTAAATTGAGTCACATTTACTGTTGCAGTCTGGGGATATGTGGGGCAGGTAATGTGTCAGCCGGATGGCAGGACCCGTGATGCCAGTTGAGAGACGCTCCCCAGAAGTCAGAGAAAGTGCATGTGGGTTTTAGCGGATTGCGAGTTTAATTGGCCTGCGTGTGAGTTTGAGCTGGTTTTGTGGCTGGAGGATTGCTGATTTATGTTGTGATCCCTTAACAAAACAGTTCTTGTGGAGGCAGGCTCTGCCATTAGGCTTTGTGTCTGCGGGCCGCTGGAGTACAAAGGCTTTGCTGGAAGTGGAGCGGGTTTTCTGTGCCTGTTGTGTCCATCTGTCTGCGCTGGCTGAGGGAGAGCTGGAATTTGGAAATGCTTTTAATTGTGTGGGGGAGCAGGTGGCTTTCCATTGCATGGGTATACAATGAATTGTTTATTCCGGTATAGATTGGGGTAGGGTTTTGTTGTTGTCTGTTGTTCCAAGAAAATGGGAGAAATGAGGGACAGAAGGGGTGGAACTGGTTGAACTGGAATTCCTGGGTCATTGGGTTGTGAACAGCGAGGTCCTGCTCGTTTCAAAACCTGGGGCTGGCAAATCCTGGTGCATTGGGATCTGTTGGCATTTCAGGGTTTTGCTCCTAAGTCGGAGGAGTTCAATAATAGTTTTGTAGCAGAGACCTCATAAATATGAGTAAACAAGTCCTGTTTTGTCACAACATTAGATGCTCCAGGAGTATCTGTCATAGATGCTCGTGGCTTGGTGATCTAACTGGTTCAAACAGCGTGGAAAGATCAGGATGGCACCTTCGTGTTTGCTGTGGAAAAAGGAATAGAGGAGTGGGCAGGATCTGATGATTCATGTCCGCTTTTTCAAGCCTGCTTGTGGTGCTGGGAAGCCTGACTTGATGCCTTCCTAACCCAGTCTTAGCCCTACTCTGACAGCAAACTGTGCTCTCCAGTGTGAGACCCCTCTTCTGGGTTGCAGCTGTGTCAACACCTAAAACTGCTCTTGCCACTGAAGAAGGGGTCCTGTGTGTTCACTCCCTTCCCTTACACTCCACCGACTGTTTGTGGGCCATGTGACAAACAAACTGAGGAACTGAATTGGATTAAAACCAGCTGTTTCTGCACCAGGCTGGTTTCGACCGGGATCAGCTGCTGGATGAGATTCCTGATACCAGCAGAGAGGGCAGCAGAGCTGCTCTGAGCGCTGCCAAGCACCCATCAGCTACGGCTTTCCTTGCCTTCCAAACTGAGGTATTTTGGGTTCAAGTGCAGTTGCTCTGGTCTGTGGATGTGCCTGCGTGTCCTCACCTGGCGCTTGCCACTGAATTGCTCCTGGAGGAAGCTTTCAGGTTTAGGTGTTTCTCCAGTTTCATTTTCAGTTCAAACTAACCCAAAGAGCCAGGACGCTGCAGGTAGGGAAGAGCTCCGCTGAACTCCACGGGATCAGGATGGTTTGTTACGGCGGGGCTCTTCCTCAGGCCTGTTAATTTTTGTCAGAAGCCTGTTCTTTCCTTTGGCTCACAGAGATGAATGCTTTCTCCTGAGAAAAAGCTCATTTTATCCCAAATGTGCTACTGTTTATTTGTGCAAGACATCAGGGATATTCGGGTGCTTTTGGTTCTTTTTGTGGTGCGCTCTCTTTGCTGCAAAATACAGGTGTGCTGTGACATAAAAACCTCATGTTTGTGCTATGGTAAAAGCTACTCAAAGCTTGGCTCTGCAGCAAGTTAATACCCAGAGCTAACCCAAGACTGAAGGCAAGTGTTAGTGATGGGAGGCAGCTGAAGAAATCAGTCTTCATTCCTTTTGGCTGCTGAAGCTGGGATGGAGGTAGGAAAGTGTTATGGCTGAGTGATCTGAGCCAGTCCCCACTGCACAGCAGTTACAGCTCCCTCTTTCCCTGGAGCTCCCTGACCCATCTGGAGGGACAGAAGAGGCTGCAGAGAAGGTGCAGTTAAAGGTTCCAGCAGATAAATTTACAGTGAAGCAAATGACTGAAGCTGGCAGAGCTCCTGCAGCTTTCTGCCTGCTCCATCCTCGCTGTTGGGGTGCGAGAGTGCAAATCTGTTAGCTGCAGCCCCAGTGAAAGCTGCTGGAGGTTTGTGTTGGATTGGGTGTGGGTGTTTTACAGCTCGCTGTGTTCTGGGGTGGCTGTTTATTGCTGTTACCCATGGTTGTGTATCTAAACACTGGTTTTTGTGGACACCACCTTTGTGAATTGAACTGTTCCTCAGATGGAGTTGTTTAGGAAATCTCCCATTTATAGGCAAACCCCAAAGCTGGCTGACAATACCCTCTGTGGCCTTCAAATGGATTACATCATCTGTCCAGCTTTGCCTTGTGTCAGAGGGGAAAAGGATACCTCTCAAGTCTGAAGATTGCCGTGAGCATCATTAATTTAGAGCGAAGCTGGGTCAGGTTGGATCAAGCTTCAGTTCCTTTTTACATCAAAATAGCTATTCCTCAATACCCTTTTTATTGCAGAACTGAGTTCCCTTTTAAGAAACCTGTCACCGTAGGTCAGCGTAATCTGCACAAACACTTCCTTTGGCCATCTTACTGTGAGGCGTCCTTCTAGAAGGGCTCAGCTTGACATTTGGAAGTGAGAAGTGATGGTGGGCTGGGAGTTTACATGCGGTGAAGAAATCCCTCTGTGCAGGGATCGAGCTCTTTATCTCGCCTGGCAGAGGTATGTAGCGAATCTGTCGAATATGTGCCCTTGCCTGTGCGCCGAGCCACCATGTACGTGCTGGAGGTGACTGTCAGCAGTGACAAAGTGGTGGGTTTTGTTCCTTAGAAGGGCGTTGTGCTGGGGTAGGGATGGAGAGGGCTTGCTGTGGATGCATCTGGCAGGGTGAAGCGTTGAACGTGAGTGGGTATGTGTTGTGCAGTCTCTCTGTGGCTAACAACATCTCCTTGGAAGCATGGGCCATGCTGAAAAATCTTTCTCCTTCTTAAAATGGAATATTTGGAATATTTTGCCACCTGCTACCTTCTGTAAGAACTGAACCAAGGCATGTTTCGCATGACTGATGTCAGCTTTCATTTAAAATAAGTGGTCCTGCTGTAGGTAAGGATACAATCCTAACAGGATTTCAGCGTATTTTTACATTTTGAGAGATGCTGTCAGCTTATACTTGTGGCTGCCCGATGCTTCTAACTCCTGAGGCTTATTCAGAGCTACCTTTGAAGTTTAAAAGCTTAGCAAAGTGCTTTTTGTTTATATGGCTCAATATGGATTTAGGGCCTGCTAGTGTTAACACTTTTTCTTAATACACCTTTTCCCTATTACATTTTGTAAGTGGTCATGTTCTCCTTCAATTTCACTCCTTTTCAATTCTTTTTGTTGCTCTGATATCGTTAAGTCTGTTCCCAGAGACCTTCTTGTTTAAAATTTGCTGGGAGTGCTAGCGTGGGTGGAGGGAACAGGGGGTTGTAACCATTCCTCACCCTGGCACCTATCAAAAGGTCTTGTTTGCTGAGCAAACCAGCAGTTTCTGGCTTGTCGATAGCTGTGCTTGGGAGTGTGTGTGTGGGGGGGGGGTGTCACGGAGCGTGTTAATGAACCTGCTCTGATGTCCAAGGACACAGCAGTTGAACAGAAAGGCTGAATCTGGCATACAAGAGAGATCACCAGAAAGTTGTAGCTTACAGTTCAAGCTGCTCATTTTTAAAGGATTTTTTCCTTATTAGATTTTAATTCTCATCTGAAGCTTCTAACAGGCTCTTCCTGGTGTTGGGCTTCTATTATCACACCTTGCAAGATGGATATAATTCTCGCTTAGCTCTTAGATGGATTTATCCAAGGTGACCTGGCAAACCACTCAGGTGTGCTGGTTCCCGAGGCAGGGCTGTGAGCTGCTGGACGTACCCCGAGCGCTCCTGTCCGAGGCATGTCCTGTGTGGGGGACCCTCCACTTGTGAACCGGGAGCTCACCAGGCCAGGTATGCAGACCAGAGAGCCAGCTCCAGCGAGCTTCCAGTGAAAACACCCCGTCTGAAGGCATTTCCCCAGCTAGCAGCTTCTGTGTGTTGGAAACATGCTTGAGACACTTGATGCTTTCTCCTTCTGTGTCCTATCTCATCACTGATCTGCTGGTTGCTGTTGAAATTGATTCCTCTTGTTTAATTTTGCATGGTTGGTAGAAGAGCAGTTTTCACTGTGTTGGCTTTCTTGGACTAGATCAACTTTAGAGAGCCGGAGCCCCTCTGCTGTGAGGACAGGCTGAGAGAGCTGGGGGGCTTCAGCCTGGAGAAGAGAAGGCTCCGGGGAGACCTTCCAGCCCTTCCAGTCCCTAAGGGGCTCCAGGAAAGCTGGGGAGGGACTCTGGAGCAGGGAGGGGAGCCATGGGACAAGGGGGAATGGTTTTACACTGAAAGAGGGAGATTTAGATGAGATATTGGAAGAAATTGTTTGCTGTGAGGGTGAGCCCCTGGCCCAGGTTGCCCAGAGAAGCTGTGGCTGCCCCATCCCTGGAGGGGTTCAAGGCCAGGTTGGACGGGGCTTGGAGCAACCTGGGCTGGTGGAGGTGTCCCTGCCCAGGGCAGGGGTGGCACTGGGTGATCTTTAAGGTCCCTTCCAACCTGAACCATTCTGTGATTCTATGAACTTGCCTGTCTGCCTGCAGGGCGTGATGTGAGATTTGCTTGTTCAGTTGGGTGTTTTTCTAGCCATTGTTACGGTTGAAGGTCCTTTTGTGGCTGAAAAGACATGGTGATAGTTTGTTGAGCTCTTAATGCAGCTAAGTGTTGGCTGGAAATTGAAATAACTAAATTGAGAGTTAGAGTAGCAATGAGAGGGGGCTGAAAAAAACATTCCTGTTGGTGGTGGAGTTTCAGGAGATCACCACTGCCTTTTTGGGCGTTGTGTCAACCCAAAAACTCCAACAGGCCTGAAAGAGCAGTGGCCATGAGTGAATTAGCAATGGTATTGATCCGTGGTGTTTATTCCTTCCCCTTTGGAAGAGCCTTAAGAAAGGCACAACTTTCCCTTCAGATTAAGACCCAATTTGGGGCATGTTAGGTCAGATTGCTGTAGTAAGCACGATCCTCATGCGAAGGGTGTTGCTGCTTTGTAAACTTTGTGCACAGCAATGAGAACTACAAATAATTTTTTTTTTTTTAGAGGAAATGTTCTTGTTCGGAAACTTTATGGGCTTATTTTCACAGTGGGATGCCTTGCTGCCTGTACTTGTGTTGTAAGAGTTTGCCAGATCAGTAGTGGGAACTAATTTCTCCATTTTCTTAGCTATGGCTGGGGCACTTTTTTATTAAAGCTGCGGAACACAAGAAGAATAAATTGCCTGGGGAGGGTTTCTTTAAGGAAATGCGATATCTTAATCAGAAGTAATTAGAAATTACTGTAGTGAGACTGTGAAGAAAAAAATAAGGCGTCAACTGAACTACAAAATCTACCTGAACTGCTTAGTGTTTGACAAAATCTGAATTAAAAAAAAAAAAGAAATTTAAGGCTGCTGTGGATGCAGTGTTTTGATTCCAGAGTATCCATTCAGAAAGAGCTTTAATTTCAAAGCTGTGTCCGGTTAACATGTGTTGACTCTATACTTGAAGCTGATAAAGGCACCTGCACAGCACAGGTTTCCTTTATTTCGTGATTTTTTTTTTTTTTCCCCCGAGTGGGAACATTGTGTTGCCTTTCCGTATGGAATTCGATTAGAGGTGCCTGGTTTATGTACTGGAATGTGCACCGGTGAAAGCACGGGGTGGGGGGCTGGGGTTTAATCAGATTGCATGTACCCTGTGGGCTGTTTATCCCAGGAAGGAAAAACGTGCGAGGTGCCTTGGGAAAGACCCATATGGCAGGAGCACAAATCCAGCTACTGCCTCGACCGCTGCTGGCTTTTTCGGAGTTCGGGTGAGCTTTTCGACAGATTCCTTTCAACACTTCGATAGCGGCTAAACTCATTCCTGTCGCCTCTTAAAAAGAGGCAAAAAGAGACGCTTTGCAAACCGGTTTTGCGGTGGCTGAGCCCAAGAGCCTCATTTCGGTGAGGAAACGGTGGTTGCAAATGAAATCATCTATCGAGTCATAATTACAGGGGCATTACCGCAGCACTGCAATCTCTCCTCGGCTACTTTGTTTTCATTGAAAGTTTGACGAAAATGGAAACCGCAAAACTAAGGCGAAGGTGGTTTGTATTTTACCCCAGAAGCCAGAGGGGAAATAAGTAACCCTGTTATTATGTGCCTTTTGGGTGCGTGTTATAGCGCAGTGCAGACGCAGATTATATATAGCCCAGATGATATGTGCGACCCAGTCCTCAACTGCGTGTCTCAATGGTAGGTCGAGGCTGGAGGCCTTTGTTGCTGATACATCCAAACGAGCTCGTTCTTGTGCTTCGTGGCAGACAACTCCAAGCAGAAGGCCGAGTTTGTGTTTTCAGTAGCATCCGTCAGGTTAAAAATGGATTTTGTTCAATAGATGTCATTTTTCTTGGGAGGTGCTGTTGGGTTGTAGAAGTGGCTTTTGCTGCTTCAAAAGCTGTAGGCTTCCTCAGGAACAGAAAAGCTTTTTCACTAAATCAGTGCTGTATTTAGTGCCAAGACCTAATGAGCGTGATCTGGCCAGGCTGGAGAGCTGGGCAGAGAAGAACCTCATGAGGTTCAACAAAAGCAAGTGCAAGGTCCTGCACCTGGGGAGGAAGAATGCCAAGCACCAGTATAGGTTAGGGGGGGGACCTGCTGGGAAGCAGCTCTGAGGAGAAGGATCTGGGGGTCCTGGTAGACAGGAAATTATCCATGAGCCAGCAATGTGCCCTTGTCGCCAAAAAGGCCAACGGAATCCTGGGCTGCACAGGGAAGAGTGTGGCCAGTAGTCGAGGGAGGTCATTCTCCCCCTACTCGGCGCTGGTGAGGCCACAACTGGAATCCTGTGTCCAGTTCTGGGCTCCCCAGTTCAAGAGGGACAGGGAACTGCTGGAGCGAGGCCAGCGAAGGGCAACTAAGATGATGGAGGGATCGGAGCATCTCCCTTATGAGGAAAGGCTGAGAGAGCTGGGACTCTTTAGCCTGGAGGAGAGAAGGCCGAGGGGAGACCTTATTATGGCATACAAGTATCTGAAGGGTGGGTTGAAGGAGGATGGAGCCAGACTCTTTCCAATGGTTCCCAATGACAGGACGAGGCAATGGGCACAAGTTGGAACACAGGAAGTTCCGTTCAAATACACGGAAAAACTTCTTTACGGTGAGGGTGACGGAGCCCTGGAACAGGCTGCCCAGGGAGGGTGTGCAGTCCCTTCCTGGAGATTTCAAGCCCCGCCTGGATGCAGCCCTGAGTGATGTGCTCTGGGCAATCCTGCTTTAGCAGGGGAGTGGGACTGGGTGATCTCTAGAGGTCCCTTCCAGCTCTGAAGATTCTGTGATTCTGTGAACGTGATGATCATCTCTCGTCAGTCTTTTGTGGCGGAGGCGTGAGATTCGTCGTTGGCCTCTGTGCAAATTCAAAAAGGGTGGAAAATCATTGTTAAAACTGGGGGCAAAAAAATTGAATTTCTTATGTACAGTCAAGTGCAAGCCAGCAGGTGTATTATTTATACCGTGAAGTTGCTATCATGAGTCTGATTTTAGCTTCAGAGAAGCTGTCTCGTACTTTCAGGCTGCTGCAGTTTCTTCACCCTGGAGTCTGTAATTCTCTCACTTCTAATTGTGCCCATGGATAGAGTTGGTCAGAGGTCTTTTAGAGTAAATTGAAATTCCCTGTGAGGTGTGGTACAAGAAACAAACTGTTGTGAGCAGGTATGTACTGATCACAAAGGCGTTTTAATTTCTGACAGGCCCTATTGTACCGAAATCGGTTGTGCAGAAAGACACGCTGGAAACGTGCCAGTTCCAGAGTTGGAACAAGTGTGGTGCTGCTGGGACTGGCATTTCACAGGACCTGTGAGTAGCTTTTGGAAGGGAGACCCGCAGCCCTGTGTCTGTCATGTTTTCTCCCTTTAAAAAAAGGTGGGGTTAGTATTTTGTGGCAATGCAACAAACTGGGAAAGATCTAGGTGAAAATGAATCGTTTCATCGGTGGCATGCGTTTAGGGTGGTTTAAGGCAGTCAGATTTTGGATTTGAATTAGATGCTCGATGTTTAATATGTTGTGTTGTTTTATAGCTTTAGGGGGGAAAAAAAAGGCATCTCAAGACTCTGTTCTTAACATTCACAGGTCTGAGGAACAGGAACCACGCTCCTGGGTGCTTTCCCTTTACACTAGTATAACCCTCTCTGAAAGGTGAATTGGACTCTAGGCATTTCCCGATCTCCTGCGTGCTTCCTATTACTGCACTAATTAATTTATACAGACCTTGCTCTGGTGCAGAGACCGGGCTGGGGGCTAGGTTTGCCGAGGCTCAGCTGGTATTTTCGTAGCTGGTGAGGGATGCTCTGCTGCTGCGGTGGCTCCAGCAGCAATAACGGTATTCCTAATCTGGGATTTATGTAGTCAAGAATTCAGTTTGTCATCTCCTGCATTTTGGAAAGAGGGAGAAATAGAAAGTACAGCTTAGATTTTGGGCAAATGAACTCTGCACTTCAGATACTCATTGGGTTTTGCTTGCAGTATCCTGAAGCAGGTGCTGGTGGAACTGGTTCATTTTCTTAAATCCCACTGTGCAAAAATGAATTTGGGCACTTGGGTAACTGGGATCCTGCGTGGAAACTACTTTACAAATACATCAGTTCTTTCTTCTCTCCTTTTGGTGTGCCCAGACTTCTCTGGGTAATAGCAAAATGTGTGAATTGCATTCTTCAGTATTAAGGATTTATTAACACTCGCATTTTGGGGGTTTGTATGTCTTGATAGGTTAAGTAGTGTGTTTTAGTTTTGTGGATGTCTGGAACATCTTTAATGTCCTGGGTTTAATTATATCAAGCTTGCTCTTCTGGCTTTTTTAAAATTTTAGCCCTGGGTTGGTTTTAGTTCTCATCTCTGATCTCCAGATGGGCTATTTTGTTCGTTCTGTGTTATAATTAAATGTACGTCATCCTCTCTTGAAAAGATGTCTGCAGTAGAAGTGTTTTGCAGCTGTGGTGGGGAGCTTTGAGCGTGCTGGTTCAAGTGTTAGGTGTTGAACCTTCTTGCTTGAGCCGAGCTGAAGTCTCGTCTCCTCCGAAACTTTTCCAAGCTGAAACCGGCATTGCTAAACGTTGGGCAGACAGCTGATGAAACAGAGTTTTGAGAGGATGGGGCACTAAATACCAGCTGCAAACAGGCATGTGGTAACCTGCAGGTGATGAGTCCGTCTGTCAAGCCTTCCAGGGAAAAACTTCCACCTCTACTCAACAGTAGAGGTAAATCTAAAGTTTTACAGCCTAGCTGTCCGTCAGGAATCCAGAGGGTAAATAGCCTCTTGTTCTCGGGTGACTTAAGACTTCTATCTCTTGGGAGGTTGATCGAGCAGTAGCCATGCCTTGCCACCTCCCCTTGGACGCTCTTATTCTTGTGTCATCTTCCACGATAAAAAAAGAGCATCTGCCCCCTGCGCAAATCAGCCGCTCTGCTTTAATTTTTACCCTCTGCTTTTAGCAGGAAGATAATTTTGGTAGAGGCAAGCCCTTCAGCTGCTTCAAGGACAGCGAGTAGGGAGGCTGGTTTGCTGTATTCGTACCGCAGGGTTTTTTTTCCCCCTGCGTGCATCCACACCTCCGGAGTGGCTGATCAGCTGCCAAAAGGTCTGGAGGCGAATTATAAGTGTTTACCATACTGATAGCTGAACAGAAATAGCATTTGTCACTGGGAGCTGGCTTAGAAGTCATGTTGTGTTCATCTCTCTGCCATGCTTCCCTATAGGCTGCTGGCTTTTGTTTAAGGTTTGGTAAATATGGCTCATTCAGTGAACTGAAACACCTGGGAGGGGCTGTAGTGGCTTTTTTGAGACTTTGTATGATCTGTTTCAAGTAGAAGAATGAAAAAAATTTGCCGTGTTTGGCTTGTTGGCTGAGTGAGGTGTCCAGGTGCTGCTGTGGGAGTCCTATATAAGCGGTTTCTAGGAAATGGAGGATTGCAAGGTTTCATTTGGTTTTGAATTGCTCTACAAAGGATGTTAATCCCCTCTTGAAGAGGGGGAAACTGAGGCACAGACAGACAAAGGGCCTTATCCAGAGTGGAACGTGCTGGTCAGTAGCAGAGCTGCGAGTGAAGGTGAGTCTGGAATGGTTCAGTGTTCTGCACAACGCGTCGATGAGTATTTTTAAGGTTTACTTTGCACAAGTGATGAAAAAAACCCGCTCGCCTACCACATCTCACAGCTCCCTTCCCTTTCCAGTTCCTCTCTGGTAATGTTATATTACTGTGCCACCCCAGGCAGCTACCGCGCTGCTGAAAAATATTTGCTGTTTGCATGGGGAGCCGGTTATCAAATGTTAAATCTGTGATGAAAACCCGCCGGTTTCGTTTGCTGTAATACCGACTGTATTTAGATTTCTCAAACCTAGTTATTCTAGTTAAATTGCGTTTATAGTTGTTTTACTATTTTCTGATTTTTCCACTTCTTCCACAAAACCTTTTCCTTGCGCTGAGCAGCTGCCGCGTTCCTGCTCCGAAGGGATTGCTTTCCAACAAGTGAAGAAACGCAAGCCGTGTTCCCGTTTGAAGCGTTGGGATCCTCGTGAAGGGAGAGAAACTGCAGGGCTGTTAATTACCGGCGTGCCCCATTCATTGCCGTGTTGCCAGATGAGGCTGGGAGAACGACTTGGTTTAATCTGTGTTGTTTTATTGAAGGGGAGGGGGGGGAATATTCTGATTTATCACCAGGGTGCACAGGAGTTGACCTCTCCATTGCTCTGGGCGTGATTAGCGCAGAGCAAACTGGGTCAGCAGAGGCTGCTTTGGAGGATTTTGAAGCCAGCATACCCGTTGGTAGGGAATGATATCCAAAACATATATCCGAGGACATGAGCAAACCAAGAGTTTTAGGTGGAGCTGGTTTGTTATTAGATGAAGTCAGAAAAACAGACAAGCTTTTTGGCTTCTGCTGATCCGATGGAAGGCTTGTGCATCTACTTCATAGAATCATAGCATTGCTGAGGTTGGAAGGGACCTTCAAGATCATCAGTCCAACCAAACCTACCCTGACACAAACCACTTCTAACAATGTCCCTAAGTACCACATCTACCCTTTTTTTAAGCACGTCCCAGGGATGGTGAATCACCACCTCCCTGGGCAGCTGTTCAATGTTTAATAACCCTTCAGTGAAAAAATTTCCTAATATCCAATCTAAACCTCCCCTGCCATAACTTGAGCCCGTTTCCTCTTGTCCTATCACTTGTCCCCAGGGAGAAGAGGTCAGCCCCCATCTTCTACACCCTCCTTTCAGGTAGCTGAGAGGGTGAGAAGGTCTCCCCTCAGCCTCCTCTTCTCCAGGCTGAACAACCCCAGCTCCCTCGGTCGTTCCTCATAAGATTTGTCCTCCAACCCCTCACCAGCTTTGTAGCCCTTCTCTGGACACGCTCCAACATCTCAATGTCCTCTTGTGGTGAGGGGCCCAAACTGAACGCAGTACTCGAGGTGGGGCCCACCACTGCCCAGAGGGGGATGATCACTTCCCTAGTCCGCTCACCACACGATTCCTGATACCAGATATCTCTGTACGGGCTAGTATCTCTGTACATTCCGATACAGGCTAGTATCCCTCTGTACTGCTCAGTTCCACGGGAGGTTAACGCTCCCGTCACACCTGTCTTGTAATTTATAGTAGTGCATGGGGCCATGGTTGATTTATTGAGGTTCTTTAAGAATTTCCGGTGATATTTAAACTCTGGCCATGCACCCGTGCTATAAGCTGCCCTCGGGAGAGCTGTTCTGTGCTGTTAAGTTATTCTGCTTTGTAGGACAGAATTTTATATTGTTTACCTGCTGCTATTAATCTTATGACTGGCAGATAAATTGAGTTACTTTAGCCCTTCCGCTGGGGATTCAGGGGGCTTCATGGACAGCATACCCAGAGCATTAGGTGGAGTTATCAGCTTTGCAAAATCGCTCATCTGGCTTCCCGGAATGAGTAATTGATGTGGTGAGAGAATAAAATGTTTTATTTTTTTAATTTTTTTTTTTAATTGCATTATAAAAAGGGATGGACAGACAGGTCTGGTGGGGTGGTTGGGAAGTTTGTGCTGGGAGCCAGCCTTTCAGAAACAACCTGCAGCTGGGCTTGGTTCAACATTCAAGTAAAGGTTGGAAGCCAGGGATGAAGACTCAGAATCTCCCCGATACCCTGCATGAGAGAACGGGCTGCTCGGTGCCTGGCCTCTGTCTCCCAGCTGGCCGCCTTCTTGTTATAACTTGTTATAACTTTTTCTTGTTATAACTGGTGAACCCTCGCAGGCAGAGAGGTCCATCACGAGGCTCATCTGGTCCAGCAGGGACCAGCTCTGGATTTGGGCTTCTGGGTGCTGCTGGAGTAATATAATTTTTAAAAGGTGTGTAAAGCCAAAGGAGTGGAACTAGCATAATTAATTATAATAACTTGTTTATTGACTGTTACTAGCACCATATTAGGTCGAAATAAAATATCTTCTGGGAGGCTGTGAAGTGATTTTGGTTTCTTTCATGGGTATGTTGCTTGAGCGCTCGGAAGCAGTCTGTTAATGCAGGACCTTGTTCTCAGGCTACTGAGGTTTGTAACGTTCCCTTTCCCTCTCCCTCCAACCGACGGGTAGAGTTCGAGACTGTTCTAAGAACATCCTTCTTTCCCCCACATGCTTTTTTTCCCCAGACAGCCTCCAGTTTTGTCTCTCATTACAGTACGAGCCTGTCGGAGCTGCCCAGCTGCTGTCGCGTCCCTCACTGGAAAGGTGATTTAGAGCTGAGCCAGCATGGAAACTGGCTTTCTTGCACCTAAGGCAAGCCTGTTAGCAGACGCTGCAGAGAAGTCATGTGCCACTTCTGTTTGGAAGAGTTGTCAGTTTTCTGGTTCAGTTGGGAAAAAGAATCAAAATTGGCTTGGATTTTAGTTGGAGTTTTGGAAACATCCCGTTGTCTTTTGAAGGTGAAGGAAGGTGCTCAGTGTCGCTGGAGGAGATGAGCAGTCCTAGATCACAAACGCCTGTTGAGGACAGAACTAATGAGCTTCACTGTGGAGGAAGCTGAAAGCATAACGTTCCAGAGGTCCGGGTAAGAGCTGCTTGAAAATGAGACCATGAGAAAGTGGAAGATGGTCGTCAGTAGAGCTCGTAGCTGAACTAGGTGGATTGCCCGAGGCTGGAAAAAACCAAACCAGTAGCACCTAGTGTGCAGCTTCGTGGTGACTTGGTGTTGGAGCTGGGGCTGTTGAGGTCCTGTCCTTCCCAACCACGCGTGCTCCTCTGAGAGTGCTGAGTTGCATCTGGGTCAGCTTTCCGGCTGCTCCTGGGCGGCTGGAGCAGTGCCGGCCAAGGAAGGGCTGGGAAGGCACGGGAGGAGGTCCAGAATCTGGACTTCGGCCCATCTGTGTGCTGTGGGACCGCACCCTCTGGAGGATGCAGAGCTGGGGAAGATGAAATTCCGGTTTCAGCAGAGAGCGCGTTAAGACTGAAGAAACGGGGTAGGAAAACAGCATAGAAAATAGTACAGCGTGGCTGCAGAGCAGTCATTTTATTGTGTGCGGATTAGCTGCCTAGCTGGAAAAAAGCCATCACCTTGCTGCTGGGAGTCAGAGACGGGTCAATGGAACAAGAATATCTTAGATTGGTACGAAGAGCTGGAAGAGGCGGGGGAAACCGAAGTGTTTGAACTAACAAGCCAGACAAAGGCTGTGCTTCTGCTGGCTGCGATGCTGAGCGGCAGCGAGGGGCAGGAGCAGGGCTGCGAGCAGCGTGTCCCCGAGCGGTGCCGGTGACAGAGGAATTTCACACAGCTGTCAGGCCAGGGAATGTCTGAGCGCTTTGAGGACATGAATATTCAGAGGGGCCGTAGCGTGCGTCATACCAAAGGAACGCAAAATCCAACTCTTCTCAGGCTTACGTACCTGGGAAATGTCTGACAGTAGAGGATAAAAGTAATTTTCTGTTCCGCGGAGCAGGTTATATCAAACTGTCCGTAGCAGAATACAGCTTCCCAATTAGCCAGTCCTAGGTAACGCCGGCAGCGGGATCTGCGCCGCTTCATCCACTGCTTCGGTGAGAAACGTGCCTGTTTCTTAGTGTCCTGCGTGGGCAGCCTCCTGGCAATGCTGCGGGAGTCTGACTGGTTCCCTCTTGCTCTAACCTGGCATCGCTTTTTTTCCCTTCTCCCGATGTGCTTTATGCTTGTCCTATTAATAACTGTGGATTTAGTTTTTGTCAGAAGGGTCCCTCCCCGTAGAGGCCGAGGTGCTTCCAGCCGCGCTGTCAGGCGATGACAGGTGCCTTGGTGCGTACAGCGAGTGTCCAGCAGCGACGTTGCCAGCATTAGTATTCCAGGCACAAATGTGCCCCTTGTAATATGCAAAGCTCAGCGCGGCCTGTGCAGGAATGCCCTTGAAAGGCAAATTAAACCGAACTCCCTGGTGGCTGGGGGAGTAGGAGGGTTGCTGTCATCTATGCTGAGGTTCCAGTAGGTTTTGGGGTGTCTGCTTTGTTTCTCTTCTGCTTTCCCCCCAGAAGGGCTCACTGAAAGGACAAGCAGGGAGACCTTACCTGCAAACCCCTGTACGGTAGAGTTGCTACTAAACTGGGGGTTTGTGTGAAGATGCTGACTTGATAATGATATTGTGTAAAAAAAAAAAAAAAAAAATCATATGGCTCTTCTGCCTTCAGTGGGGGGAGCATTCGTTCTAGTTTTTGCACGTGGTGTCCTTGATGCAGCCTTCAGAACGGCATATCGGTGTGGATGTACCAAATGGCGCATCCAAAAGGCACGTGAACGTTACCTGTGCTTTTAGCAGTGTTATGGATGAGCTGGAGGGGTTCTGAGGGTGCTTCCCAAGCACTCGCGGTGCTCTGCCTCTGACAGGAAGACCATCCGACGTTCCTGGGAGATTGACTGGCCGCTCAGATAGCGCTGCTTTTGCAAAGCTGTTTAAATGCTGTGATTGCCGACGATGTTTTGAGAGTTCAGTGGCTTTGTCAAGGTGTTCTCCCCATTTAAGAATAATGCTGCCATGGTATTCTAGGAGCCAGGGAGAGAAGCATGGAGCTGGTTGTCTGATCAAAAGAAGCGTTGCGCCCCACAGTTAAGCAAAGCTAAAAGCCTGCTGGCGATAGCGTGTTGAGGCGCACTTCCAGTGATGGTGTGGTGGGGTATCTCCTCCGCCGCCGCAGCCCTGTGATGCTCCGGCGCTGACTGTGCAAAAGCTGTGCACGTGCTGTAAAATCAGCACATCATCAGATGGAGATGATCCACCTGAGCTGATGGTGCGTTACAACAAACAAGCTGCGCTTTGCTGCCGGGAGGCCAGTGATGAGCTGTCCTGGACTTGGAGTGGGAGGGTGAGGCTGAAATGGAGCTGCGCATAAAAGCTAGCTTTGACTACGGAGCTCTGGGAAACTTTTCAGTAAAATAAGTAAAAAAAAAAAAAAAAAAAAAAAAAAAAAAAAAGTAAAAAAAAAAAAAAAATAAAAAAAAAAAAAAAAAAAAAAATAAAAAAAAAAAAAAAAAAAAAAAAAAAATAAAAAAAAAAAAAAAAATAAAAATAAAAAAAAAAAAAAAATAAAATAAAAAAAAATAAAAAAAAAAAAAAAAATAAAAAAAAAAGTAAAAAAAAAAAAAAAAAAAAAAAAAAAAATAAAAAAAAAAAAAAGTAAAAAAAATAAAAAAGTAAAAAGTAAAAAAAAAAAAGAAAAAAGTAAAAAAAAATAAAAAAAAAAAAAAAAAAAAAAATAAAAAAATAAAAAAAAAAAAAAAAAATAAAAAAAAAATAAAAAAAAAAAAAAAAAATAAAAAAAAAAATAAAAAAAAAAAAAAAATAAAAAAAAAAAAAAAATAAAAAAAAAAAAAAAAGAAAAAAAAAAAAAATAAATAAAAAAAAAAGTAAAAGCTTATTTTGTAGCTCTTCCCAATCACCCATGCTGTGCCTGCTGACATTTCCTATTGTGGTTGTCTTGGTTTGAACTGCAAGCTCTTGAGGACAGAAGCTCTCTTTTCTAAAATGCTGAGCACGTTTTTACCGTGGTACGTAATCTATCAGAATCAAGATGTCTCCTCGCTTCCCAGAACTTAGTTCCTCTTGCACCTCATTTCAGAACTTTCTCCAAAGAAAAGCTGGGTTTGCTACTGAAACCCTAGTTCTCCTTTTTGTCTTTTTTTTTTTTTTTTTTTTGCCCCCAGTACGTTCAGAACTGTCTTGATGTTGTGTGACATCTAAAATACTTCCTGTGCACGTGCTGTTCTGCCTTTGCTAGATAAGCGTTAGCTGTTCCCTTTTACAGCAGACACATGGCTCCTTGAAGAGGCAGACGTGGGATGCTGGCCCGGGAACAACAAACATTTGATGCTTTGTAATATTACACCGTACTTTAGTTTCCCTTTTCTTTCCAACACGGCATGTGTGTGATTAGAGGTTAGTGATACCTTCAAAGAGGGGCGAAGATGCCACGTGCTCTCGTTCCTAGTTTGCGGGGCAGGATTTCTGCTCTGGGTTCCCTCCACACTGGTATGTGTAGACTGAGCCAGAGCTGATAAGAGAAGTGAAACTGTAGATTTTTGGTCACGCTTGGAATTTTAATTTGTGTGTCAATTCTGTTTCCTGTTTTGTAGGAATTGCTCAGAAAGCTAGTGTGCAAGAGGAATGGAAGAGAACACTGGTGAGTACACTCTTGGATATCTTACGTGAGTTGAGGACCTGTTCTTTCCTCCTTGGCTGAGCATCATAAAGAACCTTATTACTTTATACTTCATGTCTTCAATTCGAATGCAGAAGGTGATTAGAAAATAAGCTAGGTTGGGCAGACGCGTCAGCTGCAGCTGGACTGCACTAATGGTGTGGACCAGATCTGATTAAATCTGTGTTGTGTTTCTAGAAGGTCTTTTTTGAAATCTCCCTCTGTGGGACCTGGCATAAAGTCTGTTGGATATCCAAGCTCTTGAAAACAAATAGTATCCACTTCTTAACAGAGGCTAGAAGCACTGAGCTGGTGTGTGATTTGAATAAGGCACACGGCAAGCGTAGAGAAGGATCAGTTTCATGGTAGCTCCTGACTTCTCTTTTCTCTATTATTTCTAGGCTGCTCTGTCTGCAGAAGATGTAGGATTTTGTTTTTTTTTTTATTACACAAATTTGGCTTTAAAGTTCTTGCTTTAGGCACTGCTACTGCTTGCCCGAGGCATGCAATCCATCGCTGTAGGTTAACTGACGCAAGATGGTTGCAACTAAACTGGTAGATTTTGACTTAGAGATTGCTGCTTGAATGTTTTTCCATCTGTTTTGCCTAAAATGGCTATGGAAGGCACTAGCTAAATGGCCAGTTTTTTCCTTCCTATTGAAATGAGATGTATCATCAAAGCTCTTGCTTGTACCGTAGGAAGCCAGTCTCCATGAACACATTGACCTCCCATCTTGTGGGCCACGATGTTGCAGCTGGTGACTTTCTAACTCTGTAGTGAATTGCACCTCTGGACCAGAAATATTATTGCTAGCTTATTCCTGTGCAGCTAGGTGATGCCCATCCTTAAAACTTGAGGATCGTGTACTTGTCAGCAGTGTGGTGTGCTTGGATGTACCGGACCTGTCAAGGTCATGCTCAGGGCCAGTCTTTGACTTCATGCAAAGCGGTTGGTTGGAACCCAGTGGCCCAGTTGGAACAGCTACGAGCCAAGTGTACATGCATAAAAACATGTCATGCTTATAATCTGGTGGCCAGAATTGCTGCTGTGCCCTCAATTGGTTAGCCTGTAAGGTGCACATTTAATTTGTGGTGATCGCTTCCCTTATGATTCGCTCGTGGCAAACTAATCCCAAAATGACGCCTTGGAGGGGGAGGATGGGTGGAGTGAGTGGTGGCGCTGGCCGCTGATGTTGAAGCGGTGGCTGTGGAGATGACAGCTCCTTGCTCAACCCCAGGACAAAGCACAGACAGCAGCAGGGCGGAGTTTTTTTTTTCCAATCTCTCCAGCCTGCGTTAATGGGGACGGCTTTGAGCAACACGCGAGCTCTGCTTATTTCACCAGGACTCGGCCTCTGCTGGGACTGCAGCAGCCAGCTGTGTTCATATCACAAAGCTTTTTCTCCCTGGTTTTTTTACGTGCAGTTGAACTCCATTTTTTGGGTAGGTCAGTGAGCTGTGGGGGTCGGAGCCTGTCGAGGTTGCTGAGAGCTTTGTCTCCTGATTTGAGCAGCGCTGGGGGCCTGGGATGGGAAAGGCCTTATGTTCTGTTTGCATTTGCCAACTTAAGTAAAATTACCCTCCCTTTTCCTCTGAACAAACTCAGCTGTGCAGGTTTAGGATGGAGTATCTCTACTTCATCTCTGCATGCACAGACAACCCCACACAGCTGGTTGTGAAGCTTTACTTGTTGCCTTCTTAGTGCTGGGAGCCCAGATCCCCGTATTAAAGGCAGAATAAACAGATGGGTCTCTTCTATTATTATTTCCTTAAAATTACTTTGCTTTTAAGGATGCTCATTCTCAAGTGCTGCTAAGCTCAGGACCCCTGGGTTGTTCCCGGCCCTGAGACTGGAGATATGAGGTAAGGCGGAGCTGCGTGCAGGAGCTGAGCTGAAGTCGATGCCCTTTGTTCCCTCAAAGCCCGGTGCTTTTTTTGATGTATTGCTGTCCTTAACCGGTTGTATATTAACCGCATTCACAATGCTGCATGGCTGGCTTTTGTGTTAACTGCATTGGCGCGTGTTCAGAGTCGGTGTGCTTGGAATGGCCACTGGACTGCACAGCGAAGCATAAATCCTTTTTAGCTGTCAGGCTTCACTAGCCATGGGTGGGTGGGGGAGCCCTCCTTGGCTGGCTGCCCTGGCTAATTAAAAATGAAATTTGCTGTTGTCTTCAGATTTTAATTCGTGCTCGTCCCTGAAGACTAGTGGAAGCATGGTCTCCAGGCAGCTGCGGTGAAGTTTCAGAGCTTTTTCTGTACATGGTTACTTTAGAACAGGTATGCAACTTAAAATTTGCTCTCAAAACAGCCCTACCCTGGGTTGTTTTTCAAGTATACTGAAGAATATACAGAAACTAATTGTGAGCCTTAGAACATGGCCTTGAGCAAGTGACTATAGTTAAGTAACCACGTGTCCGTTATCTGCAGTAATTTGGACGTGCATGTGTTGTAGGTAGGGCAGCATCAGATGGTTTAGTTTTTCACTCTAATGCTGGACTTAAGCAAAACCAGATTACTTTGCTGTAATGACTGGCATTGGCTTTAACGAATGCATAAACTGCTCAAGTCGCAGCAACTTGTGTGGCTTGGTCAGCCTGAGCCCGCAGCTGCCGACTCGTGCTGTGACACCTCCTGGAGATGGAAGAGGTTGAGAAGTGGTGGGAACCTGCAGGGTTCTGCGCAGGAGCTGAGAGGTGGCGGCGGCGATGGATTGCGCCTCGGTGCGAGGTCTGGAGGCAGAGCGCGGCCCTCGAGTCGCCAGTGGAGCGGGGAGGCAGGTGGGAGGATGGAGGTTGGGGAGAGGAATAAATAAAATCTAAATATACACACGTTGCTGGGCTGAGTTACCTGCTTTCCAGGTCCCACCTACACAAGTGATCTGTGAAGGGAAGTGTCACTGGAATACCTTTCCCCTCTTTAGATCCTTCCTGTGGTGCGGGTGAAGGATCACAGTCTGTTTTCGGAGCCTATTTCCGCTGTTCCGTCTCCTGCCCACGCCGTCGCTGCCACACCCCCTCCCAAAGACCACGCGCTTGTCTCGGCGTGATATGAGACAAATCGGACCTTTTTCTTAGTCAAGGGATCATCTTATCTAGCATTTCATCTGCCTGTAAGTCTCCATGATCTTAAAAAGCAAAATACTTCCACGATGGCATGGCTGGATGGATAGGTGAGGGGAGGGCGGTAGATGTGGTCTATCTGACTTAAGCAAGGCGTTCGACACAGTCTCCCACAGCATCCTCATAGGGAAGCTTAGGAAGAGTGGGCTAGATGAAAGGACAGTAAGGGGATAGATAACTGGTTGAAAGACAGAGCTCAGAGGGTCGTGGTTAGGGGCACGGAGTCTCCTTGGAGGCCAGTGACAAGTGGTGTTCCCCGGGGTCAGTACCGGGCCCAGTCCTCTTCAGTATATCATCAATGACCTGGATGAGGGGATGGAGCGCACCCTCAGCAAGTTTGTTGACGACACAAAGCTGGGGGGGGGCGGCTGACACACCGGAAGGCTGTGCCACCATACAGAGAGACCTGGACAGGTTGGAGATCTGGGCAGAGAGAAACCTTATGAAATTCAACAAGGGCACGTGCAGGGTGCTGCACCTGGGGAGGAACAACCCCCCACACCAGGACAGGTTGGGGGTGACCTGCTGGAGAGCAGCTCTGTTGAAAGAGACCTGGGAGTCCTGGTGGACAACAGGGTGACCATGAGCCAGCAACGTGCCCTTGTGGCCAAGAAGGCCAATGGCATCCTGGGGGGCATCAGGAAGAGTGTGGCCAGCAGGTGGAGGGAGGTCATCCTCCCCCTCTGCTCTGCCCTGGGGAGGCCGCACCTGGAGCGCTGGGTCCAGTTCTGGGCTCCCCGGGTCAAGAGGGACAGGGAACTGCTGGAGAGGGGACAGCAAAGGGCTGCCAAGATGCTGAGGGGACTGGAACATCTCTCTTATGAAGAAAGGCTGAGGGATTTGGGTCTCTTCAGTGTGGAAAAAAGATGCCTGAGGGGGATCTTATCAGCACTTATAAATACTTAAAGGGTGGGTGTCAGAGGATGGGGCCAGGCTCTTCTCAGTGGTGCCCAGGGACAGGACAAGGGGCAACGGGCACAAACTTGACCATGGGAAGTTCCACCATGACATGAGGAGGAACTTCTTGCTGTGAGGGTGGCAAAGCCCTGGCCCAGGCTGCCCAGAGAGGTGGTGGAGTCTCCGTCTCTGGAGACATTCCAACCCCGCCTGGACGCGTTCCTGTGCCACCTGCTGTGGGTGACCCTGCTCTGGCAGGGGGTTGGACGAGGTGATCTCCAGAGGTCCCTTCCAACCCTATGATTCTATGATATTGAAGAAGTGGGGCGCTTTGTGCTTGGCAGGGCACGTCTCACCTTGTGTGTGTAATTCCTTGAAAGCTCTGCTGTGGCATTGGATTGCCCTAACGTGGAAGCGGGCCTGCAGTTCAGCTGCCCGGTAATCTTTGAGCTAATCATTCACGAATAGCTGCGGAGGGAACATGGCAATACCTTTCTTCATGGGAAGTGTTTGCTCTTGGCTCCTTTGACCTCCTGTGCTTCAGTTTACAGTTTCTGCTTGTAGCCACGCGCTTCCTCTGCAGGTATTGGGATAGGGACCTTTTAGTAGCTTCCCTGAAAGGTTTAAATCTCCATGGGACAACTGCAAAGCATTTTGGGAAATTAGTGAAGTAGCCTGTGTACACACAGGCTTTTCCCCAAAGCTGCTTTTATAGAATAGCACTTGAATTACTAAGTTTATGGATGCTTCTGGAGTTATTTCTTTATTCAAGGCTGACTTTCATCCCCTTTGACTTTCATCCCCTTTATCTCCCACTGTGCTACTTTTTTTCCAATTCTTTTCCTACTAAAAATAGGGAATACTCTTCGAGTCCTTAACCTTTGTGCAAACAAAGAAGTAATTTGTTTTAGCATCTATGCTGACTTCTGGGCTACACGCCTCATAAGGAAACCAGTGTGATATGAATCTGCTGCTTTTGGAGACTTAGACTCCAAATATAGTCTGAGTCGAGGAAATGGCTAGAAATGTGAGTACTTGCTTCTTATGCCACCAGCTCTGATACTTGTTCCTGGCAAGATGCATGGCTGGCTACCCGATTCCCATTTTTATCCCTAAAAATGCAAACAATACCTTCAGATGCTCAGGGGCTTGAAACCATTGAGGAAACAAGCGTGTGATCATCGCATGTGCATAGGTAACAGGATTTTTAGCTCGCTTCTGGTTCAAAGCGTGTCCATAGAAGCAATACCTTTTAGTATACATCCATTGCTGCCAACTTCTTAGCAGCTCTGCTGTCTGAAAGGAAGTTTGAGACCAAAAATACATAGCAAGCTGTTCCAGGGCTAGGTTGTCTGAGCAGGTTGTGGCATTGCTGCCTTTTAGAAGACTAACGCTCAGAAGGGAGATGAACGCAATGGTAAAGGTGTGATGACCATGACCTGTCCCAAAGATGCTTTAAATCACTGTTTGCCAGCAGCCTGTTGCCTTGGGATCTGAAAATAGCACTTTGTTTTCATATGGCTGGTGTGTGGAACGTGCACGGGATCCCTCTTGTCCAAACCATGACAACTTTGCCAGGACCTCTCACTGCTGCTGCTCTTTGCCAAGGCCCACCAAGCTTGGCATCTCCTCTGGGTAGGCACCACGTGCAAGCGGAAAAGAGCAAAAGACTACAGGTGTGCGAAGTCTCTTATGAGAAAACAAAACCTGCTCAGGAAAACCAGTTTTCTGCTTCGAAGGTGTCTGCCGAGTGACTTCCTTCTCGCTATTCCTTTGTTTGTGAAGCCTTTTGTGTTCAGCAGCGGTGAAAGCTGAGGGAGTGGCTGCTGGGATGTGGAATGTTTTGCTTGTAGGTTGTTGGTTTGAACCTAAGGAGAGGGATCATGAGTATGAGTTGCCATCTTGTGCCGCGAGCGGCTCGGAGGCCGGTGGCGGTGACGAGGACTCTGCAAGGACTACGGCTGTGGATGGAGCTTCCTGCGTGGGAAGAAGGTCTCCACCCGCACCTCCCTCTGATCTGATGGTGACTGCCACCGGGTGTCAGGGCTGAGGAGGAAATACGTGCTGCTCTCAATGTCTTGGGTTCCTCAGAAACCTGACAAGGCTTCAGATCTCTAGGACAGTCATTCTGGTACTTGGGGTAACGCACTTCAAGAAAGGAAGGGCGCAAGCAGGGGCAGGGAGGGAGAGGGTGAGGTGGAGGACACTTCGTTGTGTTCTTGGCGTTTGCTGAAGAACTGGAATCCGAGGGTGGCCTTTCATCCAGGGGTTGTTCAGCTTGCTGCCGGTGCTGGGGACTGGCTGGGTGGGAATCCCCTTTTCGTGACTAAGTTTCAACTGGAAGTCAGCTGCTTGGAGGCTGCTGCCAGGACAGGCATTTAACCATTCAGCAGCATTTAGGGAAAAACTTGTCAAATGTGCACTTTTATGTTGAACTGAAGTGTTTTGAGGATGCGGTTCTTGGTTTAAACTGGGCTGCTGGAGGTGGTATTGGTTGTTTTCTGGGTATGATCTACAGAGTTAAACATAGAGCAGTGTTAAAGTGCTTCACTGTCACCCAGCTCTGACGTCTGTCAGAGAACCCTTAATGCTAACTAGCCAGTGGAAATCTCTTTATAACATCGGTTCTAGAACAAAAGAACAGGTTTTTCTTCTAGGAAGACACGGAAGCTGCCATTCCCTTATGAGATCCTGTATATTATGCATACAGCAATATAACCGCTATGCGCGATACAACAGGAGAGAGACAAAGTAGTCAAAGTGCCTGATATGAAACATTTAATTACAGTTGAAATATGCTAATTTGCAAGCACGCGGAAAAGCAAAATCCTGCTGTTCTCAGTCGGATTTACCAGAGGGTTGAACTGATCTCGGTGGGGACCGTTTGACTTCTAAACAAGGTGCAGTACAGAACGCTTGCTTACCTATGTGAAAGCATTATTGTAAATAAGTCGAGTGTGCTCGACAAATTATAAAAATACTTAGGGACGTTATCCCGACGGCCTTTTGTTCTTAAATTTGCGACAGACTTTCTAGTTCTTAGTGTATTTAAGGTGCCGAGGGCTGTCGGGGGGTGCTTGGGGCAGTTAATGGGACGCCAGTGCTGTTCTTCTGCCTGCTGTATTTCCAAGTGATGCAGATCAGCTGTCCATCTACTAGTTGGTATGGCATTTAAGAAAATAAATACCCAATAATTCCACCCTCCGAACAAGCCCCGTGTGATCTGAGTAGGTGTCTGAACTCTTGCTGCCTTTCCCTCTTGATCTACAAGCCAAGTGTTTTTTACAGAGATTATTTGCTGACCTGCCGGAGACCTTGTAATTCCGTGGCACCCCATTTCAAGCGATTTTTTTCTTTTTAAAGCTGTTTCACAGTAAATGGCCGTGCAGTTCCTCCGTGTCGCTCTGCCTGGAGGAAAGCGGAGGTTAATTTTGCTGGTTTTGTGGTTTAGTGGCTAAGCTGGGGGTGTGCTGGGAACGAGATGCTTTGGCCTCCGGGCTGGCTGGAGCAAGATAGTAGCAAAGGCTGAGGTTGAGTGAGAAATGTTGTATCCGTGATTGAATTGAACGATCTTATTCCTTGTATGAAGAGATAAGACCTTGTAGGACATGTAATCAATCCTCCGGATAATTCAGGCCGACTCGCTGTGAAATAGTGAGCGTGGAGTTATTGTGGTTCCGTAAGTAGGGCACGGAGCAGAGGGGTCAGATTTCCAGAGTTTCTAGTTTTCATTTTCAACTTGTTGGACCTTAAATTCACCTTGCTCTCTGGAACATTGCCGCCTGTAAATTCCGCCAAGGGATTTAAGTAGCCGATTTTGTTGGGGTTGGGGGTAGAAGAGGAGCCTGCCTGGAACCAGAGGTAAGTGGGTTTAGGATAAATGAAGTGATTTTGGTTATTACTGTTTTTCTTAGTTCGCACAGCAGCAATGCGTCCGGGCTGAATGGCAAACCTGGCTTTTTTAAAAACAAAATGCTGAATGTTCTCATTAATGTTGGTGCCCTGGTGAGCTGTAAATAGCGTTAGCTGAGCCGTTGGCTGAACAAAGCTGCCTCTCAGACCCCGCTGGGCTGCGGGGCTGGCGCTGAACTGCGGGCCGGTGGCGAGCACTTGCATGTTGTCACTGCTGACGTCACCGCTTTATCTGTTTCTTTCTCGTTTGTCTTGAAAAGGAGCCTGGCTCTAATTTCTGAAGGTGTCTTTTGTCTCCTAAAACGCTTGAGCGCAACAAGAAACCAGAGATCTGGCGTGGCTTTTTTACAGATCCAACTGCGATGGGACGAGCGATAACCTTGGCTTGATTGGGAATAATACTGCTCTACAACCCAGCCGGGTTTTGTCTTGCTCTGTGAAGCGCAGATTTTAATATTTCTGAGGGACTTTCCAGCTGGGTTATGGTAAATCTGTATTCCCTTGTACATTAAAAATAATATTTAAATTCCACTTAAAGATCTGTGTAGCCTGTTGGTGCTCAGGCTGTTCTGAGCTGAGCTTTGCAGCCTGAGGATCTGCTGGGGATCCCGGTGCCCATTAGAGCTCGTCTTAAGGCTGTGTAAGATGCAGCTCTGCACGCTGGTGTAACTCAGCTCTACGATTTCCATGCAGCATCTCAGACCTTTCACCATTTCAGCCTGGAAACCTGCTTTCATCTCAGGTGTATGGGGCATCACTGCTGCTAACCCAGGCGGTCGCAGAGTGGTCGCTGGAGAGATCTGGAGATGGAAATAGAACCAAATTGTGCTAAAGTCATGTAAGGAGGCCAGAATCGGTGCAGAGATCTGTGTCTGAGAGAGCACCTCACCTCTGAGACTTCCCTCATGGGATGAACACGAAGCTTGCTGCAAGGCAGCACGTTCCTTTCCCTGCCTGGAGTGGTGGTGGCTGGGGCTGAGTTTGGTTCCCCACCGGTGGACCCTAGCACCCATCTCTTTCACAGAATCACAGGATGGTTCAGGTTGGAAGGGACCTTAAAGACCACCCAGTGCCACCCCCTGCCCTGGGCAGGGACACCTCCCACCAGACCACGTTGCTCCAAGCCCCCTCCAACCTGGCCTTGAGCCCCTCCAGGGATGGGGCAGCCACAGCTTCTCCGGGCAACCTGGGCCAGGGGCTCACCCCCCTCACAGCAAAGAATTTCTTCCCAATATCTCATCTAAATCTCCCCTCTTCCAGTTTAAAAACATTCCCCCTCATCCCATGGCTCCCTTCCCTGATCCAGAGTCCCTCCCCAGCTTTCCTGGAGCCCCTTGAGGGACTGGAAGGGGCTGGAAGGTGTCCCCGGAGCCTTCTCTTCTCCAGGCTGAACCCCCCCAGCTCTCTCAGCCTGTCCCCACAGCAGAGGGGCTCCAGCCCTCCCAGCATCTCTGGGGCCTCCTCTGGCCCTGCTCCAACAGCTCCGTGTCCCGCTGTTGGTGCCCCAGCGCTGGACACAGGACTCCAGGTGGGATCTCCCCTGAGCGGAGCAGAGGGGCAGAATCCCCCCCCCTCGCCCTGCTGCCCACGCTGCTGGGGATCCAGCCCAGGGTGCGGGGGGGTTTCTGGGCTGTGAGCACACGTTGCCGGCTCCTGTGGAGCTTCTCGCCCACCACCACCCCCGGGTCCCTCTCCCCAGGGCTGCTCTCCAGCCATTCCCCCTCCAGCCTGGGTTTGTGCTGGGGTTGCCCCGGCCCCCCTGCAGGACCCTGCGCTTCAACCTCATGAGGGTGGCTCGGACCCACCTCTCCAGCCTGTCCCGCTCCCTCTTTCCCGCTGCGGGGGGGCGGGACACGCGGTTTTGTCCCGGTCCGGTACCCCTGAAACCGGTCCCGGGCCCGGGCCCCGCAAACGGCCGCCAGGGGGCGGGCGGCACCGGGGAGCGGCGGCAGCGGGCGGGGAGCGGCGGTGCCGGCGCCGCGGGAGGGCTCGGTGGGGACCCCCCAGTGCTGCCTGCCATTGTTTCACCCTCGGGGGGCCACAACTGCGTGCCCCCAACCAAGGCGCTTTGCTGTTAAAGCTACATTTCCCTAGGGCACCCCCAAGAGCAGGACCCTCAGTGATTCCCGCTCCTATTTTTTGGGGTGGAAAAAGCAACAAATGGTGAAGGTGCAACCGAGCAGTGGCCGTGGATGTCGACTTCCACCGCCGGCGGCGACCCCGCAGGACGCCGTGAGATGGGGCGACATGCTGCGGTTGCATCAGGTTAGGGGCAAAATAATAAAGGTGGCCAAATCGGTGTGGTGCATCCAAACCAAAAGCCTCCCCATGAGCTTGAAAAAGTGGAATTTAATAACTTCCCATGCTCCGTGTTAGAATCCTGGAGAAAAGCAGGGCCCAGTTGCTGTGGTTCTCCCCAGCTCTCCGCCGCGGGCTAGGAAAGGGCTCTGTGTACTGTTTGCTTTGTGTGTTTTCCCTTTACTTCCCCAGCACGGCTGCAGTAAGGGGCTTGTTTCCAAGGCCAGGCGAAGAGTGAGTCCTGGCTTGGCAAGGAAAATAACTCCCAAAGACTCGGGGTGATCCTCGTTGGATGGATCTGGTGGTAGCACTGGTCCCAAAGGGTAGATCAACACCTTCTCCCCATCTCCGGAAGGTTAGGCAGACATCTGAGCCTGCCCCTTGATCATTGAGAGGTCTGTAAACAGCCTCTGTGATGATTTTTTTTGTGGAAATTCAAGCAAAATGTTGAAAAAGCTGCCCCCCACCCCCAACCTTTTGACCTTAACATCAGATCTCGGAGACATTAGTGGTGATTGGGAAAGTAAAAATCGGCCCTTCCTGGAGGGAAGGTAGAAGTTTGTTCTGCTCAAGCGTTGGGCGTTGCAGGGGTTAAGTTACATTTTGCTTTGGGGAGGAAAGGAAAATCTCTCAAAGTAATTAACTTAAGATGCTGGTGCTAACGAACAGGGCTTTCAAAGCTGGGGCTGGTGGGGGGGTTGGTGGGAATCCCCTGTTGAATCGATGACATTTGGGCCTTAGGAGTGATTCTGCAATTATTAGGCTGAAATGATGTTGAACATGAAGTTAATCCTGTTATCTCGCAAATATTGAGCAAACTGCTCACTCTGGATAACTCTGTAATGGGATTATTCGAGTCAGTCTGGCACCCTCGACACTCCCTGTCTCAGGGCTTTTTCTTATTTTCCTGTTCAGAATAAAGTATTGATCAGTCTTCCTAGAGTTCATTTTGGGACGTGCTGGTGGGGCACTGGTTTCCAGTGGTGCTGGATTGTTAGTATTATTTTTTGGAAAAAATGAGTTTGATAATGATCACCCTGTTGCCTTATGAAGCCGTTCACTCCTCCATGGCAAAGATCCCTTGAGCCCATCCCTAAATAAATGTTTAGGAAAAGAACTGAAGAACAAGGACAAGTATAAAAGGAGACTTCCCTTCGTCATGCCTTCCTGGCATGGAGAATCTGCAATTGAGAGAGTTCCTGTGCTGGAGACTGTTCCCGGGCCATCATATTTGCGGAGTGTAATCATTTCTGGTTTGAAAGCGTCATTTTGCGTCCGTCATAGCCTGTGGCAATTGTTCTGAACAAAAGTAACTGGTGGGGTTTGTTTTTTTTTTTTTTTTTTAAAAGGATTGTCTTGAGTTTGTTTTTAAGCGGTCTGATAAATTGCAAGGTAACCAGTGTCAGGAAAACACAAGAACCAAAAGGATCGCGTAGGGAGGAGAGAGAAAAGCTCTAACGCGTGTTCCATCGCTTGCCGATGTTTGTTACAGACGTGATTGCTTTTCCTGACGGACCTGCAGACCTCCCAAGTTTTAGCGGCCTGACTGTCATGCAGGGTTTGTCCTCAGCTGGCGCAATGGCATTGTCACTGCCAGGCCAAGGTCTGTCCTTGGTTGCAGCGGGGCAAAACGTAGCGACTTACGGTTCGGACAGAAATCAGATATTGCTGCCTATCGTGCAAGAGGGAGAGACCTACAAACCCTGGTGAGAATTAGAGTTTCAAAGTCAGGGAAAACATTTTGTTTTTTTTTTCTTTTTTTCTCTGCTCCGTAGCCAGAGGCTCAATTAACAATGAAACAGGCCTTTTTCTTTCAGCATCACTAGAGTAAGGAAGTGATTTCTACAACACCCACTAAATGAGCAGATGTTTTTGTGCCAAACCAGAAATTTCCGTAAATATGGGAAAGTTCCATTAAAGGGTCAGGCAGCACTTAGTTTCCAAGCTTTAATTTTTTTATTTTTTATTTTTTTATTTTTAAGGCTGATCTGAATCTCGGTAAGAACTGCAGATTTTTTTTCTGTGAAGTTTTAGTCTTTTCTACTCCCTTGACAAAGGTGGGAATTGCTTTGGAAGCTCCGAGGAGCTCCCTTAGAGCGGAAACAAGCTGCTTCCGAGAAGGCAGGGAGAGGACGTGGGCTGGCGTAGCCAAGGGGCTACCTAGGGTTTCAGTTTAAGTGCCCAGGGGCCAGCTAGCCCTGCTGTTGATAAACTAATGGATTTACACGGCGTCGCTGTAGCCTGTAATTTCGGGGGCCTTGGGGGAAGCCCTGGGATGGCGTTCGTACAGCAAGGGAGCGAGCGCCTTCTGCAGCTTGTTTAGATGGGAATCCAGCCCCAGAACAAACTCCCTGTCTCAAACCTAAAGCGCGTGGAGACGTGGTTTCATGTTTATGTTTAAACACTCTAAATTTTGTGCGCCGATTCAAATGCTTGCTCTAATGTATCCTTGCTATAACTGCTGCTTGAAGAATATGCTTTATTGCTTTTCAACTTTTCGTTGGTGCGGCTTTGAACAGTGCCTGACGGGAGGCACAGACCCCTGCGAAGTCAATCCAAACGGGCCTCCTTTTTGCAGCCCTTAAAGACAGTTCTTGCTCATTCCTCCTGCAAGCTGAAAAGCCCTGAGCTTGAGTTTTGCTGCTGCTGGGTCTTGTGTACTGTGGATCTTGAGGTGGGAACTCCTTGGTGGGGAGTTTGTACTGATATTTTGCCTGTAAGATTTTTCTCCCTGATGAGCAGCGTTGACCTATTTGAGCATTGGCAAGCGCGTTGTAACCTCCTGGAGCCCTGGATGTAGCACGGAGCTCTGTGACTGTGTGATTCTTTGATCCAAGCCCCTATCTCAGGGTGTTTAACATAGGTGTGAGCCTTACAAAGGCTGCCACGGGCAGGAGCGAGGTGAATCGCGCTGCTCTGTCTGGCCCCTGGCTTGGGGGTTATCTGCATTGGAAGTGGAGGTGGGACTACAGCTCGCATAAGCCTTCCCAGGTTGGCTGTAAGCTCGTTAGCTTACATACTTGAAATAGTAGCGTGCTATAACTCTTGTGCTGCAAAATTTGTCTGAGAAGGTAAGTAAATATTTGAGTAGCTTGCCCTTGCAGGGCTCGTGGCTGTTGGGAGCAGGCGGCTGTTGGTATCCGACGGTCCCAATGGACTGCAGTGGTCATGCTGGGTTACAGTCAGACCTCTGGCAGGCAGAAACGTTCCCGTTTCAATTTAACCATGTTTCCTCTCAGCAGCGAGGTCTGCAGCCCCACATGCAGCCATGCCAAGTGTGAGTAGACGGGAGCATTCTTCAATAGTCTTGGAAAAGGGATTTGGCCACTGTTTTGGTATGGTGCTACTTGTTCCTAAACAAGGGCGCTGCTGGTGGCCTACGAATGCAGGAGTAAGAGAATTAGGTGAAATTCTGTGAAATGAGGATTCTGGGAATGTGTGAAGGGTCGCATCTACAAAAGGGGGAGCAACTGTGGGAGAAACCGTGTCTCACAAGGTTACGATTAGCTGTACCTCCTGAACTGTGGGTGTTATCTCATCTCTTGACGTTTCCTTTAATTATATGAAATGGCCTTGACACTGTAAACAATTGCCATGGCATTGTCCCTGCAGCTTGTGTGAGTCAATGTCATGCATAAACAGCGTTGACTTTGGGGGATCTGATCTGGATGTGTCATGGGATGTAAGCTTACCTGTTTGCGATTATCATAGAATCATAGAATCGTTGGGTTGGAAGCGACCTTAAAAGGTCTTCTAGTCCAACCTCCCCTGCCCTGGGCAGGGACACCTCCCACCAGCCCAGGTTGCTCCAAGCCCCGTCCAACCTGGCCTTGAACCCCTCCAGGGATGGGGCAGCCACAGCTTCTCTGGGCAACCTGGGCCAGGGGCTCACCACAGAATCACAGGATCTTCAGAGTTGGAAGGGACCTCTAGAGATCACCCAGTCCCACTCCCCTGCTAAAGCAGGATTGCCCAGAGCACATCACTCAGGGCTGCATCCAGGCGGGGCTTGAACATCTCCAGAGAAGGGACCCCACACCCTCCCTGGGCAGCCTGTTCCAGGGCTCCGTCACCCTCACCGTAAAGAAGTTTTTCCGTGTATTTGAACGGAACTTCCTGTGTTCCAGCTTGTGCCCCTCGTCCTGTCATTGGGAACCACTGAAAAGAGTCTGGCTCCATCCTCCTTCAACCCACCCTTCAGATACTTGTATGCCATAATAAGGTCTCCCCTCGGCCTTCTCTCCTCCAGGCTAAAGAGTCCCAGCTCTCTCAGCCTTTCCTCATAAGGGAGATGCTCCGATCCCTCCATCATCTTAGTTGCCCTTCGCTGGCCTCGCTCCAGCAGTTCCCTGTCCCTCTTGAACTGGGGAGCCCAGAACTGGACACAGGATTCCAGTTGTGGCCTCACCAGCGCCGAGTAGAGGGGGAGAATGACCTCCCTCGACCTACTGGCCACACTCTTCCCTGTGCAGCCCAGGATTCCGTTGGCCTTTTTGGCGACAAGGGCACATTGCTGGCTCATGGATAATTTCCTGTCTACCAGGACCCCCAGATCCTTCTCCTCAGAGCTGCTTCCCAGCAGGTCCCCCCCTAACCTATACTGGTGCTTGGCATTCTTCCTCCCCAGGTGCAGGACCTTGCACTTGCTTTTGTTGAACCTCATGAGGTTCTTCTGTGCCCAGCTCTCCAGCCTGGCCAGATCACGCTGGATGGCAGCGCGGCCCTCTGGAGTGTCAGCCACCCCTCCCAGTTTGGTATCATCAGCGAACTTGCTGAGGATACACTCTGTCCCCTCATGTCTGCTTTTTGTGCCACATTCTGGGATGGCGCTTCGTGCTGGTGTCTGTCACCGGCTTGGTTTCACGAGAGCTCTTGGTGCTGGCAGAAAACACGGGAGCATCAGGGCAGGGACCGAGACTTCAAGAGGAGCCTACGGGGGTTAGGTAGGGAGCTCACATTTTGCTTTCAGCTCCTTTGGGCCTCCCTAATTCTCTCCCCAGCGAGCCAGTTGGAGAGGGGTAAGGAAGGGGGACGATTCACAACCCAAACCAAAGCGTTGCTTTAATCGCTCTAGCAGCAATCTTTTACTCAGCAGGTTTCAATCTTAAGCTTCGCCGCTGCTTGGAGACAGCGTGGTGGTTGAGCAATGGTAAATATTTGGAGGGTTGAGGTTCACTCACTGTCATGCTGGTGGCTCTTGTCTGGGTGTGCCCCGTGGTCTGGATGTGCCATCGTTTAGGGTGGTCCACAGTCGATCTGTGAAACGTATTTGGCTAGATGAACTTCCTAAGCCTTATCTTATTCCTTAAATAGAGAATAAAGCTTGTATCAACATGAATCACAAAGTTGATAAACTGGAATGGTTCCTCTTGGAGCTGTCTTCTTGTATTGGGCAAATATTTATCCACATTGTTTCAAAAGGCATATTTGTGCAATAGACAGAGGTCAAACCTGTAATTACCTGTTAGATTCACTCCGGTAGAAATGGCTTGTAAAAACACAATACGCTTGAAGGAAGCTTTTAAACCTGTTGTTTGTGTGTGAATCTAAAGTTATGGTTTAAAATTTCAAGTTTTATGAGAGTTTTCAGTTGCATGGGTGCAAAAAAAGGTATTTTTTGTGCTGAATTTAAGTGCCTTAAGCCAAATCTATCTGCTGTTTCTTTTAATTTCTGAACCGGGGCAGGGAATCTGGGCTTCTCTTCCAAATGTATCTGCTCGAGAAGATCAGAAGCTGAGATTGTGTGCCAAAATTGCCTTGCATTTTAATAAGGAGCTTCTAGCCTAGTCGATAATTAAAGCAGAGCAGGTGCGGTGGGGAAGTTGGGTGTTCCCCAAAAGCTAAACCAAGGCGCCTTTGTGAGTCTCCCTGGGCAGAGCCAAGTGAGTGAAGGATGGTGGTAGGATGCCCTGGCACTGCCTGGCCTTCGTGCAGCAATTTGGAAAAAATGTTAACTTCAGACTGAGGAACTCTAGGTGTTGAAGGATAATTAGTCTGATTGGTGCAGTGAGCCCTTCGGGGTGGGGGAGGAAACGCTAAAATCTTTTGCCGCGGTTTCATCTTCGGCGATGAAGAGCGAGTGCGCTTGCTTGAGATTTTTGTGAAATGTTAGAAAGAGGAAATAAGACTTTTGCAGAGAAATCTCGCTGCCTTTTCTTTTCAGCTAGCACGTGGGCAGAGAGGCTTTCAGCTCAAGACGTAGTTTGTCATCTCGGGGGATTAGAGGTAGGAAGAGAAATTTGGGATCGTTAGTCTTTTAGTGAATCAGAGCAGGAATACTAGCCTGTGGACCTTGACCTACACGTTGCAGACTAGAGTTAAATATAGTGCTACCTCTGAGGGTTAATTTCAATTTAATCTTTTTTTAGAGGTTTAATATTTACTGCTATTCTTGCTGTTAACTTGCGGTCTCCAGTGTAGTGCTTATCCCATCAGTTTTATAGGTGGCATAGACGGATTTACCTTTACCAAAGGTCCTAAAAGCACGTGCCAGGTAGTGGTTTGAAAGGTGAGGGATATATTTTTTTATTTGTGCTGAAGCTCTGTTAGTTTTGTCATTTTTTTATCTCCATCATTTTGCAGTGGGAAGCCTTAGGTGGTGTTAGTTTATGGGCTGTTCTCTGAGTATCTGATTTTTTTTGCTGAAGGAGTGGGTTAAATAAGAGTTAAGCTAAATGCCATGCCTATTTCTTCCCTAAACAATGGAATAATTAATGGAATTTTCTTCTCTGTGTTTTTGCTTAATGTGTTCCTAATAACATAGCTGGAAGTGGCAGATGGGTATCCTGCCTCTGAGTGCTTCGCTGTTGGGAATATGCTGATGCTTTGCTGATGCCTGATGCTTTGCTGGAATGTGTCCTATATCTGTGCTTCCTTTGGATTCTGACCAGTGTTTCTTTTATTGCTGCTTCAAGGTGCTCCAAAAAGTAGTTTGTCAGCTTTGGAGGTTCCCTTGCCTCAAGATGGCATAGCTGTGACTCACTGTGGTGATGGAGTTAGCCAAGACGTGACTGAATCTTTAATTTTGTCAGGGTGACATTCCTTTGCCTTCCCTCACTAGTAAACAAGACAATATTTAGCATGTGTTGTAATTATAGTGAATGGTGAGGAGGCATTGAAGATGATACGTTTTCCGTACTAGCTAAAATGTGTTCTCATTGAAAGCTGCACATCTTCTGCTGGAAAACAAGGCTGGGGGATGTTTGGCCCTAAGCTCCTCTTGGCCCCAAGACCTACTACGCGGTTTTCTTTAGCCTAGTCCTTGTGACAATTAAGCGATTTCCTTGTGTTCCAGCCACCCGCTGTGATCACGAGGCTTTCCAGGAGCATGTCCTCAGCTTTATTTTCCTTTTCTAAACGTGAGGCTGGACGTGCTGTCAGTCAGCTCGTTGGCAGAGGCTGCTGCTGAGCCCGGAGCAATGCTCTTCCTCCAGCTGTGCTCCATCCCGGGTCAACATCTGGGCTGCTCTAGGACATGGGTTGCTCGCCTTCCCCACCACCAGCACATACGTGGTGGCAGCAAGACAGTCCCTGGTGTGGTGGCTCTGCTGGGGCAGATCTTGCTTTCTGAGATCGAGCAGCCGCTATCGCCGTGCTGGCGAATTGGTGGGGACAAGGGGACTGGAATGCTCTGGGAAATAGGAGTTTCCCTCTTGGAAATGTCACAGGAAGCGCGGAGGAAATCATGTGGCTCAGGAGCGGTTACCTCACTCGTCTGTCTCATCCGAACCAGCGCCATTTCATCAAAGCGTACAGAACCGAAACAATGCGATGCCAGCTGGCTTATAAATAAACCATTTTCCATTTCCACACCGGGTATCGGGCTGACTTTTAATACCACGCGAGGAGAAAGGAAGAGCGTCACGCGTTGGCTCGTGACCTTTCAGATCCACTGCCCGGCTTCCTACCCGCTTGCTTCCCCTGGGCTGCTCTCCGACTTAATAACTCTTCCACATGCTCCCTTTTCGGAGCACAGCCCAGAAATGGTCGGATTTGTAGGTAGCCAGAGCTGTTACAGATATATATATTTTTTTTTTTTAATTTTTTTTTCCATATTCTCCTTGTTCTGCCAAAGCTGCTGAGGATTGCTAGCAAACAGATTGCGGTGAGACGCATCCAGGGTTGTGGTGCTGCCACTTCTCCTCCTCCCTGACAACCCTCCTGGTGTTGGCAGGTACCGTGGGCCCCTGTTAGTATTTCAGGTGGGTGCATGTCCAGCAAGGAAAGAGCCTGGAACGTCCTGTAGCTCCTGCTGACTCTTCTGCTGATGGGCTCTAAAGGAAAACGCCCAGTATCGCTGGTTTTAAATAGACAGCTCCGTCTGCGTGGATGGGATAATGCAAGAGTCCTTTTTAATGTTCCCGTGGCTGAATCATGGAACGTAAACGTTTGAGTCACCGTAGACGAATGCGGTGTTTCGCGTTGGTGTGAACTGAAATGTGAACAACAGTGCCTTTATTAGAGGAGCTAATATTTGTGCTCATTATGGGTTTCATTAGATTTTTAAAGTGAAACAATCCAGAAGAGTTCCTTTTACAATGTATATAAACAGACTATTAACATTTGAATGCCGGGTTTTTAATGGGATGCTGGTCTGGATGGAGAGGAAATGAAACTTCAGAGGAAAGCGATGTACCCCACTTCTGGGGCGTTTACTGCCCGTAACCAGTCCTCTTGTTGTTTTATTTCAGCCATCTGACTCTCCTGAAATCCTGTGAAACTTTCATGTAACTGGCATTTCTTGGTTACTGCATTTTTAGAAGAAATTATTGAAGAGCCTGTCAGCCGTATCCCTCTTTGCTTTCCTGTAGAAAGCTCTTTGCTATTTCAAGTTCTTCCTTCTCAAAAAGGTCACCTGTCCCTGAGGAGTAAAGGCTTTGCTCCAGTTTCTTCTGGTTGCTGCTGTGTCAGGTGGCCCTTCTGCGTTATTATGGGAATTTCAGACATTTGTCGCTTGAAATGTGGATTTTCCTTTATCCTCAATGTGCGGTTGTTTTGGGGACTGAGGTTTTGTCTCGCTGCTGTTGGTGGAGCTGAAGCAGCCTTACAGGACGCTAAACCCTGTGCGTGGGTGCTCTGTGCCCTGCACGGGAGCTGGCGGGGAGCTTTGTCCCACCTTTTTCCCCAGCTGTGAAACAAAGCACTGTGAATGCAAAGGGTTATTTAAGAGCACGGGAAGTACGGTTGCTCTTACACTCTGTCCTCTGGCTGGAGTGAGACAGGAACATTTTTTTGCATTGTGTCCGCTGGCACAGAATTTGCACTTTTCGCAGCGGAGCTGGAACTGAAGGATGGACAGGCAGGTTTTTCTTCTGGCCACGAGTCCACCTAGAAATGGTGTTAGTGTTACTTTAGATTTGGATTTCTGTTGTTCTTTGCATTTTGTTGTCCCTCTTCAAAAGGGTCCAGAGGAAGCCCCAGAGATGCTGGGAGGGCTGGAGCCCCTCTGCTGTGAGGACAGGCTGAGAGAGCTGGGGGGGTTCAGCCTGGAGAAGAGAAGGCTCCGGGGAGACCTTCCAGCCCCTTCCAGTCCCTAAAGGGGCTCCAGGAAAGCTGGGGAGGGACTCTGGATCAGGGAGGGGAGCCACGGGACGAGGGGGAACGGTTTTACACTGAAAGAGGGGAGATTTAGATGAGATATTGGGAAGAAATTGTTTGCTGTGAGGGGGGTGAGCCCCTGGCCCAGGTTGCCCAGAGAAGCTGTGGCTGCCCCATCCCTGGAGGGGTTCAAGGCCAGGTTGGACGGGGCTTGGAGCAACCTGGGCTGGTGGGAGATGTCCCTGCCCAGGGCAGGGGGTTGGAACTAGAGGATCTTTAAGGTCCCTTCTAACCTAAACCATTCTGTGATTCTGGAGGGGTTTTGGCTCTTTCTACCCCAAAGAAGAGAGACTTGTGGCTGATGTTCGAAGTCTAAACCCAGCTGCAATGTGAAATGCAGATTTGTAGCTCTGCTCCTTGAGCATCCCTGCATGTCGGAAGCAACGATTAGTGCTTCTGGTACAAACTTTCTTCCAAGTGCCTTTGCCAAATAGTCTTATTATTCTCTCTGTAGTGGTTTGTGAGGCCTGATCGATGATACAGAGCGCTTTATTGCATGTTTGTCTCTTCACAGCCCAGTGAGTTACTGCGCAGCATCGGAGCCCAAGTAACTGTCATGCGTGTGCTTGCACCGCAGCTGCTGTGAATTTAGATGTACTAATTTAAATCTCTTTCATTGAAATTTAAGCTAATGTTGCATGTTTTCCTAATGCAGAAATAAAGGGTCAGGTACATGATTGTGCTGCTGTGCTTTAACAATGTCCCCTGTGTCATCTGTTCTGCAGCAGAGCTTTGCGCAGTCTTAATTCCCAGCAAATGCAATATAAAATGCAATGGCTTTAATCTCCTTGGAAGTCAGGCAAGTCTAGATACAGCATTTAGCGTTCTGTAGCGTTCCCAGATGCAGGGATATTTTTTCCAGACCTCCGTCCAAGCTGGACAGCTGATTTACAGACTTGGAGGAGTCTTCCAGCCTCTATCTCCAAACTTTGTGGGTCCCTGCCAGATGGCAGCGTATTTAAATGGCTCGAAAATGGCTTTTTCTTTGTTTCAAAGCAAAAGAGTCTTCAATGAGGTGGAGCATGCCTGTGAATCAGTATGGTAATTGCCCACAATGAAAATCAAAAGTACTTGGAAGACTGACTGCTCTGGCTGACCAGACAGAAACGGGCACGGAGATGTCTGGTGGTGGGAGGCGGAGAAGAGCAACGCTTTCGGGAACGTCCATATGTTCCGCGCGAGGGAGGACAGTGCTATTTGCTCCTCCGCCTCCGCGGCTCTGCTGATCCCTTGCTCCTCCACCTGCTCGTGCTGTCCATGGGGATGGTGACCATGGGCTCAGCAGGCAGGTGAAGGACAAGTTAGGTGTGCTGAGGACCTGGGGGGTTAAGGATGAGCGGGTGCTGGTGGGGGTGGAAGGTGCAGAGGTGTCCTGCTTCCTCCCGTGTTTTTTACAGCTGTGCTTCAGAAAGGAGGAGTGGATTTTCCAAGGCGTCCGATGGCATGTCTAGCATGTTAGTGGAGGAGCCAAGAACATCAGCGTCTTCCAGGTGTGTTTGTGGCTTAGGTGGAGTTTTACCAGATCTCAGAACTGCCCCTTCCCTTTTCTAGGGTCTGTTGGCTGCAAAACTGCCTCCCACTGCGACGCGCGGTTGTGAGCGGCGATCTCGGGCGCTGTGAAGCGGGCGTTCGCTTCGGGTGTCTGTTCTGACTAATGCACAGCATTGATTGCTCCCAGCTGCACCAGCCCAAATTGACAATCTTGGATTTTGTTGTTTCCCAGAATAGCAGATTTTTACTGTTGGGACTGCTGCAGTAGTGAGCTTGTCCTGAACTCTTCCCGGCTGCCTGAGTAACACTCAGCGATTTTTGAAGTACTGCGGCTGCTGGCCTGACACGGGCAGGGACCTCGAGGGCTGCAGCAAATCTTGGTGTGTTTAAAACTCCTTTTTCCTACAGCCCTTCCTACAGTGGAGAGAACAAACCTGGATGTGTCAGACGGGTTCGAGTTCCTGGTTAGTCACTGCTGTGATGCTGCAGCAAATTCCTGTATGTTTTTGCAAATTGTTTTCCCTCTTCCCCTGAGTTGAGATTAAGCTGGGTGTTTAAAGGCTTTTTCTTTTTCCCACTCCTCCGTGGTGTGGTGTACAGGGGTTGGAAATTACGTGTAAATTCACTGAAGTCCTAACACAAATTTTCATGAAGAATTAAAGAATCCAAGTGGACGTATTTAAACTCTGGAGATCTTTCTTATTGTGATGCAAATGTTGAGGGGGATATTTGTTACCTTAACCGTCAAGATGTGATATGCAAATAGAAAACAAGCTCTTATTTTCCTTGTTAAATTTAAATTGAATGAGAAGACACACTCTCTGCTCCTACCTTCTTCCTGGTAAGTTTAGTGGAGAGAGGAATTGTGGTGAAATTGTATTTTTATGAGGCGTCTGGCTAGATCCATATCAATTCAGGCACTCTTTTTGAAATTCCCTTTACTCTCAGGATAGTGCAGCTCCTACAACAGTTAGAGTACCACACTGTCTCGTTCAGGGCCACCTTGGTCTGTATTTTACGGGCTCGGGTACGCTGTTACCTCCTTGATCCCATTTGGGAGGTGAAACCCCTCCGTGCATTGGCGTGCGTGCTTTCTCCAAGCCCTTCCTTGAGCAAAACACCCCAGTTTCCCCCTCTCCTCGCTCTCAGCTTTTCTCTCTCCTCCCTAAACTTGATGCGGGGAAGGAGCGAGGCGTGTTGATAATTTGGATTATGCAGCTAAGTGGCTGGAGCGTGGCTGGCTGTCTCCTCCCCTTCCTGAGCTTCGGCCCTAGCCAGCTCGGCTCTGGAATGACAGGCATTCCTGCGTGAAGGGAGCTGGCACGGACGCCTATTTATGAGAATCAAGTGCCCAACCATGGGGTACGGGGAGAACAGGACCTGCGCCGGACCGTCGGACACCCATGCCGTCGCCTGAGAGTTGGCAGCTGCCTCACTCGCCGGGCTCTTTCCCAGTCCGAAGCGTGGATTTATCATTTTAAAGGACTAAAGTGCTCTCTCAGGGTAGACTTTTTTTTTTTTTTCCCCCCTCTCCCCCTCCCGCCTCCTCCTGGGGAGCTGCTTAGAAAAGAATCTAATGGGGCAGCCGCACTTCTCGAGACCGGTAAATCCAGCTGCTTTTGGTGAGTAATGGAGGGCAAGGGAGACGGAGGAAACTTTGGGGCTGCGGCGGGGCAGGATTGCAGGTGAAACGGAGGAGTCGGGAGGAGTGGAATGCGGGGCTTGTGTAACCTGCGCCCGGCTTGGGAACTGGGAAGAGAAACCAGAGAAATAACTCCCATTTCCTTCCTTTTTCTTACTCATGTCACATGCACTCACAGTGTAACACGTTCTGCTGATCTTTGGACATTCTCTGAGCTGCAGTTTTTAGGGATAGCCTCTGTCTTGCATGGCCAGGTTGAGGGGACGCAAGCTTTGCAAAGCGCTTGGACAGCGGTAAAACTCACCGGAGTGGGGTAGGAGCCATCCCTGATAGTCTGCCTGGACCAAAGCTGCCCAAAATCACCTCCTCGTGCGGGATGTCACCCAGCTTTTTGGGGCAGCTATGGTAGTTTTTGGGGTGAGAAGGGGCTTGGCAGATATCTTCCTGCTTGTTTTCTCTCTCTACTCTGCGAGGTGTCTGAGGAACTGGCAGGCTGTATAAACACAACCTTGCTTTAAGTCCTGGAAGTAGCACCACTTCCAGAGCGCCGTGTGGAGCTCAGTGGTATTTCCAGGTCTCTGTCTTGGGTGCTGTTCCCAGCGCTGGGACTGCCGTGCCCTGACTATAAGAGGGGACTTCACACATCTCGCTCTTCCCTTTTATCTCATTCCACCTCGCTGTCAGCTGTCTGGGCTGAGTTGCCCACTCTCATCTGTAAAGTGGAATTATCTGATTTTTAGAGAAACACTTGACATCTGCACATGGAGAGCTCCCTGAGATACAGAGTATTACTTTTTCATTCTTTTTCACTTTTACAACTTTGAACCTACCAAGTATTTTTAGGGCTTGGATTAAACTAGTGATTCTCTCTTCCCCACCCCGAGTTCACTCCAGCTTGTCTTGTTCAAGAGCCGCTAAAAATAAGTGGTATTGACAGAGTGGAAGGGAGAAGTAGGACTTCAGTCTTCTTCGTAGCGTCGATGGAGATTAACAGCATCTTCTCCTTGGATTTATGTGCTGTTAGAAACCGACCTGTTCAGTCTTGGGCTCTTTCTCTCATCAAGCACTGGAGACGGTGGTAATTTTTAGGGGAGCGGGCTCACTTGGTGTAATGGCATTGTCCTTTGCCGGAGAGCGGAGGCCAGCAGACCTGGTGTTTCCTCAACTGGTCATTTGCTATCTGCAGTCTTTTCTGATGGCACAGCTTGTGTAGCTCCTACTGAATAAAATGTGGACTTGAGGAGATGGTTCTTGCATTAACTTTGGTAGGATGCTGTTGAAAATAAGTCTAGTGAAGATTATAGTGATTAGAAACGTACAAAAAACAGGGAAATCAAGGGCTGGGACTATTTGAGGCTGTTTTGTGACAGTCTTTTATTGCTTTAAGGTCAGGATTCACGTCTCTCCTGGACCATTCAGGAAATGCAGATGAAGTTTTTAAAGCTGTTATAGGAAGCTAGAAACATTTACCTAAAGTGCTTTTTTTTTGATACTTTAACCTTAACAGCATTTCCCTCAAAAGACTCTTTGTTTGCTTTTTTTTTTTTTAAAGTTGTAGCTGTTTGTTTGAAAGCTTTTTTTGGATTCTCAACTGCTCTGCCCGGCACAACAAAGCCAAAGAGGAGGGAGCTGAATTATTCTCTGCTCTGTGCATCAACAGTGTTTTGGCAACGGGAGGGTTTGTTGCGGTCCCACAGCGTGAGCCGGTGAGGATCCCGCGCAGGCTCGGTGTCGCGAGGCAGTCGCTCCCGCTGTCGCCTTAGGTCCAGGCTGTACCGCAAAATATGCCAAAGCTGCCAAACGTCGGGTGTCTTAATGAGAAGCCACGTTCTCAGCAGGAGTTTCCCCATGCACCTTCTGGGGCTTTTGTGATAGCAGAACTTCAGGTGTGTGCGTAACTTAGGAAAATAAAGGTGATTAAGCAGAAGTGTTCCAAGTTGCTGCCGTGGCATCAAAGCGCCTAATTTGAGTGCTTTTTAGCTCTCAGCTAAGCGTTTACACTGCGTTTTGCTGGAGCGTAGTCTCGCTGCTGCAGTTCTGTCTGTCTGCGAGCCTTGGGGCTATGACTGTGAGACAGAAATGCCCGGTGAGCTCCTCAGGAACAGAAACTCCTGGGATTTGTGGAAATCCTGTAGTAAGTACTACGATAAGAGCTGGATCAGGTTCTGAGTGAGCTGGGGTTTGCAGATGGAAAGAATCTGGCTCAAGCTCATGATTTACGCGCTGTGCAAGCCCCGTGTCAAAGCAACATACTGAGGCTTTCTTGATTCCTTTGGGACGGTGTCTCTTAATGAAGATCAAATTTAACAGATCTTACACGTCTGAAAAGGACTGGGGCAAAGAGCCTGTTGTGGTGCAGGCAGTGCTGAGACCCATCTTCTTTTGGAGCTAGTTTGCTCCACCAACTCTTGGATGCCTGCAGAGATATTTCGGGGAGAAAAGCAGCGTATTCTCAGTCTTTTCTGAACAACTTCAGTCTGCAGTCCTGTCCTGGGGCTCCTGACCCTTCGTCCTTAAAGGGTTGTGCCGCTTTCTTCATGAACACTGGAAAGCAGTAGTTTCCCTCCCAGGCATATAGCAATATAATACGAATTGTCAGCATCTGGGATGCAATTCTTTGATTTCTTCACAGCCTTCAGCCTTGCTTTGTTAGGGTCTTGAACTTGAAGCTTGAAGTGATTTTTTTAGCTTATGTAATGGTGTGCCAGTTAAAAACAAAATAAAACTTCTCCATAGCCGTGCTGGCTTTTGATGGTGTGGGGCCCGAGTTAAAATGGTTTAAAAATTCACCAGGACTAATCCTGTGATGATCTACACTGGATGCAACCTGGGTTTAATTTTTGTTTTTTAATACTGTGCATCAGAGGTGCCACTCTCTGTTGCAGGGATCTTCCCTGTGAGAGGTGATCCTTCGTGAAATAAACGCTTTTTTGTTTATTCACGTTGGTACCTGAAGTCTCCACCGTGCCTTTTTCAAGGCTGGTGGTGCATTGCTGTACGAAAGGGTATTCTGGGGCTTGATCTCTGAAGATGGGGGTTAACTGTCTTTGCTCACGTGATGGCTTTTCCTCCCTCGGACCACGGTGTGAGCATTAAAGCATTACATTTATAAGCTGGTATTTCCTAAAGGTCGGCTAGATGGCCGCTTGCTGTTGCGAGTGTCCCGTGTGGATGGCGATGATGTGAACACGTGTGGTATTTTTAATTGACCCCGCGGATCCTGGCTCTGCGGGTTTGAGCCATTGAGAGCGGCGGTAGAAGTGAAAGCTTTAGCCTCTTTAATAGGAATGACAGCCCCAAGCCTGAGGAAAGCTTTGGGAGATGATGACACATGCAGCACCGCAGCCGCTTGCCGACTGCGTGATGAGCTCGGAGACCAACTGCCAGTCTCCGGCTTCTTCCACTGAAATGGTTTCTCTTCTCTGGGGGGAAAAAAACCCCAAACATTACAGCTCAACACCACCCGTGTTGTTGCACAACGGTTTGCACCTAACACAAGGTGCAGTGGGAGAAGAGCGTTTTCCGTCTGCGTTTTAACGGCAAGAGTTGAGTTAAATGTGTGTAGCTGTCTGCAGGGGGAGGGTTTGAAGGACCAGCTGGCCAGGCGTACTGGTGGAGAACCGCATCCCTGGCTGCTTGGCGCTGCTGGAGCTTTCTGCCGCCTTGTGTCTCCGGGCTGTGCCAATTTTGTGACGTTTCCCTAGACTATTTCAGTCTAAACATTTTGGGTTAACACAAAATCTGCTGTTTCAACAGCTCAAATTCACCTGCTTGTTTTGATGGAACAGGATCAGGGCGTCTTAAGTGTTTTAGAGAGAAGATCTGAAATGGCAGCAGGCTCTGGTGGGGATGCCAGGGCATCGCTTCCTCCCCAGGGCAGCTGGGTCCTAGGGGTCTGTCCGAGGTTGGGCGCTCCAGGACATCTCCAGGAGAAGCACCCACACTCGCCTAGGACGATGTGCTGAGGTTGGAGTAGATCTTTTATTCTGGAGTTGTTCTCAACCAGGGCTCTGGTGCAGGTCGTGGCGTTAAGCATGGCGTGCTGGTGCCAGGGTGGGCTCTGCGGCGGGGCCCTCCCTGCTTCAGGGTCACTTCTCTGAAGTGGGTAATTCATGGAGTTCTTGCAGAAAGGTTAAACAAGGTCGTGCTTTGGCACGGGGACACAACAGAGACCTGCTTTATTGGTAAGCTCTTGACCTTCTAATGAGGACTCTGCTGGGTTCACCTAGGCCTGTGTGACCTCGTTTATCCTTTTCCATAGATTTTAAATGGGTTTTCCAGCCTGGCACCGCAGTTCAGGTGAGGCCGTTCTCTTGGACACGGACTTGCTATGCAGGTAAGCAGCCTTGGTGCCAAGCAAGGGACAGGTCGGGCGAGGGCATCAGCTTCCTGATGCTTCTCACCCTTCCCTTCAAGTCCAGTTCCTCTTTTTTTTTCCCCCTGTTCCATTCCCCAAGCACTGCACTCTGGTTCCTTAGCAGTTTCCCAGTGCATGACTGGGGTAAGGAGGGGTTTCTGCCTTGTCTTGCAAAGCAGCTTTGGGACCCTCCTGTACCTTGTAGAGCAGAACAAGAGGAGGCACAGAGAATCCACCTTGCTGCTCCCTTTGCAGTGAAGGCAACTTGGGCCAGAAATGTCCTCGCTGCACCGTTTCATGGAAGTTTGAGCTGGAAATGGGCTGTGAATGGAAGGGAAGGTCCTTTTTCAAGGGAGTATGAGCACTATCTAATGTGAACAATCACTGAACAATGAGGTTATTTAAAACACAGATCAGTAAAGCACACCTACAGCTGCAGATCCGCCCGCTAATTAGCAGTAAATGCAATTCATAATTGCATCACAACAGGCTATTTTAAATGTCTGTGTCCGTCTGGTAATTAGGGATGGTAAAAGGAAGAGTGCTGTGGAAGGGATCCAGGCACTGCAAGCTCTCCTGTGAGCAGCCTGCGCTGCAGAACTGGACAGAACGAATCCCACTGTGCGTCTGGGAGGGAAATCGCTTTCATGGCGTCGGTATCACCCTGTCTTGAGATGTTCACGCCGTTTAGCAACGTGTATTGAGTTTTATTCTACACAGAGCAAAAGGGGTGGTGAAAATTATTTGGATTGCGCTTTTATGCCGTGAAGGGATACGTCGTTTGCCTGCCTCCCCCTCTTCCATCGCTGTTTTTAGGCAAGGAACTGATTATAAAACATCAAAACCGAGTTTTTTCACGTTGGACGAGACCTGATGCGCAGCGCAAGCCTACGAGCAGTCGGTGGCATGGCGGATGGAGTGGCGTGGCAGAGAAGCCCGAACCGAGTTATTCGATATCGATGCTGAATGTCATTGTGAAACCTAGCTTTTGTATTAACCTGCGTGATTGCAATTAGTGGCAGTGAGGCACCTGGTGTGAAACTCCACCCTGAGATGGTATTTGATTTGACAGCCAGACCTGGACTGCGGGAGCTGCTGAAAGAGCTTCATCCGCCTGGAGTAAAACTCGCGCGTGGGCTCTCCCCCACCCTCCCCGCTTTCAGCTGCTCCTGCGTTGGGGGTATCGTGTGTCTCCTGCAGTTTCGGCTCATCCTTTCACGTCCGCTCTTCCTCCCTGGCTGCTCGGAGGCGACTGTGGCAGGGGAACGCTTGTCACTCTCCCTTTAATTGGAAATGGAGACATCGCAGCTTGATGAGGTCTCCGGTCATTAATCCGCGGACCTGATGGTTGAGTTTTCTTTTAATAACTTATTTTGCTTAGTGCAGCACTCTTGACACCTTGGGTGGCAGAGAGCACATAAGTTACATTCCTCAGAGCAATTCAAGGAAGGGATATATATGAAGTGAGCTTGGTATGACTGCCTTCAGCGCTGTTCCTGCTCCTGGGGAAGGTGAGGGAAATGCCTTTGCCTGGCATTTGGGATCCAAATTCAGTCCACAGCTTGTGCCTGGCAAACGGTCCTGCCTGGTAAACTTTGGGAACGCTCTATTGAACAAAGTGAATACTGCTTTTTAAAATTACACGTACAACTCCAGGGCTAATGTTCTAGTCTCTGAAGAAAGTGCCTCTAAACATCCAGACAATTTCTCTTGGGTTTCTGGGAGCTTGAAATGCCACTGTTTTTGTCCCCACTTCCTCCCTCCCTCCCGGCAGAAAATCACAGAACAGAGCCGCAGAAAATCACAGATCGGTGCTGACATCTTGTATGTTACTTTCCACCCAATTTCTCTCCTGTTATGAAGCCAGATTTTTTTTTTTAAGAAGCAGTTCAGATGCTGAATTGATCTTGCTTTTTCCAATAACTGTTGGCTGGCATCAGCTTTTCTCTGGTTCTGAGTGAGCTTTCTGTTAGGTGGCTGATTTAAAAAAAAAAAAACAACAAAAAAAAAAAACAAAAAAAAAAAACCAAAAAAACCCAAAACAATCAAACAGAAAAACCCCATCAACCACCACTGTGTGAAATCTGGAGTCCCTGGCTGCTCTGAGACGACTGTGGCGGGGGAATGCTTGTCACTCTCCCTCTAATTGGAGCGAGAGGAGAGAAACCTGGACAGAGCTGGAAGGGTCCTGCATTTTTAGGTAAAGTCTGAAATGGCCACAATTAGCTTTTTTCTTCCTGCTGGTTAGCATGGTGGTACTTTCTTGCCACTTCAGCCTCTCGGTAAACCGGAGTCCAGGGCTGGTTTTCCTCGTCCTCCGTCATTTGGTGAAAGATGGCACTTCTCGTATGTGATCTAGATCCTCCTGCTGAGATACCCTCCGGTTTCCCTTGTGCTGCTAGCGTGGCCTCTGCTCTTCTCTTCCCTATTACTCAGTGATTTTTCCATTTCACTTGTGCTCAGACTGAAAGATTGGGGTCTGTCAGTCCTGGGGTGTTGCACAGTGATGGCCTGTCCCCAGCCCAGACGGCTGCTTGGGAGCCTGTGGCTGGGGCTCCCTGTGCTTGACGCTTCCCGGGGTCTGAAATCTCCATGCTGGGAACCAGTACAGGGTTGCAGGTAGAGCTCCACCAAACAACTCATTTTTTTTCTGTTTGGGTTTGTTGTGGTGGTTGTTCCCCCCCCTGTCCTGAATCTGCTCTTCCCTATGTTGACAGGAATCTGCTTTCTCACATCTGTGTCTGTATCCTTGGTGGATATTTGTAGGATATAGCAGATACGTTATTAGCTCTTTGTCCTATGTGCAAAATGGCTTTCCCCTAAAATTCCTTTCCCAGTCTCTTTGCCTCAGGAGATGGGATTTTTGGCTGAACTTTCTGCATGGCCTACGGGGTATTGTCTTTTCTGCAGGCGCGTCATACAGACTTGTCTGAAGTTGACGAAAAGGTCTTTTGTGATCCCAGAAGGCTCGCAAACTCCAGAAGGTTTGACTCGGAGGCTCAAAAATAAGACGCGCAAGTGCAATTTGTAACACGGCACCTCGGCCTGCGGTATGCGGTGTTTGGCAGGAGCGCGTCGTAGGGCTGTAGGAAATCTCGAGGCTCTGTTCTCGATATTGCGTGTTTTCACGGAGCTCTGCGACGCAGCTTGGGTGCTCCTGTCTTTTGCAGCGCTGAAGCCAAGGGATTCTCGGTCTGTAAATTCAGACCGCGAAGCAGGCCACCAGCTGGCTTCACTTAGGTTGTGTGCGCTCTGATTTTTTATTTTTTTGCAGGCATTGCTAGATTCTGCTGATTGTAAGTGTTCCCTTATGTTTCATCAAATTCCCAGAAAGCAGCCGCACCAGGCAAGCCAGAACTGACAGTCACCAGCTTAGCGTTTCACGTTCTCGTTCTGCGTCCCAGGTTGTTTCTTTTTGAGCTTTTTTTTTTTGTTGCAGCAAGTTGGGGGGTTTTTTGCCTGTCCCTTCCCGCCTCCGTGTCCTTCTTGTGGTGTTCTCCAGAGACATTGAGTACAGTAGGTGGAGCGCGGGCTTGCATTGTGTTGCTTTCCTGTGTAGTTGTTGCTCTTGGCCAGCTTTGCCGGCCTTATTTATAGAGGGGAAGAATCGGAGAGGCGAAGTTCTAGCACATGCAGCTGTTGTAATGGGGCTGGTAGTTTCAGTGTGCGTAGACAGTCATGAAAAGTCGTCTCTGCAGTCTGGAAGGTATTTGTGTTCATGTAATTACTTGCGTCTAGCACCAGTTGCTTCCAACTGAGGTTGAGAAGCTGCAGCAAAGTGACTTGTGTTCCTCGGGCGAAGCTGCGGCACCGCAAATTTAAACTAATCCCTGTTTCATTGGAAAGCCTCTTATCAGTTACCCTTTGCACTGTTAACATCGGAAACCCCACTCTCGTCTCTCCCCAAGCTAACGTGAAATGCTGACGGGTTACGTGAAGGCATGGAGTCTTGCTACCTTCTTTGCATGAACGTGCGCCACCGTTTCCCAGTGTACAAGGGGCAGGCTGGGGGGAGATGGCAGCAGCTCTCTGCGGCACAAAGGTGACTTCTTTATTGTTTTCCGTGCAGCCGAAGAAGTGGATCACCCCCCGAGTGATGCCAGCATGGGGGTAGACGTTTTGGAAGCGGGTGACACCACACCTCCTACAAAGAGGAAAAGCAAGTTCTCAAGCTTTGGCAAGATCTTCAAACCCTGGAAGTGGAGGAAAAAGAAAAGCAGTGACAAATTTAAGGAGACTTCGGAAGGTAGAGTAATCGGGGCTGGGTGGGAGTCCCTTCCTCTGCTTGGGAAACCTGCCATTAGCCACCTGGCTAGTGAGAAGGGCTTGCTGTCACAAGCCTGAGTGCTGACACGTGTAAGAACCAAAATGTGACTTTGGTCATGGGCTGGCACCTGCAGTCTCTCCAGAAACACCTTGCCGTGGAGCAGTAGTTTCAGACAAACAAATTCCTTTCTTGCGAGGAACCTCCCCAAGCAGCTGTGGGGAGGGAGGGTTTGCTCCACGATCACCAATCTAGTGTGAAGCACAGGCCTGAACATGCAGTTCCCTCCTCCCTCCTCTTAATCCACACAAAAACAGTGAAATTTGAAGCCCTTTTATTTCCTCCAGGGGATCCCTTTAAAAAAATAGTATCTTCTTGAACTTCTACCTTACCCTGTTTTCTGAGTGCTTTTTTTCAATTTAATATCAGTTTTAGAACGAAAGATTTCTATGCGAAAGCCAAGAGAGGAGCTGGTAAAAAGAGGGGTTCTGTTGGAAGACCCTGAGCAGGGTGAGTCTGCAAATGAACTTCTCCTCCTCCTCCTGTCTGTGTTCTGTGTAGCTGATCATCCTCTGGCAAAACCTCACCCTTGCAGCCATTTGGCTTTTTGGGAGACAAATTTGATGGCTCTTTGCTAAAGTAGTTCCTGTCTGTTTGTCTTGCCCTCTTCAATATCCTCTCTCGTCTGACTTTTGCACCTGGCAAGGAAGGCAGCCCGCTCAGTTAGGAAGATGTTGCTAAGAAGGAGCGATGCCTGTCCTAGACATCTTCCTGTCTGCTGCCAGTGGGGAGGGAAGGGGTGTTCTCTGTGTCACTTCCTATCCCGTCCTCCTTGTCCGTGTCCCTCTCCAGCCACCTTGTCTTGTCCTGCTACGCTCCTCTGTCACACTTGCACTCGCCATCTCCAGCTCCGGACTGTGCTGCCACCATTGCAGGAGAGGCGCTGACCTCGGAGCTGAGGTTCGAAAGCCTTAGGCTTGGAAAAAGAAACCAATTGTTAATTTTGGAGCTGCCTGGGTAGGGGCATTTCCTTAAAGAGTTATAGGTGAGATGCTTCATGGTGTGGTGTCATAGTTAGTCATGCCCTGCTGTCAAAGTTGTCTTATCTCTTCTGTCGTCCCCGATGCCTCTGAGTTGGGGCCATCCTGCTAAAATAGCTCTTCAGGCAGATCACTTCACCGTCTAGTCACCTGGCGGCGTGTTGGGTGACGTGGGTACCAGGGGAGGGGCCAGGAACGTGTGGTGGGAGAGCAGCCCACCCGTCTGGGTGGCAGCCTGGTCTTTGGCTTAGGGCGATGTAAAATTGCACCCCCAAGAGGCGTTCTGCAGAGGCAGCCTTCACCTCGTGCAAATTGCAGGGTTCTTGTAAGAAAGATGTAAAAGTGGAAAAGTAGAGGTGGAAAAGTGGAGGTGCAAAAGTGGTTTTCAGACCAAACCACTGAAACCAAAACTGAGAGGAAAAGTCTTAACGCAGTTGTTCGCAGCTATACTGTAATGAAAGCCATCTACAGCTACCCAAGGGTGTAAATGGTGGGCTGGAGGAAGAGTTCACTGGGGTACAGAAGTGCATGAGGTCACAGGATGAAACTGTGGAAGAGAGATCAAAGGCTTTGGGTAACAAACTTCCAAGCAGAGATGACAGAGGAGAGATCTTCCAAACTGTAAGGGTGTAACAGGAGCGTGGCAGAGAGATGGAATTATTTTCTGCTTTGAGTCATCTGATCTGGCTTAAGAAACAGAAGATGGCTGTAATCTGGACAAAGCGCAAACCCAAGGTACGAGGGAGCAGTCAGTATTGTCAGGAGGGTTAGATTAGAAAGCGCATTATCTTAATCCCTTCTCTGAGTTTAAGACACTTGGGCAGTCATGAGATGGTGGTGGTAGGTTATTGTATTTGCTTGCAATTTTAAAACTTACAAGGTCAGTTAATTTTCTTAGGCAAGTTCTTAAGGGGGGAAAGAAAGCTGGAAACCCTTTGAGAGGAGTGAGCGAGGAGGTGGCGCAGAGGTGTAGCGGGTGCTTTCGAACCCGGGGCAGCCGGGAGAGGAGACCCTGCTGCTCTCTGGGCTGGTGGTCAGCAGGTTGTGCTGGGCTCACAGCAAGAAAAGATGATCGCGTTGGACTGTGACCTTGGATAAGGTCACTGGAACTGAACTCGAGAGTAATGTGGTGTGAGGAGGCCAGCAGGAGCATTCTGCGTGTGCCAGAGAAGGGCATGCAAGGTTTTGAATGATCAGGAAAGCTAGATCGTACTGTTCCTGTCTCCTTGCTGAAAACTCCAGCTAGCCAGAGGCGATTGCTGCCACAAAAAGCCCCGGCTTATCTCTTGAGTTTCAGCCCTGGCTGGGGAGGAAACTCCCTTTTATTGCTGTCTGCGCTTCCTGCGTTGCGGGGAAGGGCGGCAAAGCAAGCGAGGCAGTGCTGTCTTCCAGCTCCTCTCAGGAGCCAAGGCTATTTTTTTTTCAGAAAAGAAATCATGGAAAACTTTTGGCTTCTTGGGATCTTTGCTTTCAGCTTCTGAATAACACCAGGTTAGGGAAGGGGAGGGTAGTACCTTGGCGGGAGAGGAGGGGAGAGGAGAGGTAAAGGCGGCAGTGGAATAAATCAACAAAAATCAGAGCAACAGAGCATGGTGGGGTCTGACACCTGGGGGGCCCATCATACCATGCACTGCAGTTGCTTGAGAGATGGTAGCCTGGAAATGCTAAGGATTTTTAATCAAATTGGGGATGTATCAAGTTTTCTTGAGTCAGAAAGCAGTCAAAATGGGTCCCTTTAGAGTGGATGCTAACTCTGATTTGGGGAATAGTATTACGAAGAGTTTGTTCTGTCAGGGCAATTAGAGGCAGAGAGTGGTTGAGTATTTCCTCATTGTGACTAGGGCTTTAAGTGCTCTCAAAAGCACGGGTGGAAAAGAGGGATAGTGGTTTTTTTCCGAAAAGAGATCTTCAAACGTTTGGGAAACTCCATCTGTAAAAGTAGAAATAGTCAAGATGAGCTACATCAGATTCTGGACATGTATCCCTACCTCCAATTAAAACAAAGGTAAAAAAGTGAGGAAATATACCTTGCTGTGGGACGTTTTGATTAGAGCAGTGGTTTTTATGCCAAATTCAGGGTAGAAACAGAAAGAAAGGAGAGGTGTTTAAACTGATGTTAAGACTTTACCAAAACCTAATAGTGCACATCCAGTAGATTACTTGGCCAGTGTTGGGGTTTGTATTGCAGCAGAGAATTTGTGAATACTCTGTAACGGTGGGTAGATACAGAAGCTGCTAGAGGCTTTTGACTGCGATTGCAACTTCCTCGGGCTGTGGCACAGCGTTGGGCATACTCCCCTTTAACGCAGTAGCATTCTTTCTAAACAAGGTGGTAGATTGAGGCTGCTGAAGAAGAAAAACGCTTGATGGGATACAGGACTGTACTGTTCTGCTTGTTGCTAATGAAATCAAGGGCTCTCAGCTTCAGCTAGCTGGTGTTGCCGCGCTCTCCTCTGCAGAAGGTAGACCGAAGACCAGCTGTTTCGGAAGCCAGAGAGAAGCTGATGCGGATCGATGGCAGTTCAGTCAGCTCAGCCATGTCTCCTCTGTCTCCTGCTTTCTGAGTGTTCTTCTGTTTGCTTCTCTCCCCTCCCGTCCCCTTGCAGATGCTGAAGAACCAGACAAGCTCAACCTGCCTGCACTGAAGAACGGCCACACAGTCCCGATCGGTGGTCCTGGTGTTTGTAACCTGGCCAGCCAGGAGGAAGAGGCCACAAAGCCATCCAGCCTTAGGAAGATTGTTCCAGCTGAGGAACCAAAGAAAAGGCAGGGTAAGAACCCAGATGTGTACAAAATTGGTCGCTTCACGTTCTCCCAGGACCAGTTTTGGATTCTCTTCTGATTCTACCCACCCCACTCTGGGCCTCCCAGTCTCTTAAACCGAGGTGTCTCACTTTTCAGGCTCATCCAGCAGCCACTCTGGGCCTGAACCGGAACCACCTCAGGAGCCACATGTTCCCAGGCAGCCTCTGCTTCCTCCAAAAAGACCTCCCTCCACTTCTCAGGAGGCAAACGAAGCGCAGGCAAAGGATCCAATGCCTGTCAGCAGCGCTGCAAAAACTGCACCCTCCACCACAGCCCCTGTTGTGGCAAAGACAGTCAATTCCACAGCTGCCCCTTCCCCAGCCCCCAGGACTCTGCCCCCAGCTCTTGCCAGTGCCAACACTACTGCTCCCACGAGTACAACCAGTACAGCTCCTGCCAAACAGCCGCCCGTCCCTCCTCCCAAACCTGTCAACAGAAATAGCAACTCAGTAATAGGTAAGTGCCTCTGTAAGCCGTTTTTTTGTACCTTGGGTACCCTTCATAAGGGACAATTTTTAGTATGATGTAGCACATGTTGTATAATGAACGTCTGACCATCTTCCCTGAATACAGTCCAGTTTGGACTCAGAAGATCTGCCAGGGCACACGTGTGCTGAAACAGTGTCATTACTGGAGTCTTCTGCCGTAAACCATCCAATCTGTCAGACGTGCGTGTTTCCAACAGCTACCTGCAGGAGGGAAACTCTGCCTGCTTTTGGCAGGAGGCGGGATGGCACAAGGAGAGGGGATGGCATTTCTCTGTCAGCCATAAGACAGTGTCTTTGAGTGTTGATGATGCACTGAGGGATGGGTTTCAGCTATGGGCAGCCAGGATTGGTGGATGGTGTATGAGATTTTTTGCTTTGCTTTATGGTCAGTGAGAACTGATACTTTGAGATGGTCTTTGCAAAAAGCAAAACCAAAAAATCCACATCACACCAAACAAGGTCTGTTATGGCTGTCGTTGCTGGGCCATGTGGTTTCCATTTTGGGCAGAGAGGCCAGCAGCTGGCAGGGGTAATTCAGACTTCTCTGGTTATACTCAGGCACCTTCCCTAAGGTCTGTAGCCAGCGTATTGCCATATTAGTCTTGTCCTGAAGTCTTGTCCCGTGGATAAATCAGCTCAACTGTAATTTGAGCTGAGTCTTCCCACTTAAAGAATTAAATGTCTTTATCTCTGTAACTTTTTTAAGCAGAAGTTCTGCAGAGCATTTCTTAAAGCTGAATGAGCCCTTACTCTCTTTAGGAATTTTAGATGTCTTAAAGATGCAACACTGCTGGAGTAAATGAGATGACTTCCATCCAGTCGATGGCCTGTTGATATTTCACAGACCACCTGCTAATCTTTGCGCTGGATTAGCAGAGGCTAGTACAGATCAGGAGGGAGGTTCCTGGGAAGATGAATCCGACAGATCTGCGCTGTTATCGCAGAAACTGGAGGTGTTACCCAGGTGTGGTTTGGGAGGCAGTGGCAGGAGCTTAGGCTGTGTGCAAGTTACCATCTGAAGGAGCCTGGGCCACTGCTTTCAGTACAAACTGCATCTCTTGTTCCGCTTGGGGCTTCTCCTTGCTCTAGCAGGTTTTGCAAGCGACCTTGATATGGTATTAAACACTCTTGTATGCCAGACCAGCTTGATTAGTCTGACCATGCCTGAGCACTCGATGAAATACTTTCTTGTTTTCCTTAAGCTGCTTGCACACATCGCAGATGGTATTTGAAATGCCCCAGCGCTAATTGCAGGAGGTACTTGCAGAACAAAAAATGTGGCTGAAGACAGCACTCTATCAAATATATGTTGAGACCCAGCCTGTCCGGGCCGGGCTCGGCGCACCTGCGGCTGCAGGGGTGTGGAGGGGAGGACAGGAGAGCAGCCAGCCCCTCTTTTGTCTCCTGGTTGAGAATGCAGACGCAGAGAGAGGCTTTGCAGCTCTGCAGTGCCCTGCATCCAGCACAACGGAGCTGTAACTGCGGCATGCGTGCAGGCGTTGCTGTGCCAGCCTTGTTTTGTTGCCGTGGATCAACAGCAGCAGTGGAATTGGCTTGGTGAGCTCTCCACAGGTCTTTGATGCGTGCTCTGTCTCGGGCATGTGTTAGTTCTTGTGCTGCTGCTGCTATTATAACCTAAGGCAAGGGAGGACTTTATGTGCAGATCGTCCCTTTGTTCCCTCGTGAAGGTGTTCCCTTATGTTCATTCTCTGAGCAGTTCTGGTGTCTGATGCGGTAGCTGAAAATAAGGCTCAGGAAACACTTACTTTTGGGGAGTGGGAATTTAATCGGCATCAGCTTGAAAAAAAAAACAAGCAGTGCCAATGGTGCTGTGCTGCTGGCCAGGGGCTTGGCAGCAGCCCTGGTGCTTGGTTGCCACTGCTGGGTTTCAGGAGCCACAGCTGCTGCAGCCTGCGCTAGAGCACCGGATCCGGCCGCAGTGGCATGTCACGAGGGGCTGTGCCTGGGTTTATCGCACTGAAGGGAGGCAGGCTGGCTCCGGAGGATGCTCTGAGTGGCGCCCAGTCCTTCTCTGTCTCCTCTCCCTTCTGCCAGCTACTTGGTCCCTTTCAAAATCTGTCCTTACTCGCACCTGGTCCTGCTAGGCTTTGAGCGCTGCTGAGGAGATACTGGAATCCCTCTGGGCAGAAGCTGATGGGAGCTGAGGGCACTCGGTGTTTTGCACAATCTGGCCCTTAATCTACAAGGGGAAAGTCTGAAAATGCTAAACATCCCAAAAATGTGCCCACCTCTCTCCAGTTACGCAGCCTTATCTCGGTGAAACGCTCCCCGCTTGCAGCACCCTCTTGTGGTGTTTGGTACTTGCGGATTCCTCCCCGATCCGTCCTGGGGCCACCGCTGTGTGACCATCACCCGCTCCAGGTGAAACGTACAGGAAACCTGATCCTCTTCAGGCAGGTGGGCAAAACCTTTCCAAGCCCTACAAGCCATTGATACATGAATGTTAAAGGCTACAAGCTGCTAAAGCAAGAGCAGTCTTCACTGGTGCAACTTCTTCCCTAGGAACCAAAGGGTGTTTGAGGAACCTGAGACCTGCCTGCCGCAGGCATTTCCTGTGATATGACATGTTTTCTATTTCTCCCTCTCTCCTCCACTGCACAGCAGACAAACTCTGTGTAGACTCAAAGCTCTTAAATATTTTTGGAAGTTTTCTAGCTATTTTATAGTAGCAGAGACGTTTACACGGGGCTCGAGGAACAGAGCGCAGGAGGAGTACAGCGGAACCTCATCCTCAAACAGGCAGGAGCTGCTGGCGGCAAGGTGTTCTTGGGCTGGGTCTGGCAGGTGAATGGAAAGGGAGAGAGCACGTTGCTGCTTTCAGTTCTGACTTTTGCCTTCAAGAGAGATTCCCCAAAAGGTTTTTTAATGTGCAAGGGAGTTGTTAACGCAACTGGAGTCTGAGGTGTCCTGGATGTCTCAAATTCCTTTGCAAACTGATGCTGTAAATATAGCCATAAAGTGCCCTACATACCTGCATTCCTTGGCTGAGGCAGTGCGCTGGTCTGGGTGAGCTCCATCTGCTGTCACTTGAGAGCTGATGCTCTTTCTCTCTCTCTCCCCAAAGCAGCGGGATGCACGGACCTCTCCCAGCCTGCTTCTTTCTGGCTGCTCTCCCAAGTTTTACCTTTGCTGCAGGAAGGACAAACTAGAGGCTTGCAACCTGGTTATTTCTGGCACCATGTTCTAGCAGAAAAGCAGCAGAGATTGATTGGTCCAAAGCTCTGAGTGCTTTGCCATGCTTATTCCACACTGGTGAAGGATCTCTGGAAAATGCCCTGTTAAGTATAGTGGCTTTTATGATGTTGTGGTGTTTTTGTTTTTTTTTTTTATGTTCAGCTGAACTTTCGCAAGCAATGAACAGTGGTACAGGCTTGTCCAAGCCTTCCCCTCCTCTCCCACCGAAGAGAGGCATCCTGCCTAACAACACAGCAGAGGCAGCTACCACTTCCAAGCCCCTGAATGACAGGACAGTGACAGCTAACCGCCCGGCACCAATACCAATGCACATGACCTCTGCTTACCCACCACCCTCGCCTTCGCCGCCGCTGCCCACGCACATACCCCCGGAGCCTCCACGTATGCCCTTGCCTGCCTCCACCCCTGTCTTGGACCCTCCACGCTCCCTGGACCTACCCAAAGAGACAACGACAACTCTTCTTCCTCCTCCTGAAGAATTCAGGTCCCTGGAAGCATCGAAGAGGACGGCAGAGCAAGGGTTTGTCGAACCTCACGTGCTGCCTCGCCTGCCCCAAATCCCGTTGCACATCCGTATTCAGCAGGCTCTGGCGAGTCCTCTGCCTGCCACCCCTCCTGCCGAGGGGTCGCACAGGGCTCACTCGCTGCTCTTTGAGAATGATGGCTTTGGAGAAGACGGTGGCACCCTGGGCAGGACGAGGTCCCTGCCTGTCACCATTGAGATGCTGAAAGTGTGAGTACCTCCTGCGCATTTGTGTAGTAAACACCTAACAGTGGTGTGGGTCACGCTGGGCTCTAAAATGTTGGTGTCATATTCCCCGCTTCTGGCCATGAGGCTGTGATGGTGAGGAGGGCTGTGGGCAGGGCTGGCTTCTTTGCTGGTTTTTGCAACAGCCTAGAAACCATTTTGCCTGTTGGCTGAATCTGTGTTTCAGCCTCTTAGGGGGCCAGTGCATCTTCCCCATGAAATTAAACCTGGTTCTGGGATTTTATTGCTCACAAAGGGAAATGGGTTCCAGACTACAAACACAGACTGACGCCAGGAATCCAGGCCTGTCTTTAATTGCACCAAGACAAAACAAGGTCCTGGATTTCATCCATTTGTGGCCTTCCTTAGCCTTTCATTTTGCAAAACAGAATTGGGAAAAGGACTGTCTTGTATTATAACAGAGTTGAACTTGTAAATCCCGGAGCAGGGAGGGCGAGAGGGCTGTTTGGTTCTGCAAAGAACCTGCCTCTGGCATTTCCTCTGCCAGAGCTCCCCTGTGCTTTGGAGAGAGGGGACGGTGCGGGATCGTGAAGCTGCTCTTGCATCTCTGGTTCCTGGGCTCCCCACAGACTTGCATTCTGGGAGCTGAGGAGAGCTAATATGGTGTTGGTCTCGGGGGTATTCCCCAGGACACTGTGGCATGTGTTAAGAGATGTAATAGTGTGCTTCTCGTTAGTCCAGACGATGAGGAAGAGGAAGAAGATGACCAGGAAGAAGAGCAGAATTCGGGCCCTCATGTATATATTGGAGATGTGCCATCTGTCACAGTCATCCCAAAACTGGTGCCCCAGGTCCTGCCAGAGGAGCAGGAAGGAGAGGAAGGGATGAGCGACTCTGACTCGGAGGGGCCCATCCTGTACAAAGATGACGAGGATGAGGAAGAAGATGAAAGCCATAACAGTAAGGCTTTGACATTGCAGCTGGCTGATTTTTTTTTTTTTTTTTTTCTCTGCTGAACTTATGCCTGGCTGTATTGAGATCTGGATCAAAGAGCTGCTTCACACAGTGCTTCAAAGCAGCTGGTTCTTGGTTTCATGATGTACCACATGTCCTCTCCCTCGCTTTTCCAAAGGCTCTCCAGCCAAACCTGTATGCTCACCTGCTGAGATGCATCCACTCCAGTTGCAGATGGCTCCTGCAATAGGTTGTGCTGTCCCACCCCTTCAGGTTGGGATAGCATTAGGTGAGCATGTGGGCGTCACGCAGAAATGCTGGCTGTTGCTGTCGTGACTGGCTCTGGCTAGCTCGGGAGCTGTAGTGCAGAGCTGGGAAAGAAGCCCTAGGGGAGAGCACAACTGCCAGGGGCACGTGGCTGATATCGCTGTGCTCAGGGCACTGCCGTCTTCAGTCGCATCCCGTTGCTCTTCCTCCCCACAGGCACGCTGGCTAACAAAGTGAAAAGGAAAGACACGCTAGCTATAAAGCTGGGGAACACAACCACGCCGCAGGAGGAGAAGATTGTCTTCCCTCGGAAGAGCAAGGAGGAGTGGAATGAAATTCGGCACCAGATCGGGACAACGCTGATCAGGTACGAGGAATGGAGGAGGGTGTTACGTTTGAGCCCTTCCCATGGCGTGTGAGGGGTGGGACTGGACAAAGCTGCTGCCTCATCTAAGCAGCCTGTGCTGGAATGCGATGGGTGGTTGGGCACTGCTGCTGGATCGGGGCTAGGAGGCTGTGTTGCTTTTCCCCCTCGGTTATAAAAGTTGGAAGTTCCTCCTTGGAGTTGAGCAATATCCCCTGACAGGCCCCTGTTTCCAGATGTTAAATGGACTGGGAGGGGAAAATCTCAAGGATTACTGGAATGTTCCCACTGTAAAATATGGATGGTGTATAAAGATGTGGACAGATGCAGCCTGAGTGCTGATGCATTAGGGGCTGGATTAAGCTGGGGCTGCTGATAGTCCAGGCTCTGCCATTCCTTGAGTTCCCTGCGAAGGTGCCTCTGAGCTTTCGAGAGGCCATCGCACTTTCCAACCCTGTGCCTGTGGGTGACCAGCCGTTGGAGCGGAGGAGAGTACAAAAAGGGGCAGCAGTGGTCTCCACTGGTGCGTGAGGGGTGTCGAGGAGGCTTCCCAGTGCACTGAAATCAGGCAGCCATATTCTTCGTCCCACGCTGATGAATGACCAGATAAAACATTACACCTTTTCTTCAGGCGACTGAGTCAGAGACCGACAGCGGAAGAACTGGAGCAGAGGAACATACTTCAACGTGAGTAGTGCTTCTCTAGTGGTCCTAAGTAATAAAATAAGTTTGCCTTTTACATCTTAGTCCAGGTGTACCTGGAATCTGCTTGAAGTGTAGCGATGGGAGGACTGTGCTTTGGTTGTATCACTGTAGTGAAGCAGTTCCATTAATTTTTCCCAGTACTTCGTTACCATCAGAAACCAGCTCTGGATAAAACCAAGCAATACAGCTCAAAGCATCCTATTCTAGAAAGGCTGCCCGTCCCCTGCCTGACACCTCAGGGGAAAGTGTGTGAGCTGGTTACGACTCTGATATTAAAAGCAAGGACCGTTAAAGCTCTTTTTTGTTTGGGCTGGACTTTTATTTGTGGTCCAGACATTACAGCATTGTATTGCATGACCCGAAAAGCAGCGGTTCGTTGCTCAGTCAATGGTGTTTCTCTTGGCCATACCTTGCTCTGCAAAAGTTTTAAATAAACATCTTGAGGAAAGGGAAATATCAGTTCAGGAAGTTTCCATTTAAAATATTTATCTGCCCTGCTATTCTCTTTAAACTATAATAGCTTTGGGGAGGAGCGATCTGCAGAGTGGCTTGGATGTATTTTGACAATATGGCCATTAATCTTTAACGTAGCCAGGGCTGGAGGGAATGACTCATTCCTGCTGTGCAAAGGCTCACATTTGCCACTGCCAGTCGGGGGGTGCTTGGTGAGTCAGGGCATGGAGTTGGACCACGCTCTCTGCCTGTAATAAGCGCAGACACGCCACAATGAGCTTTCAGATATGTAGATAATCTGATACAGCTCGATACTCTCCTGCGTTCGAGTCCAGAAAGCGCTTTTCAAAGCCTGTGATGCTTACAGGAAAAATTTTCTTTCTTCTTTTCCCTTGGCAGCGAAAAATGAAGCTGACCGTCAAGCTGAGAAGCGAGAGATCAAACGCCGGCTCACCAGAAAGGTACTGCTGGCCTCCGTGCTGTGATGGCCATCTGGCAGAGCTGGCGGGGATGGTGGTGGCTATGAGCACATCGTAGGTACCTTGCTGTGGGTGAAGTCACGGGGCTATTGTGTAAGTGTCCCCAGCGCCCTCTGACTGCGGTGACTTTGGAACGTGGACTGTCACCAACGGTGAGCCGTTGGCACTGCAGCCACCTTTGTCGGTGATAGATCTGAGCTGGCATCAAGCGTAACAAGCTAGATGAGAACTAAATTTGGCATCTGGCACTTGAAAGGCTTGCTGGTGCTGGCCTGGCTGTTGTAACACAGCACTTCAGTGGCCACCACTTTCACACCAGGCTCCCCAAAATCCGTTTCTAAAGTAACAGCAGTGTGGGAGAGGCTGAGCAGAGCAACAGCTGCTTTTAGCTGTTAACGTCCAAGTTAATTGTGGCTGGGAAAAACTTCGCAAGGGCCTGTGAGTGTTGTCATTGCTGAAGCGGGGAATGGGCTTGCTTGGTTTAGGGGTGTCACGCAGGGCTCACTCTTCTGATGGCTGTTACTAAACACCTCAGTATCTTCCTACTCCTTGGCCACGTGGCCTCGGTTCTGCCCTAGCCTGGCCTCGTGATCCAAAGGAAACTACCCTGACTGTAAGAGGGTTTGCTTATTCCCTTGCAGGCTGCGAGCAGGACCTAGTAGTGTCTCTGGTTCGGGCCCAGTGTGGGAACTGCTTTTAGTTTTGCTCGGGATGGTTAGTCCTGCACTGCTTTGTGGACAAGGCACAAACTAACTTTCTTTGTTCTTGCTGGTGTTCAGCTTAGCCAAAGGCCTACAGTGGCGGAGCTGCAGGCCAGGAAGATCCTGAGGTTTAACGAATACGTGGAAGTAACAGATGCTCAAGACTATGACCGGCGAGCGGATAAGCCATGGACAAAGCTAACACCGGCTGACAAGGTAACAGGGAGTGCCCTGTCCCCAGGTGTGGGGAGGGCAGCTAGGTTGGGGTGTCCCATGCAAAAGGGCGTGAGCCGAGATTTGCTCTGTTCCTTTTGCTTCATTTCTTCATCTTCCCCTCTGCCACCCACCAAGCACCATCAGTGTCCCTTCACCCCATGCCCTTGCTGTACCCAGCCCTGCCTGCTGCCCCCTCCGCAGTGACGTGGAGCCCAAGTGGGCACGGTCTGTATGGCGGCGTGGCCTCTGCCTCAGCTCCTGAGTGACACCAGAGGGTGCCCAGTGCAGGGCGTTGGTCAGGAGTGCTGTTCCTCGCAGGCTGGGGCAGGCCCGGGCGAGAAGATGGCAGGGAAGCAAACTGGTTTTGTCTTCCCTGACCGCTTGTGGGGACGGCCCAGCCCTCCGTGGGGAGGAGGTGGGGCAGATTGAACTCCGCCGAGTGTGAACAGACCGCGAAAGCTGGGCTGGCTGCTGCAGTCCGGGCTCCGACCTTCACCAGAGGGGCTGTGGGGCTCAGCCCTGTGTATCAAAACTCTCTTCACCGCTGAAAGGTGGTACAGATCAGCCCCGAGCAGGGCTGTTGGAGGTACAGCACCTTCTTGCCATGTCTGAGCTCACTTGAGATGGGCGAGAGGGTAATTAATATATTTGTCTTAGCAGGAGATAAAAAAAAGCTCTCTCCCCCTTTGTGTAGGCTGCCATCCGGAAGGAGCTGAATGAGTTTAAGAGCTGTGAAATGGAGGTCCACGAGGACAGCAAGCAGTTCACGAGGTGAGTGAGAACACGTTACTCCCTCAGTTTCGATCTTGCTGGGAGAGCTGCGCTGCAGGCATAGTGCTGAGAGGCAAAATGTTTAAAATGTTAAAAAAAAAAACAACCCCAACCTGTGCAGCAGTTGCGGATTGAATGTCCCTTCCTGCCTCGGTGGGGGTGGGTGACTGGAGGAGCACCAGACATGGAGTGGGTTGTTCTTCCTTTAAACTGGGGCTCCGATCCTGGAAACTCAAAGTGACCAGTGGCTGATCCGAGGTGTATCCGAAACCAGTGCGACCTTGCAGCTGGAGTGTGCTTTTCTGGGGCTAGAGACAGGTGCGGCAGGAGCCACAGCCACAAAACACCTTGGTAGTTAGCTCGGATATTATCTATGAAGAAGTAATCTGTGGATCCCAAGTGATTCTTCCCCCCCCCCCCCCAACAGTTGCTCTCTGTGGCTGTGTGTTTGCAGAGCACAAGAGCTTTCTAAGGCAGAGGTGAAATCGTTTGACGTTAACACTGAGGGCTGAGAGTTCAGAGATAACGCAGTTTACTCTTTTTGGCCATCTGTAGCGCCTCGGTAACCATTTAACCCGAGTCCCAAGGGTGACGCTTGCTTTTTTTCCACTTGGCTTTTAGGTACCATCGACCATAATCTTCCAAGAAGGGAGCAAGAGACCCAAGAGGACTGGAAGTTCTCTGCGTCCCTCTCCTAGGCAATACAGCGAGGGTGGAACCTCGGCTCTTCCAAGGTTTGCCTTCAAAACATATCCAGAAAAGGGCTTTCGGCCAGGGAAGGGGAATCCTGTCTGAATGTAGCATTTCACTGGAACAAACACGTCTCGAGTGCCATCAGGCTGGAACTGAACACTATACCTCGCGCGGCTCAGCAATACGCCTCTGCTCCGGCGCCAGCGTCCCCGCCAGGAGACCATGCACGTGTGAACCAAGGGTTCCCTTCCCCGGCTCCCTTTCTCAGCCGGGACAGGTCCAGTTCTCAGCTGTACGTACTCCTTTCGGGGACGCAACTCCTTCGTTTCCTCCTCCTTTACCCTAGAGGAGGGGGGGGGGGAAAAAACAAACCACAAGGCAGCTCTAGTGTTGGAAAGCTGAGGAATGGCGAGTGGATGTGCTCGGAAGCACGTGTGTATATTAGCTGTGTACAGAGAACCCTGCGCAGACGCTGACCTGGCAGACAACTGACACGCGACTCGTAATTTTTTTTTTTTTTTTGGTTTTGCTTGCGTCTCTGTCATGTCCGTAATGTCCTTGAATCACTACTGACCAACGGTTTGTTGTTGTCCTGGAAGGGAATTGTATAGATATTAACATATGCTGCATCTTTTTGTTAAAAAAAAAAAAAAAAAAAAAAAAAGAGGACAGACAAAACCCCAGAACTTAAATGTTATAAAACATTAAAACATTCCCTCCCCATTCTCTCACACTCGCGGTGATGTTAACAGAGCTTGTCTCGAGATACCTAGGCTTGTTTAACAAATGACAGAACCAGGAAAAGACTGTTGCCTTTTTAAAACTTTTTAATTTGGGGAAGCTGTGAGAGTAGTCAATTCTTTTTATTGTGGCTTCCTCTCAGATGTTTTTTACTCTCCCAAATCGGGGTGAAACTTGCCTTTTCTCATTTTTACAGCTAAACCTACTGGAAACTTGATAATTTCACTGTGTGGGTGGAAGGGAGGGGAAGAAGAGGTTTAAAAAGTGACCTTAAAAGATATTCTTTCTCTTCTGAGGATGATCTCATATGGGTTCTTCCTAAACGTGGTGTGTTTATTAAAGAACTCTGTTATTGGCCACTGCTGTATCATGCACAGAGCTAACACCTGTGTGAGATGCCACTTCACGTGAAGAAGGGAGGACAACGGAGGTGTGCGGGAATGGAGAGGACTTGCCTTGTTGACAGACCTGTCTCCTTCCTTGCTCGGGGTGGGCCTGGCTGTGCCACCAGTCCCCCCAGGCCGTGCCAACACCGGGCCGGGCCCCCGGGCCTGCCCTTGCCCCGCTGCCATGGCCAGCCCCGGGAGATGGCGGTGGGTCTCCCCTCACAGCTTCCACTTGTACAGCCTGTAGACTAAATGATTGCATTGTATATCAGTCTCCTCATCGACAGATTTTAATTATTGAATAAAAGTATTTTAGGAATTTTTTTAAAAAACCAACAGCCCTGCTTTCGTGGTCGTGTTTTTAAAGGCATTTAACGGAAGGGTTTGGGGGGGGGAGGGCCGTCAGCAGCGGCGCGCGCGTTTCCCGCCCTTCCCACCGCGCGCGCGCCCTTTCCCGCCCCCCCCCCTCAGGCCACACTGCGCAGTCGCCCCTTAGCCCCGCCCCTTTCTCAGTGCGCATGCTCTCTTAGCCCCGCCCCCGCCCGCTCTATAAATAGCGCGACGCGTAACCGCTCGGCCTCTTTCTCCGCAGGCGGTGGTGGTGGAAGGAGGTAGGTCGGGGCGGGCGGTGGGGCTGCTGGGTTCGTGTTTCCCTTTGTCTTCATCTTCTTCCTCGCTGGCTGGAGTGGGGTCCCCACACTCCGAGGCCGGCTGCGGGGACACCGCGTCCCTCTTTCCGCGCTACTGATCGGGCGCCGCTGGGTGCTCGCCTCTGCTGAGGGGGCGAGTGTGCGGTTTGGTGGGGGGTAAAGGGAGTTACGGTGGTTTAAAACCTCGACCCAACGTGGATATCCGGAGAAGTCGCTCTCTCTCGGCTCTGTCCGTGTGGCGCAGGGGAGCGTAGGCCTTCGGGCCCATGACGTATAGTCCCGTTCCACGACGTTGGAGAACAAGCCGGGCCTCGGGCCTGCAGCCTGCATATTCCTACTGCTTCCCCGAGCCCTCGGGCCCTGACGGGGGAGACAAACCATGCAGGAAACAGCTCTGCCACCCAAAATGGCTTTGAGGGCGGGGGGCGCCTGGGGAGACATGTGCTGCTCTGCACGGGGGTGGGGGGGGGATTAAAGGAGAAATTCCCAGCAATTGCTTAAAAATTTTTTTTTTCCCTATTTTCAGTTCTAAACTTGAGAGGTTGAAGTGAGTGCAGCACTGATTTGGAAGGTGAGTAATATCGCACTAATCATGTTATATTCTTAACTGTGCTTCTAAGGTTCTGCTTAAATAGTTATACGGTTCTCGGTTTATACTTTAATGAAGCTCGAAGTATTTCTAAGTGGCTTAGGGAAACTGAATTAGATCGCATTTAAGTAATTGTATAGCAGTGCAGACTTTATAAGCGTTGTTCACAGCAAAAGCTTAGCTTAGAGGTTCCCTTTTAAGATATTGTTGGGCTCTGGGTGGAGGGGGGAAAGAAGCGGATTCCTGAATTCTCTTAAAAGTGTGGGGGGGGGAATACTTAGTAAAGTGGTGGTGAATGATATTTGTTAGATTAGTTTTGAGCCCTTATTTGTACGATCCGTTAATTGGAGAAAGAGCAGAAACAAAGTTAGTAGAAAGTCATGAAGGCTTAGAGCCCTGTAATTAACCACTCCTGTGCGTTAATGGGTTCCACAGACTTTTACCCCTTGTAAAGAGGAATGTGCCATCAATACCGAGCACTGGGGTGGTATTGGGGGAAAGCACGTGGCAGGCACATGTCACAACCTGCTCTAGGACTGGGAACGTGTGCCTGGACTTCACATCATCATCGCATACCTACTAATGTTTTGTGCTTCTTGCCAAGTAGTAAGCTTTCTTAATTTTATTTTTTTCTAAATTGTAGATACTGATTGTGATGAGATGCTAACAACACGAAAGAATCCACGTGTCTAGTAGTGGGAGAGGGTGAGTATATGGAGACTACCGGCCCAAATAATAAATAGAGGTGATAACTAAGAGTCACTTCATGCATTATGTGTAGTAAAAATGTAGCCACAGAGATCTGAAAGGGCTGGAAGCAGGAGAAGATCCCTGTATATCAGAAGAAAAGGCTCGGTCGCATGGTGGCTTGTGTAGCTGCTGAATTTTGTGGTACGATGAAGCAGGGCCTGGGGCTGAGCTACACACAAATAGAGCCATGGGGCTGTGATGACTTTAAGATGCAGATGCCTGAAGGGCACCACAGAGTCACGGGCAGGACTTGAGTGGCCTGGCCCACCAGGAAGGAGCTGCCTTTGGGGTGCTCTCAAAGATTGGGAGCCCGGGGTGAAAGAAGGGTCTAAGAAAAAGAAGCCGTGTGTGGACTCGGACTTGCCTCCCACTGGGCTGCAGACCCACATGCCCCCAGCAGTGGGGCCACCCTTGATGCCAGCTGCCGGGAAAGACGTGAATCGGCCTGATGCGATCGCCTGATGGTGAGGGTGTTCCAGGGGAAACTTAATACCAGGGGGGTGGCTCACAGGATGTGGGCGAGAGCAGGAATTTGTACATCTGTGTTACCTGAAATAATGCCTTTAAGTATTGATTGATTGTAAACCTATAGCTGCAGCAGAGAACTAAATAAACTTTACTTCTTTTTGGCTTGGTGTGTGTTTCTTTGTGAGTGATTTGCTTGGTTAGTCACGGAGTATGAAACAAATCTCAGATATTCCTGTAGGTGCCTCTCACTTAGAAGTGGGATTCCCATGTGTTAATTGTGTGTCCTCTTCGGAATGCGATGGTGAGAGGTGCAGAAGCCCACTTCATACTCGTGGTAGTAGCTGCTTGGGCTGAATTAGGAGCAGGTGATGCCTTCGGTGTAGTTTTGGGTCATCTCCTGGCCGATGAACCTTTATATTGGCCATTATGGGCTAAACCCAGAGCAATTAATGTGGTCTGTACCCCAGGTTTGCTGACTGGGGGGGGGGGGGGAGAGGGCTGCTCATCTGCAAAAGAACATATGAGAAGGTTCTGCTTAAATAAAGGGTTAAAACACCAGTTAATGGGATATCTTCTGGCAGCCCCCATCAGTTGCCTGGATATTGTTCAGCCTGGAGATAAGAAGGCTCCGGGGAGACCTTCCAGCCCCCTCCAGTCCCTTAAAAGGGGCTCCAGGAAAGCTGGGGAGGGACTCTGGATCAGGGAGGGGAGCAATAGGATAAAGGGGAACGGTTTTACACGGAAAGAGGGAGATTTAGATGAGATATTGGGAAGAAATTGTTTGCTGTGAGGGGGGTGAGCCCCTGGCCCAGGTTGCCCAGAGAAGCTGTGGCTGCCCCATCCCTGGAGGGGTTCAAGGCCAGGTTGGACAGGGCTTGGAGCAACCTGGTCTGGTGGGAGGTGTCCCTGCCCAGGGCAGGGGGTGGCACTGGGTGGGCTTTAAGCTCCCTTCCAACCCAAACCATTCTGGGATCCTAGGATATCCTCTCCTGAAAACCAAAGGGAAGGGGTCAGTTAATGAAAGTGTATGTTCATGCCCGGATTGTTCCTGATCGATGTGCTGGAGTTGTGCCCTTCTGGATGGCTTTCCTGGACACCTGGGCCACTGGCTGCAGGAGTGGGAGAATAAAAGTGGGCTTTCCAGTTAAAACGGTGGCTTGATGGAAAGGTGGAGTGGTGTGTAGCAAATGAGGGTGGAGGGCCACAATGGGGAGGAACCCTGTGGTCTGCAGGGTGTGCCCTCAATCCGCGAACCCCATGGGAAGCTGAATAAATCGGGCTTTCGGCTTAAGGTAATTGTATTGTCATTACGAGGACCAGAAAATTCCAATAACTGGACTCTGAGGAGTCCTTACAACTCTGAGGGTGAATCTGTGCTGACAAATGACACTTTTCAAATAAACAGAATCCTGGAACCTTACTTAAAAACACTGGGCGCAAATGCCAAAAATACTATAAATTCATCATTCCCAGTTCCACACAATGGGGAAAGTCGTGGCTGAGTCCTGACCGCAGCTGGGAAACTTGTTGTTCAAACAATGTTGGACCCTGTTGAACCGTTCAGCTGGGTCAAACGTGCTTTATGGAACTCAGTTTCTCTTCAAAACCCAGCAGTTGGTGCCATTTCTGCCAGCACCGCGGTAGTTCACAGCCCGGGTGGTGGTGGCCCGTGGGCAGGAACACCTGCTAAAACCCTTTTACATCCTAAACAAGGTGCTTTTAGTCTCCTGCATTCGTTATTTCCACAATTAGACATTCGGAGATGGAGAAGGCTGTTGGGAACATCTCTGCTACGCTGGAAATGGTTCAAAACGCTACTGTAGATGCTTTGAAAAATTCCCAGTCTGAAATCAACTCGCTCTCTCCGTTAACTACGCGGAATCGGTGGGCTTCGGAGGACCTCCTAGCATCCTCCTAGCGACTGAACGTCTCGCTTTTGTACAAACCAATCCGAAGAGATCGAATGGGGCGTAAATAAGTTAAATCACAGAGTGTTTTGGCTTGGAAGGGACCTTTAAAGGCCACCTAGTCTGTGAGCGGGGACGTTTTCAGCTAGATCAGGTTGCTCGGAGCCTCATCCAACCTGACCACGGATGTTTCCAGGGATGGGATATCTCCCACCTCTCTGGGCAACCTGTTGGAATGATAAATTAATATAGTAAGTTCATCAAGTAGCTGAATAACAGCCTGCATTAGATGGTATCGCTGTTATGGCCTTGTCTACCAGACCTGAGAGCAGGATTTTGCTAATAACTCTTTATCATGCCTCATTATCAGCACCCAATTAGTCTCTCTTTGGGTTAAATACCTTATTTTGGGGGGGCAGGTCTCTTCCCCCGCCCGGCGGCGGGCGGTTCGGTCCTCCCGGCCGGCAGGGGGCGCTGTGGCCGGGGGGTGGGGGGGAAGAGCCGGCGCGGCCCCTCTGGGCGCATGCGCGCTGCGGGAGCGCGGCGGCGGAGCGGAGGTGGGAGCGCGGCGCGGCCCCGGGGGGGACGGGGAGGAACCGGGGGGATTGGGGGAGGGGGGGGGGAACCGGGGGACGGGGGAGAGGTGTGTGTGGGGGGGGTGTCCCCCCCCCGCTCCGAGCCTCGGCCCGCCCTCGGTGCGGCCGGTCCCCGCGGCGAGCGGGAGGAAAGGCCGGGCCGGGCGGCGGGGCCTGTGCGGCCACACGTGGGGCGGGGAATTCAAACGGCGGGAAGGAGCGGGGGGGGGCGGGCTCGGTGAGGCGGGTCCATGGGGAGCAGTGGGGCTGGGACACCCCGCCTGGCGACACGGCTCCGTCCCTGGGATGGGGGTCGCGGGGTGGTCCTTTCCCGCCCCCCAACCCCCCCACGCCAGGCCCTCCCCGGCCTGGCCTGGCCTGGCCGCACTCCCCGGGTGCCGTCACCCGAGGGGGGTTCAGGTCTGCCTGAGAGTGGGGACCGTGGATAAAAAAACCCAAGGGAAAAAACCCTACGTTTTCCTAAAAGTGGGAGCCCGGTGCTTGAATCCTCAGTCGCCGGCCTCTCAGGTGATCCGAGGTGATTTTAAAGCGAAGGAGGGGAGGAAAAAGACCCCCAAAGAACTGCTTGCCGTGCCGTGACTCTGCAGCAAAGCCCCTAACAGGGTGTCTTTGGTGTTCAGATCCGAGGCACGATGCCAGGGAAACGCACTGCGAAGAAGAGCCCGGTGCCAGAAGAAGACTCTCCTGGACACAAGAAGATTAAAGGTAAGAAAAATCCCTGTCAGTTTTCCCTCCCCGTTCCCGGGGACCAGCTTTAATGGAAGGGTTGTTTTCCCCCCCGGTATGTTATATCTGTTACTTTCCTGCCCCGCAGTCTGCCACTCGTCCCACCGCACACAGCCCGGCCTGGTGCTGACGCTGGGGCAGGGGGATGTCGGCCAGCTGGGTCTGGGGGAGGACGTGATGGAGAGGAAGAAGCCGGCCCTGGTGACGCTGCCGGAGCTGATGGTACAGGTGGAAGCCGGAGGGATGCACACGGTGTGCCTCAGCCAGATGGGAAAAGTGAGTGCAGCATGGCGTGGGGGGGGGGGGGGGTGGTATGGGGAGGCTGAGCTGTGCTTCCCTGCAAGCACTGGGACGTGTCCTGGAGCAAGAGGGACTGAATCAGACCCTGCTCTGCCCAGACTCACTCCAGCTCCGGGGATGAGCGTGGTCTCCATGCCACAGATCACAAAATTTTATGGGGTCAGAGGGTTAATTCAGCCTGCTGGGTCTCTGTCCCCCAGCTTCACACTCAACCTCTTGCCCCTCCGGGTCCCATCCTGACTGTCTCGCTCTCTATCTGCAGATTTACACCTTTGGCTGCAACGATGAAGGCGCCCTCGGGCGCGACACCTCGGCAGAAGGGTCGGAGACCACGCCAGGGCTGGTGGAGCTGCAGGAAAAGGTGGTGCAGGTGTCTGCGGGGGACAGTCACACAGCCGCGCTGACGGAGGACGGCAGGGTGTTTGTCTGGGGCTCTTTCCGGGTACGTTGATTTCTCGGACGCTGGAAGCTCTGCTGGTGGTGGTTGCTGCCTCTGTGACTCATGTCCCCGCATCTTTGTTCCACCCAGGATAACAACGGGGTGATCGGCTTGCTGGAGCCCATGAAGACGAGCTCCATTCCTGTGCAGCTCCAGCTCAGTGCACCCGTCATTAAAATTGTCTCAGGTGAGCAAGGTCCTGGGGTGTGCGCGGGTCGGGCGTGTTGCAATGCTCAGGAGGAGGTGAAGGTCCAGAAGGTCCATGTCCTTTACCTCCCCGCTTGGCTGCTCTGAGCCAGGTACAAGGCTGTGCTTGTTCTCATCTGGCTCTTGAGAGAACAGACCTTGTGTCTCTTCTAGTCCCAACAATATTGTTAATATTTGACCCAATCTGATGAAAAATGCCTCACAAGAGCGCCCTAACTGCGACCCCGCAGGGTCAAAGCGCTCGCCCTCTTCTAGACTTGGGCAAGCTGAGCAGAACAGCTGGTGAACTTGTCCAGGGCCCAGGTGAGGTTGGGGGGAACCTGTCTCCCCAAACCGTCCCAGAGAAACTTCTTTGGAGTTTCAGATGGGGAACTGGGATCAGGAAGAGGGAGATCCTCCTGTTTTAAGTTGTGCCAGAAGCTGCCATCAAGGTATCCCCACTGAATTCTAGAAAGCTGGGATGGCCGGGGTTTATGTGTGGGTTCTCAGCCCCGGAGTCTTGCTGGGTTCCTGGAGCATGACTCCTGCTTCACTCTTCTCTCCGTCTCCTCCCAGGGAATGACCACTTAGTGATGCTTACGGTGGACGGTGACCTCTTCACGTGCGGCTGCGGCGAGCAGGGCCAGCTGGGGAGAGTGCCGGCGCTTTTTGCCAACCGAGGAGGAAGGAAAGGGCTGCGTGAGTTGCTTTGGTGCTCGGAGGCGCGTGGTGCTGTGTCCTTCGGTCCCACCTCTGCGCTTTGCAGAGGAGCAGAGAGACCCAGTCTCTTCCCCTGCTGCTCGAGGGCTTGTGTGTAAATCGCTTCCTTGGATTCAGTGAGCTGGATCTCAGGCGGGGATGAAAAGGGTGCAAATCATTAGGCCTCGTGTGACACCTTGTCTCCTGCCCGCAGAGCGCCTGCTGGTCCCCCAGCGCGTCCCTGTCAGAGGCAAAGGCAACAGAGGCAAAATGCGCTTCCAGGATGCTTTTTGCGGGGCTTACTTCACCTTCGCCGTCACGCAGGAGGGACACATCTATGGATTTGGCCTCTCCAACTACCACCAGCTGGGTGAGTTTCACGTATGTCCCTCCAGATCTCCTGCCTACTTTGGTCCTGTTGCAGACTCCCTGGTCCCGCGCTGCCCTGGCCTGCTCGGGGGACACTGCTGGGCACCCTGAATCCAAACACCAAGCACCCGCTGAACACACTGGAGCTGGAAATTGGGGTGGGGGGTCACCTTGCATAGCTCTGGGTTTAGGTCCCAGCCCCAGCAGCTCATGGGTTTGAGCAGAAATTTGATTTTGGGGGTTTGGGGTGCTGCGTTAGTCTCTGTTGGGGTGAGCCCTGGGGAGGATGGCTCGGTGCCGGCGCCTGGCCTGGGCTGATCTGGGATTGTGCGTCCCACCCCGCAGGGACCCAGGGCACCGAGCCCTGCTTCTCCCCGCAGAACCTGACGTGCTTCAAGAACTCCACCAAGTCCTGGGTCGGGTTCTCCGGCGGGCAGCACCACACGGTGTGCGTCGACTCAGAGGGTGAGCACCGCACCGGCGTGAAGGGTGGGCTGGGTGTCACACAAAGCGGTTTGGCAGGGGACTCCTGTGGCTTTTGTCCCAGCTGGGGAGGTGTTGGGGTGAGGGTGACGTGCTGGAGCCCTCCAAGTCCTCGGTGTTCAAGGCAACAAGAGTGGTGTGAATTTGCAGCAAAGAGGGGTAGGGGAGGATGGCAGGAACCCGGAGTCACTTGTGACCTCTGCTCTCGCAGGCTCAGTAGTCAGGCACCCACCCACCCTGTGGATTTTGGGGAGCTCGGGGGTCTCTATCCCACCCTGCACCCCCTGGTTGGGATCTAGGGTGTGGTAGGGAGGAGCGATGCTCCTCCAGGAGTCACACCATGGGGAGAGGGTTCAGCTACGGCCTGCTGCGGGCTTCTGCCCCCCTCGAGTCACCTCTCCTGTGCGTCTGTTGTGCTCCAGGTAAAGCCTACAGCCTGGGCAGGGCCGAGTATGGCCGGCTGGGCCTCGGGGCAGGGGCGGAGGAGAAGAGCACGCCCACGGTCATCCCGGAGCTCCCCAGCATCTCTTCCGTTGCGTGTGGTGCATCGGTCGGCTACGCCGTCAGCAGTGATGGTGAGTGCCACGGGCCTCTGTGCGCTTGGGAATGCCACCCTGTGTACCTTCCCCACCCCCTCATCCATCCATCCTGGCCCCCCTGGATCCATCTGGCCCCACACAGCTTCATCGCACGCTGTTGGCTGGGTCGGGACCGGAGCCAGGTCCTGGCGCTGATTGAGCACCCGGCCTGGGGGGCAGCTGGGCAGCAGCTGCTCAAATATTATTGTGGGCCCTTGGCAGCAAGGTTGGTAACAGGGTGTTGACCGGGAGCGGGTTGTTGGCCTGCCGGTCCCTTCTTCGCACCCTGAACTCTGCTGCTGTGAGACCTCTGTGCTCTTGTGCTGGGCGTGTTTGTGCGCAGCATCCCACGGCTGCGGGGAGGAGGGTTTGCCGTGGGTTGGTGGATCTGGTTTTCTCCCTGGGGACAAAACGCTGCCTTGGTTGTGTGACGAAACCCCTCTTTGAGTTGCAAGCGCTGCTCCTCTTCCTTCTGCCTGTGTGTCTGTCACCCATCACTCATCCCCCTGCCCCGGGGTGTGAAGTCCCCTTGGGTTTGGCTGATGGGTCACAGAACCCCAGACTGGCAGGGGTGGGAAGGGACCTCTGGAGATCACCTCGTCCCACCCCCTGCCAGAGCAGGGTCACCCACAGCAGGTGGCACAGGAACGCGTCCAGGCGGGGTTGGAATGTCTCCAGAGACGGAGACTCCCCCACCTCTCTGGGCAGCCTGGGCCAGGCCTCTGCCACCCTCAGGGTAAAGAAGTTCCTCCTCGTGTTTAGGTGGAACTTCCCATGGTCAAGTTTGTGCCCGTTACCCCTTGTCCTGTCCCTGGGCACCACTGAGAAGAGCCTGGCCCCATCCTCCTGACACCCCCCTTTCAGTATTTATCAGCATTGAAAAGATCCCCCTTCGGTCGTCTTTTTTCCAGACTAAAAAGACCCAAATCCCTCGGCCTTTCTTCATAAGAGAGGTCTCCCAGTCCCCACCCCATCGTGCAGCCACTTGGAAGTCAAAACTTGTGTCACCTCCATTTCAGGACGAGCATTTGCCTGGGGCATGGGCACCAACTACCAGCTGGGCACGGGGGAGGAGGACGACGTCTGGAGCCCCGTGGAGATGACGGGCAAGCAGCTGGAAAACCGCACGGTCCTGGCTGTGTCCAGCGGCGGCCAACACACGGTGCTGCTGGTCAAGGACAAGGAGCAGAGTTGATGAAGCGACGCCGCGCAGCCGAGCCCAGCGGGATCGCGGGACCCGCGCACACACCCCCACCTCCCACCCGGGTCGGGCGACCGGTTTCCAGCTCTGGTCTCCCGCCGATGGCAGTGGGGAGGGTGGAGGGGCTCCCGGAGCTGGGCCCCGGCAGCGTCTGCGTGGCTGGAGCAGGGCTCTTCAGGGATGCTGGTGATTTCTCCCTGCGAGCGCGTGTCTGTCTTCCCGTGGCGCCTGGTGCTCTGTCAGCTCCCCCCGGGTCGGCTTGGTCCTAAACCTGATCTCAGTGCTGTGGCCGGATGGGTTCTTCTTGTTCAGTTTGGGTGGTTTTTTTAATGTTTCTTGGCAAAGCTGAGAGCCTTGTTCCTCAATACACAAAAGGGTTTGGGCATCGGGCTTTCTGCCGTCCCTGTGTTCCCCCAGTCGCTGGGTGCTCCCCCCATCCCCTTAACCTGAACATCTTTACCTCTGATTTGGATTTGTCTGCTGCTGCCCAGCAAACCCCTCTGGGGCTTGTTCCGGGTGAGATCTCGGTCCAGCAGGAACTCTCCGGGGGGGCTCTCTCCTGCACCCAACGCTTATGGCTGCAGTGGGGAGATGCTCCCGGGCGGCTGAGAGCCCACACGGGGGGAACGCTGCTGGACGATGCCTGTCCTGCGCTACGTACGGAGCTGGGGCTGCTGGAAAAGGGGGGGCTCCTGCCTCCCCCCCCATCACCGCTTATTTATCTGAGCCAGAATCCCCAAGGCAGCGGGGCCGGGAGCAGGTTCCCCCGCGTCCTCCCACCTGGAGCAGCCGCCTCCAGCGCTGCTTTTTGCGGTCCCGGCCACTCTTGCTCTTTCTCATTGCCTTCGGAAACCCAACAAAATCCATCCCACGGGTGAGAACTCTTGTTATTTTCTCTTTTTTTTTTTTTTTTTCCTCTTTGCTGAGGAAAGAGCTTCGTTTGCTGCTAGGGGCCTCGCTGAGAAGACAACCAAAACCCAGCTGTGCATGGAATTGCTCCGAACAACGGGACTCCCTCCCCATCGCCTCCGGTCTCGGTCCAGCTGGTCTCGTTCCCTGCGCCCGGCCTTGCCCCCAGCTTCTCTTTCCGTGCTGCCTTCCAGGTACCTGGACTGAGAAAGGGGGTCTGCGACGATTAAATTTTACCTGTTAAGTTATAGCAATAGGGGGAAGCGGGAGGTGTGTGCGGGGCTGGGGGGGGGGGGGTGTCGGGCTGGGGTTCAGAGTACGTCGAATTTTTCTTTTTTTTAAAGAGAAAATGTATTTTGGTTGATTAATTGAGGAAGAGAGGAAGAAAACTGTTATCTTTTAACATTTGGAATAAATCGAGTTTTGATAAACCCCGGGTTTTCCTGTGGCTTGGAGGGGCGGGCAGCCCTCCTGGAGCTGGGGGGGGGGCGCGGATCATGTCTGAGGCCAGGAAGGGCTGCTCAGTGTCCCCTCCTGCCACCTCTCTCCACGAACCCTGCCACATTCCTGTTCCCCAGCTGCCAGGGGAGCCGCGCTGCCACCTGAGCTTTGGCATCCGCACCGAGGGCCCCCAGGGCTGGGCAGGGGCTCAGCACCCTTCAGCCGCAGCTTGGGGGGAGATGGTGTCCTCGGTCCGTCCCCGTGGCCTCCTGCCGCCCCTGGCCAAGGGGCTGCCCTGGCCACCGTGGCGTGGGGCCAGTCCTCGGGACAGGCTGGGACGGGTGCCTGCTTTGCGGGGGCCACCCTTGGACGCTGGCATGGTCCCAGCGTGGCCACAGCCCCGTCTGGTGCCGTGCGTGGGTGGACATGTGCAGTTGTGGGACACGGCCGCGGGATGGCAGCAGGAGAAGGCGCTGGGGACACCTGGGCCACTGGACTGGGGGACCTGGGGCAGGGAGAAGGGGGACCCTCCCCGTGGGACCCTCCCTGTCCCCATGGGACCCCTATTCCTGGCACATTTGGGCCTCCAGAGACATGGCTGAGGCCACCAGCACGGCTGGAAGGTGACTTGGCACATCCCTGCCACCGGCTGGGCACTGATGGTGGCTCTGTCGGAGCCAAGCCGGATACATGTGTGTGTCCCGACACCGACGGAGCAAAATTCTGCACCCTGGTGTGACCAGAGCCCCCCTGCTGTCTGTTTACTCTTAATTAGTTTGGGAGGGAGCAGGTTCCTTAATGAGCTTTTAGCCAGGGATGGGCTTTGGGCAGGAGGTTGGTGGGGACCGGGGTCAAGCTTGGGCTCCCGCAGCCTCATGTCTCCGCTGCTCCCGCGTCTTTTGGGCTGGGAAAGGATGATTTTTGATGTGCAATGAGATACGGCCTCAGCGCGGAGCCGGTGGGGGTCCAGCACGGGGCTGGGGGTGCTGCGGTCACCCACCGCTAAAGGCCGGGTTTGCGTTGGGGGCGGTGTTGGGCTCGCAAAAGGCTTTTTTATTTTCCATGTAAGCCTGAAGGTGGGATGTGGACCCACAGCGGGGGGGGGGGGTTATTGCCAAGGATGGAGCCCGTAATTTGCCACCACTGCGGGCTGAGCCATGGGCGAGTGTTCGCTCATATTGTGGCTAATGCCGCTCCCTGGGGACCGTCACCCTCCGTTTGACGCTCCTCCATCCGCGGGTGCTGGATGGGGAAGTTGCTCGTCGTCTCGGGGCCGATTCCCAGCGACAAGCTCGGTGTTCGTGTCTTATTTCCCAAAGCGGCACCGGTATTTTTATATCCCTTCCAGGGGAAAAAAAAAAAAACAAAAAAAGGCACCTCAACCCGAGTTACTTTGCCACCCTTTTTCTGAGCCCATTGATGCCACCGCGACACCAACGGCTCTGCAGCGGCTGCTTTTCACGCGTCTTCGCGCCCTTCGCTTTGAACCTCGCCGGCCTATTTATAGCTAAAAAACCGCAGAGAGACTTAATAAAGGGAGACGTGGGACGACGCCGGCAGCGGGGCGATGCTGACGAGCCACGGTGGCTCGCTGGAGTTGGAAGAGCAGCTTCTTTTTCTGCCGGGCGCAAGGAGGCGGCTCCGAGTTTTGGGTTGGGGTCGGATGCAGATGGGTTAAATTGTGGGTTCGGCTGGGTTTGGGGAGTCTGAAGTGCGGGTTTTGGCGGAATTCCTGGATAGTGCGGCTGCCAAAGAGGGTAAGGGCTCTGGAGAGGTGATGTCCTGTTCAAAACCCCATGGAAAATGATTTTAGGAAGGACAAAACTCGCTCTGATAAGGGCTGGACCCCCCCCTAGGGCGTTGCTGGCAGCACGGAGGGGATGGGGATGTGCGGAGGAGCTGGGGGGGGACCCGAGGGACATCCAGCCTGGCAGCAATGGGTTTGGCTTTGGAACCTCCCTGGTGCAAACCCGGGGCTGGCTGGGGTTTGGCTTTCGCCTCCTCGTCGCCCCTTTGGCTGCCGATCCCTGGGGTCTGGTGTCCCCGGTGGGGCCGGCTCCGCTCCCAGCTTCTCCCTCACCATCAGCTGGGGGCCGCTTTTCCCCATCCCTCCTTCTCCGTCCCACCCTCGGACAGGGAAGAGGTTCACGGTGCGAAACCCAACCAGGAAAAGCTGGTTCGAGGGGCTGAGTTGGTACCTGGGGAGGTTTTCCCCAGGGACCCCGTCCCTCTGAAGCGGGGTGTCCCCATCGGGGTGCAGCACCTTGGGGCACAAGGCAAAACGCTGGGTGGGTGGACAGGATTCCTCCCCGCTTCTGCTGAGCGGGATTTTCCTTATTCCCTCGGCTGCCGGCGAGCTGGGAGCCTCTCGTGGTGGCCGGGCTCCACTCCCGGGCACCATTGACAACCTCCGAGAGCAAACACCCACCCAGCCTCTTGGCCAAGGGATGGTTTGTCCCTTCTGGGTACCACCGACCCTGGGGCAGGGACACCTGCCAACCTCCGCCTCCTCCCCAAATTGCCCTGCAAGCCAGGAGCCCCCATCCCAGTGCTCCCAGTTGCTCCCCATCCCCTTAGCACGGGCAGATTTTGGCATCCATCCCCCAGGTTGGGGTAATTTCTTGTAGCACAAACAGGACCGGGCTGGTGGGGCCATCCTGCGTGGTCCCCCCGGGGCCGGTTCCTGCCGGGAGCCGACGCAATTCCCTCCTCCATCGCCTGCAGCTGGGGCCAAAACCCTGATAGTTCCCAAATGGGATGGGATCATTCCCATCCACCCATCCTCAAGGGACCGATCCTGCTCCTGGGAAGGGGAAAACATCCCCTGGTGAGCAGGGAGCCCGCTGGTGTTGTCAAGAAAGAGGGGAAAAACAGATCTGGGGAGAACAATAGGGTTTAAAATATTCGGAGCTGATGAATCAGCCGGTGTTGTCTTGGGAGCCGGAGTGACACTTCAATGGGAAGCTCCTGGAAATTGGGGGAAGGATGAGCCCCCGCGCCGCGGGGAGAGGGTGGGCGAAGGAAAACAGCTTAATTGAAGAAAGGGAAATGTCTTATTAATGAGGTTTTTGCACCAGCGGGGCCAGGTGGTGACGTTTTTGGGGAGGAGGAGGAGGAATTTGGGTCCCGTGGCGGGGTTTTTGGGGGGGGAGGGTCCCCGGCTGTGCCAGGGTCCGTTTGCCGGGTTTCCCACCACCGGCACAACCGGACCCTTTCCCATTGCCAGGAGGGTCGCCGGGTCGGCGGCTCCGATCCCGCACCCCCAGTCCCCGTCTGTTGCTATTCCAAGTGCGTAAAAGGCTTTTAATTGACAGACGAAAGATGGGAACGTGGGATTTGGGGTTTTCAGCATCCGCGGAGGATGAGCTCTGGCGGTGTGAGGCTCTTTTGTCCCCGAAATAACAGCACTTGGTGTGTTGTTTGAGCCATGGGTGCGTTGGGTTTTTTTTTCCTTGTTTTTTAACATGTTGCTTTTTGGGATGCAAAAAAAAAAAATAAGTAATCTACCTACGCGATGTTCCTGCAGGATCTGCCGGGAGGGAATTGCATCTCCGAGAGGGTTTGGGGGACGCTGAGTTGATTTCTTGTCCTCCTTTTCCTGCCTCAAAGAGGAAAGGAGCTTTAATTATTGCCGAGTTCCCGCCCCTGTCGGCAGGGCCGGGGGGGGGGGTTCCTTGGGAAATCAGGGAAATTAGCGGGAACCGGCTAATTAATGAGCCTGCTGCAGCGCATCGGGTCGCGCGGGTCGTTAATGAGGGGCCTGTAAGCGAAGGAGAGGGGGTGGCCTTCGCACCGGGTCTCCTCGTTAAGGCCGGGAACCTGACCAGTATATCCCAGTATCGCTGGGGTGCGCAATGGTCTGGTGTGGCTCCTGGGAGAGGAGCGCGTTGGGTGTTTTGGGGGGTGGGATTTGGGTTGAAATAGCGCTGCGTGGAGCTCTGTCCCTCCCCAAAACTGCCGGAGTCCTGGTTTTTCTCCATTAACAGCCCCAAAATAAGAGAAAACGGCTTACCCGGCTCAGGCCGTCCCTCCGGAGCTGGGGAACGGGAGCCCCGGTGCTCCCAGGGGACACCGACCACCCCCCCCACGGCCGGTCCTTGGGCTCCGCATCCCTCCCCGTCCCCGGCAATTAAACAGCACATTTGAGCCGAATTTGTAACAACGAAAGGAGATGAGGGAGGGGGAAAAAAAAAGCCCTAGGAATTATTCATAGTGTTTGCAGGGGTTTTTTTGTTTTGTTTTGTTTTTTTTCTCTTTTTAAATGATGAATTGCAAGTCAAGAAGCCTCTTCTTCAGGGCTGAGAGCCTGAATCCGGCCCAGGCTGCTCCGGAGCGAGGGGAGGTGGGAGCTATCCCCCCCGCATCCTCGCCGGGAAAGCCGGATTTACTCCTTTCCATACGCGGAATAATAACGCAATTACAAAGTCAGCCTAAACCTGCGGCGCAGACGAAGAGAGAGGCGGCTTCGTAATTAATCGCACGCGTGAGAAGAAAGCCTGTTACGTGAGGGTTCATTATTTGGTGGATTAATTAAAAAAGGGGGGGGGAATAAAAGACCGTTTTCCGTGGTAGGAAATGTGTTATTAGGCTGCGAAGACGGTCCCTGGAAATAGCTTTGTAGGTGCGTGGCAGCTCCCGTGTCGCTGCGTTATTCAGCCGGGCCGGCTGCTGGTTTAACTGGGCTGCGAAATCCCTGGAGCCGGTGCCCGGCGTCGGTTTTCCGAGGGCTCTGGATGACGGGAGAGGGGTCTCGGAGCGATGCTGGAGCAGCACCGCCCCTGCTAGAAATCCCCTCCCGGTTGGAAATCTGCTTTTCCCATCCAGCCCGCGCTCTTTAGGGTTTTCCTGTTCTTTGGGAACTCGCGAAGCGTTTGGCAAATGGACGCGGCGGAAGCGATAAGGGCTTGAATAAATCCAAAGTCTCATTTAGCGGGAGCGGAGTTAACAGGCTCCGATACCCTCTTCCGTCGCGTTTGCACTAAATCCTCATTTGCATTTAAATTACAAACTTAATTTGGGCCGGAGTTTAAGCTGCTGGGCTATTAAAATAAAACTCTATCTTGATGACCGGCAGCAGAGGGACGCCGGGAATGCCACCGGTGCGGCGCAAAAGGCTTTTGGTTACCGGGGCTTGCAAAATAACCTCGGGATTTCATGGAAGTGGCTTTTCCCAGCACGGGAGAGTTTTTAAAACTTGAATTTACAGGTAGATCCTCTCCCCAAAAAACCACCCCGAGCAGGACACTGCTCGTTTTCAGCGCCTGGGAGTCGAAGGAGAGCTGGAAACCGCTTGCCATCTCTTATTTATTATTTTATTTTATTTTTTTTTAGAAAGCGTGGTTCCCATACAGAAATGCCGTCGAAAGCCCAAAATCACGGGGGCTGGAGCTGGAAATATTGGCTGAAGCACTTTGTGAGGTCCCCAGCTCCATCACACGCAGAGTAGCGGGGGGCTGCTATAGCGGGGGGGTGGGATGGGGCCAATTTAATTTCATACAGCTATAGACAGAGAGAGATATACAGAGATATATATAGATATATACATATATATAAGTACACAGTGCCCTCCGAGCATCCCAGCCGCGGCGCGGCTCTGCCCGGGCAGACACAAGCTCCCAGCGATGTTTCCCTGGGTCCGGATTCGACCCCAGTTTCCCAGCCCGAACCAGGGGCTGGTGGAACTGGTTTTTCGGGTGGGTGCCGTTGCCAGGGAGAAGCTGGACCAGCCCTCGGGCGCCTGCCGGGATGCAGCTGGAAGGGGCAGGCGAGTGATGCTCTGGGTCTGTGGCATCGGGAAGGCTCCGGTGCGGCGTTTGCCGTCAGTGTCCTCTTTCCCCTAGGAATATTCTCTTTTTTTGTATTTATTTTTTTTTTTCTATTCAGCAAAACCTAAGCTAAGAAAAGCCACGTTCCTCACCGCATCCCGGGCTCCCAGCTCTGCCCGAGCGCGGCTGCGTTTAAAAAAATCATGACTTGAAGCCTTTTAACCCGCTTTAAGGCCGTTGCAGGCACGTCTCCCAGCAGGCTGGGAATTTGGCAGGGCTCCCCGGGATGGAAGGATGCCGTGGGGATGGGAAATGGAGGTTGGGGGTGGCCGAGCTGCCGGCGGAGACCATGCAGCCCCCAGCACTCGTGGCTCGGTCCCCCCAACACGTCCTGGAAGGGGCCGCGCCGGGGCAGGGGTGCCCCATCCATGGGAGATGGGGTTCATCTCCCTCCTGTCACCCAGTTTCTTCTCTCTGTTCTCGGCAGCCACCGCTGCTGGGGTTGGAAACGCTGCTCTGCTCCGTGCCTTCACCAGCCTGGAGCACAGGGTCGGTATTTCCAGGGGACACTGAGGCACTGGCTAAGGCGGGTTAAAGAGATCCGTGATTTTGGGTCATCACATTTTTTGGGGGGTTACCCCCCAGATCGAGATATCAGGCTGGAATTCAGCTTCATGCTGAAGCCTGGAGTGAAACCCAAGATGTCCTGGTCCACAGTGTGGGACATCCCACCCTTGTCGGGACATCCCACCCTTGTCACGACCTCCAGCCCCTGGTGGGACATCCCATCCCTACCAGGACATCCCACCCCTGCTGGGACATCCCATCCCTGCTGGGACTTCCCACCCTTGTCACGACATCCAGCCCCTGGTGGGACATCCCACCCTTGTTGGGACATCCCATCCTTGTCACGACATCCAACCCCTGATGGGACATCCCACCCTTGTCACGACATCCAGCCCCTGGTGGGACATCCCACCCCTGCTGGGACATCCCACCCCTGCCGGGACATCCCACCTCTACCAGGACATCCCACCCCTGCTGGGACATCCCATCCCTGCTGGGACTTCCCACCCTTGTCACGACATCCAGCCCCTGGTGGGACATCCCATCCCTACCAGGACATCCCATCCCTGCTGGGACATCCCATCCTTGCCAGGACATTCAACCCCTGCCAAGACATCCTACCCCTGCTGGGACATCCCACCCCTACCAGGACATCCCACCCCTGCTGGGAGACATCCCACCCCTGTCGGGACATCCAACCCCTGCTGGGGCATCCCACCTCTACCAGGACATCCCACCCCTGCTGGGAGACATCCCACCCCTGTCGGGACATCCCACCCTTGTCACAACATCCCACCCCTACCAGGACATCCCACCCTTGCGGGGACCTCGCCATGAACCGTCTCCAAACCAAGAGCCTTTCCCACCTGAGGGTTTTCCCCCCAGGTTGGGTAGAGGTGGGGAGCTGAAGGATGATCTCCAGCTCCTTCTGGACACCTTAGTCTCTCTTCTCATGGAGCTGAAGCTCAGTCTTGTGGGACCCTGAGGGTTTTCCCCCAATTCCTGCCCTGGAGCTGACCCTGCTTGCCCTCCCGCACCCAATGCTCCGTGAGCAGCCAGGGGATGAGGAGACCACGCGTGGCTCTGCCGGTGGTCCAGGACTCCATCAGTGCCTGCAAAGGGATCCCAAGGAGCCCTCGGTGGGAGATGGAGATGTCTGGGCTGATGGCGAGAGGCGGGGGGACGCGGTGCGGGCAGACGAGGAGGATCGCTCGCGCGCTCCAGCGGCGATCGATTTGAGATCCGAATGGGCAATTTCACCCTTTTCGGTTCGTTCGAAAAAAGAAATGGGGTTTGGCCGCCTCGGCGGCCGCTGCCTTCCTAACGGGGAGGCTGCAATTTCCACAGGCTCCGGAGAAAGGTAGGACTGGTGAGGAGAGGTAATGGCTTTGATTAGGCTAAATTGATGCAGCTGGAAAAACCAGAGACGTCACCCAGGCTCCCCATCCAGCCCACCAGCCCCAGGTGCAGCCGGCCGCTCGCCTGCTTCCTCCAGCTGCATCAATTTTTCCACTAAATGCTATTACCGCTTCCTCCGAGCCTCCTCCTCCTCAGCCTGGTTGACCTCCCGGCCGCAGCCATGGTGGTGGGAAGGTGAGAGGAAGGGAAAGTCACGGCTGCCGGATGCTGGTGGGGAGGAATTCAGGGAGCGGAAGGTTGGGAGGACCCATCAGTCATCGTTTAGCAGCAGATAATGCGGTCCAGAGGTCCCCGGCTGGTGGTTCCTGCAGGATGTTCTGCCTTGGAGCTCGGTCGCTTCTTCGGAAGGATGGTTGCTCCATCCAGGTGAGCGCTGAGCACCAAACCCCCGAATCTCTGCCTCTTGCGGGCCGGGGGTCCTTTCTCGGTGCTTGCACGACCTCTGGCCCTGCTCGGGGAATTGTGAAATGATGGTGATGTTTTTCCCATCTTCTACTAAACAAAAAAAAAAAAAAAGGTAAAAAATCCTATCCTTTTTGGCTTTGCAACAGGAGTTCTGGGCAGTGCGGTTGCTCACCCTTCACCCAACGGGCAGGGGAGGGAGAGTTCCCGCAGCGCCGCCCGTTAGTCCATCCTAATTGCTCTAGCGCCGCGAGGAACTCCTCAGGTCCCTACAAATTACTCCCTTAATGAGACCTTTCTCAGGCTTAATGGCATTGGAGGCAGAAGGGTGAGGAGCGCCCTCACCCTGATGGATGCTGGGCGCGGGGAATTTGGCATCGGCACGTGGACACGGGGTGAGCCTGGGACGTGTCCCGCTCCCCACCAGTCCCCTGGCCGCATTCCCAGCACCACATCCACGTCTAGGGCCGTCCTGGCTGCGGTCAGGGGTCTCTAAATAATACAGTAATGACTTCAACAGTAGAAAGTTGTCCTTGGGGGCCAGTCCCAGTTTGAAGGACTCCAGTAAAATTTTTCCTATGGATCTGGAGCTCTTTGATAACACTGTCTCTGAAGCGGCATCGTTTTCTCTTCCCATCTCTGCCTGGTGTTTGGACACAGCTCAGAGGGGGATGGAGTGAGGTCCCATGACGTGGCATCACCCCCCGACACAGTCCCCTTCTGCCATGGGAGCATTTCGCCTCTTGCTGGGGCTGCGATGCCGTCTTGGCCCATGCAGGAGGAGAAGCACATGGTGATTGCAACCGTGGTGTCCCAGGATGCCTGGGCTTTGCTGACAGCCGCGTGTCGGAGGGTGACAGCCCTTGGTGGGTGTATGGGGCCGTTGGATGTCCCCAGCCGCAGTGGGAGCAGCAGCAGAGCAGCTCTGCCCGGGTTGCCTCTTGTTTTGGTCCTCTCCCTACACGACTTGGGTCATGGGATGTCCCCCATCCTCAGTTCTCCAAGATGGAAAAGGTTTTTGAGGCCACCGCTCTGCTAGAGCTCCGTGGTGGTGACCTGGGTCACTTCTGAGCGCAGGTCATCCCCTCCGTGGCCCCGGCAGCCCCCTTGGAGGCTGCCCACGTCTAGTCATGCCGGCTTGTTGCGGGCTTCAGAAGGGGTGCAGGTGGAGACACGCTCCCGCGTGGTGTTTCTGGCGCGGGAGAAGCTGTTCTGGTCCACGCGGGCTCGGAAAGGCAGGCAAAACTCTCGGAAACACCTCTTGAAATTTTCATCCAGGAAAGCGTAAAGGACGGGGTTGAGGCTGCTGTTGGTATAACCCAGGGCGATGCAGAAATGCAGGCTGGCCACCACGTAGGGGTTCTTCTTATCGATGTCCACCAGCGTCCAGACGATGACGAAGATGTGGATGGGCGTCCAGCAGATGATGAAAGCTGCCACCACCACCAGCACCATGCGCGTGATGCGCCGCAGGTTGCGGTCTTTCTCCTTGGAGCCTGAGAGGAGGCGGACGCTCTTCAGGCGAAGGATCATCAGCCCGTAGCAGATGGTGATGACCAAGATGGGGACCATGAAGGCGAAGATGAAGACGCAGATCTTGGTCACGGTGTCCCAGTAGATGGGAGGATCCGGAAACTGGAGCGTGCACAGCACCATCCCATCTGCGGGAGAGAGGACGATCAAAGAGGGAGCCAGTGGAGTGTCTGCTATGAATATCGTCTGCTTGGTCACCGCTGGGGCATGTCCGTGCTTGATAAAAACACAAGGAGACCCATGCCCACCCACCAGCTCTTTGGAGAGATTTCCTGGGTGCTTTGTGCCACCAGCCCCCTGCCTTTGGGGTGCCGATGGGATGTAGTGGGTGCAGTGACTCAGGGACTTGCTCCCTGCAGAGCCTCCGGGGCCATCCCCACGCTGCCCCCTCCCCACCCCCGTGGTGGACACGTCCCCATGTCACCTTCCACTGAAACCTGTCTACTTCCTCAAGATGCCCAGAGCTTTCCTAGCAGCCAAGGGCTGGTGTCCTCACACAGGAGCTGCAGACCGTAGTGTGGGACAGCCGGGGACTCCCCAGTACCATTGGGGGTGGTTTTAGGCTCCCCAGGAGCTGGGGAGAGGCACTGGTTGGACTGGAGATGGGGAAGCAGGAAGACAGTTTATGGGACCGTTTCCAACCTCTGCAGCCAAGATGGAAAATAACACCGTGAGGATTTTCCATGGCAGGGCATGGTTACAGCCTCACGGAGGGGTGCCCATCCCTGAGCTCAAACCTGCTGCAGGATCAGGGTTTGCCAGGAGGGTCACAGACGGGACAGGAGGGGGCCTTTCCCGAGAAGCCACTTGCCTTTTGACTTGGTGACCGCCATGGCCATGATGGGCACCCCGATGAGGGAGGAGAGCACCCAGATGCAGACATTGATGATCTTGGCCTTGGCTGGCGTGCGGAAATCCAGGGCTTTAACTGGGTGGCAGACGGCGATGTAGCGGTCCACGCTCATCATGGTGAGGGTGAAGATGCTGGTGAACATGTTGTAGTAGTCAATGGAGAGCACGACTTTGCAGAGCAGCTCCCCGAAGGGCCAGGTCTCCATCAGGTACTTGGCACTCTGGAAGGGCAGCGTGCTGGTGGCCAGCGCGTCTGCCAGGGCCAGGTTGAAGATGTAGATGTTGGTGGCTGTCTTCATCTTGGTGTACCTGGGGGCGGCAGAGAAGGTCAGATGGTCAGGGCTGGCTTACCATGGCCAAGCATGTGTGCGGGCAGTCAAAGTGACGAGGAGGGGGCACAGCCTGGCTTTCCTTGGCTGCTCGCAAGGTGCCATCACCCTCGGTAGGCAAAGGTACATGCTTGCAACGTGCCCTTCTGCAGCACAGCCGTGCTCAGCCCCTTTCTGGATGGACCCCAGGGAGCACCTTGAGAAAGGACTCGGGTTCCTGCATAGTTTTAGCGTGCGCTGAAGTCCTGGTGCCTGAGCAGGGGGTCACAGGCACACATGAGACCTTATCCAGCACCTGCAGAACATGGCTTAGAACCTGCCGAAGCAGCTATCCCTTACCTGACCAGGGAGGGGACACTCATTCCCGTGGCTGCCTTTATTCAAAGGAAATCTGCGGAAATTTTCAGAGGAGTCGCTTCTCTAATTAAATCGATTTACTCCGTTTCCCCGAATCAGTTGCACAATGTCCTTTACCTCCTGAAACCTCCTTTATATCTGATTTTCCACCCAGTAAATTGTGATTATCTAGCTTGCTTCCCTGTCGAGTTTACTCGCAGGAATTGGATCGATTACCTCCGGAAACAGGCCATCTGGAAGCAGCCCAATTAGCCAGGCTGGAGCTCCAGAGCCTTTGGGGAAGCCTGGCTGCCTCGGCCACGGCACGTGGCTCGGGGCACGGTGCCGCGTCCCCCGGGGTGTTCGGCAAGGGCTGCGGCCGCCTGTGGCTGGCACACCAGCTCTGGTCCTTGTCACGTCACGGTAAGAGAAACGCCCGGTCCTGGGTGCTAAAACCTTTCCTGAAGGGATGAGGCATCATTTTGGTGGGTGCTGGGGATGGGTGCGGCCCTGGAGGGGTTCAAGGCCAGGTTGGATGGGGCTTGGAGCAACCTGGGCTGGTGGGAGGTGTCCCTGCCCAGGGCAGGGGGTGGGAACTGGATGGGCTTTAAGGTCCCTTCCAACCCAAACCATTCTGGGATTCTATGTCCTCGGAGCATCCAGCCCTGCAGGTGTTGCTCAAGGTGATGCCTTGAATGGCACAGTTGGTTTGAAATGGAAGCTCATCCCTGTTCCCAAAGGGGCTGTTGGGGGTCCCCAAAGGGCAACACGTTGGGGTGGGGGCTCTGCAGCCGCCCCCGGGTTGTTTGCGAGGCTGAAGTCAGGGCTACGCCAGCGGCTCCAACCCTCCCCGTGCGCTCCCTTCCAGCAAGTCCATCCCCCGCAGCCCCGAGCTCATTTAGATGCACCCTCATTAATTAACGAAAGCGTCGGTTTGAAGACAAGCGTCTCCGTGCACGGCTAAACCTGCCCGTAGCATCCCTGGGGTGGGGGTCCTCGACAGAGCGGGGGCTGAATTCGGCCCTGGTGCATGGGGGGAGACAACCCCTTGGTTGCCAGATGAGAAGATACTGGTCCGGCTGGTAGAACCCCATGGTGTGACGGGGTACGTGGAGTAAATTGGGGTAAGGGCATTGAACGGCTCCGATCTCGGGTGGTTGATGCTCTTCCACCCAAACTGGAGACCAGGAGAGCGGGTTGGTGTAGGAAAAGGGTTCCTGGGCTTGATATTAATATCAGTTCCCTTCGTTTTATGCATTTTTTCCATCTCAGGAGGGTCAGGAGAGCGGGTTGGTGTAGGAAAAGGGTTCCTGGGCTTGATATTAATATCAATTCCCTTCGTTTTATGCATTTTTTCCATCTCAGGAGGGTCAGGAGAGCGGGTTGGTGTAGGAAAAGGGTTCCTGGGCTTGACGTAAATATCAATTCCCTTCATTTTATGCATTTTTCCATCTCAGGAGGGTCAGGAGAGCGTGGCGGCGGGGGGGAAAGACACGGTAGAGCCAGGAGACGGAGGTTGCAAACCCCATTTCTCTTGGTGGGGGGGGATAAAATAGCAGCAGGGATGGCACCCAGCTCCAACGGCGTCCCCTCCTCATTCACCTCGGCTGCGAATGGCAGCCCCTCGCCCAAGGGGGGAAATATTGGAGCTGAACTCAGTTTTGGTTTGTTTTTTTTTTTTTTTATTTTAAATACTGCATAAAAAAAAAAAAAGTCTTTTCCTTGAAAAGCCCTTTTCGGTTCTCTTTAGCTTTATGTTCCAAGCTCTTTTGCGAAGGCGCCTCTTAGAAAAAAGTTTCACCCCAGGTTAAACAAAAACCTGAGAATTTGTGTTATTATCAGGTTTTTGCCTCCCCTAGATTAAAAAAAAATAGTCCTTTCGGGTAGATTCGCACGTCTTTGATCTCTGCTTTTTGAGTAAAGTGGGGGAAAAAAATCCATTATTTGTGCCATGCTCGGACGTGCCGGGTAAGCATGTCCCCAACCCCCTGATAGATTTGGGGGGGCTGGAGCTGTAGCCCCCTCCCTGGGCCGGATGGGGCTGTATTGGTGAGGGCAAAGCAGCGATGGGGATGAACTGGGATGATGGGGATGAATTGGAATGACTGGGATGATGGGGATGACTTCATTTATCCCCCGCAGCTGGGGTTTTGGGGCAGGATTCGGCCCCCTCCAGGACCGGGCTGAGGGTCAAACCCACTACATGGGGTGGGGGGGTCCATTGTGGTGACACCCCTCCCCCCCGAGCTACAAATGAAGCCGTTGTCTCCAGGTTTATCCCACCGCAGCAGAGCCAACCGCCCGCTCCTGCTGATGGAGCTCCCGGGGGGGGGCTGCCGAACCCATCGCAATTAAGCCAGTGCCTTGATTGGGAAGTTACGCACTTGAACGAAACAGTCTGGAAGGTGTGTGAGGGAGAGAGGGATGATGCTCGAAGGGATGGAGCGAGCGCAGGGCGGCTCCGCATCCCGGTAGCCATGCCGGCATCCACGCTCCCACCTAGGAACCCCTTAGCTCGCCAAACCTCCGGGGGGAAAAATAAATAAGCGAAAGAAACCCCTTGCAAAACTCCTGGAGGTGCCAAAAAGCCACTGTCTTGGGCTTAAAGAGCCCCCTTGAACGAAGCCTGTGCCCAGCGAAGGGACACCCTGGCAGCCCGTGGGGGGGCCAGCGGGGGGCTGATGGGCTCTGCGGGGCCGTGGGCGCTCGCAAGCCTGAGCTCGCAGCTGCAAATTTGCCTCCAGGGGTGTTTTTTAAAAGCGTCTGACGATGATGCAGCGGTAATCGCAATGCCGGTCGCTGCCAGGGCTGTCGGAGGGTCCTGGGGGGGGCGGGTGATGAGCTCCCTGGGGGCTTCAGGTTTGGGATGTGCTCGGCTCTGGGGGTGCTGGGTGTCCCAGGTGTCCCTTTGGAGAGCTCAGCCGGGGCCACGGCGCAGGGTCCTGTGTGTACCCGCTCCCTGGCACCCACGGGCCCTGCGGCATCCCCAGGGACACCGAGGTCCCCGAGCCCCGCAGGACGCGCTCCAGCTGTGCCCGCGGGAGGTGACGCCAGGAGACATCCCCCAGGGCCGCAAGGCAGATTCCCAGCATCTCCCCAGCAGGGAGGTCTGAATCCCAGCCCATCCCGTTTCGCAGCCCTATCCCATATGGATATGGGTTTCCCCAGCGGCTCCGAACTGGTCCCAGCCCAAACCAACGTGGAGCGGCTCTGCCAGCGAACACCTGACGAACTCCAGCCGACCTCGGCCGCGCAAGGGACAAAAGGCACACGCTGGGCTCTGCGTGTCCCCACAGCCCCAGCGGCTCGGAGGACGGCGTTTAACTCCGTTTCATTAAGACGCATTTAATTCCAGCATCAGCCGGTGGGTTGGAAAATGGGGGGGGCTGGAAAGCCCGGTGGCGCGGGATGTGTGGATGCTGCGGAGTCAGGCTTTCTAAAGTCACGGGGCGACAGCGGTGAGTTGAATAGGGAGGATGTTGTTTGCACGTTAAAGCCGCCTCTTTAAAATGCCTCCCCTCTTCTCAGAGAGCAGCACCAGCTGGAGGGGGTCTAATAACACTCATCCTTCACCGCGACACCGCGCGTGGCGTATGCCTCTGCACCAATTACCTCCATTTGCCTTTTCGGTCTAGGGCCGATTATTTTATTTTTATTAAAGCTGCTCCGAGTCGATGAAAAATCCCCTCTGGCATCAGGTAGGGTCAGCGAGTGACACCCCCCAGTCCTGCTACCCACTCTCTCCCATGGTTAAAAATACACAGCGGAGCTACCCGGCAAGGTGTGTGTGGGGTGGGGGGAGCCAGACGCAAGGGTGATGGGCAGCCCAGCGGGGCCGGTGGTCACGTTTCAGGCTGGTTTCCTTCCCCCGCGGTGAGTCACCGCATTTATTTCGTGCGCAGGCGGTTGCCGGGCTGTGCTGACCTCCCGTAACGACCCCTGCGGACCGCAAGCGCTGGGGGAGGGAATGGAAATGGTTAAAAAAAAAAAATATGAGGATTTTGGGGATGGGGGGGGCGGGGTATGGTTCGCCTAAATCCAGCCAACAGGTTTTGATTTGGCCCTGGGGGTTTGGCTCCGGCTGGGGTTACGGCAATACCTGGGGTGATGGGAATTGGGATTAACGCCATGAATCCCCCCAGCCACCCCAGGACAAGCCCCCTCGGTTGTGGGACGGGGTGCGTTGAGACCTCGGCTCCCTCCCGCCGGGCTGGGGTGGTGAAGGCTCTGCCCCCATGGTCGCCGACAGCGGTGTGATGGTGAGCGCGGCTCCCGTTCCGTTGCTGGGGGGCAGGGGGGGGGGCGGGTCTGGGGACCATGGAGGGGCTCTGGTGGTGGTCTGCAAGACTTGGCTTTATTGGCCCCTATTAACTCGAGCCCTGGCCACGTTAAACCGTCTGACTCAGAGAGGATCCACCAGCAGCTCGGACAAAGGGGCCCTTCCTACGGGCAGGATATTTTGCGCTCCGGCGGAAGCGCCGGGCTGGATGCAGCAGCGTCTCACCGCGCCCCATCTGCCAAAAGGGGGGGCGTTGGGGTCCTGCGGCTTGTCCTGGGGTGTCAAAACCCAGCAGACCCCCTCCCTGCCCTGGGAAAGCCTCAGCAGAGATGCCTCCACCAGCCGAGGACCTGCTCCAGCGTCTGCTTTTGGCTTTGGATGGAGCCAAAGTGGGGTTCGGGGTCCCCTGGGACGCGAGGAGGGGTCTCTGCGCTGTGGCAGTTGGTACGAGGTGCTGGGGGGGCCTGGGGGGGGGGGGCTCAGCCGCGCTGTGAGCTGGGGCTGGGCGATGCGGGCTCCTGCTCTTTGTTAGAGAAAAGCGGGAGTCGGTGGCTGCGGGAGATGCCGACGACACAAACACGAGCTCGCAGCAGAGCCGGGAACGGGCTGGGGCAGGTAATTCGTGCTCTGAGCATCTCAGGTCCCGGTGATGGAGGGGGGTAGGTACCAGTGGGAGCCCACCAGCCCCTCTCCCCCGGCGGTGGGGTGTGTGCTCGGGGATTCGGGAGCCTCCCTGCGAACAGGGCAGCTCTTAGCGGTGGCATTTGTGTGTTGGAAATAAATATCCCCCAGCCTGTCACCTCTCCCAAAGCACGGTGTGACCAGCCCTGCAGCTCCTCTTCCCCCAGGTCCCCGCGCAGGGGTGAGGAACGCGCGGATGCCGGGGTCGGGGTGTGTCCCCCAGCTTCCCCCCGGCCCCCCCAGGTGCCAGCTCCCGTGCACCCCCGTGCTGCTCCGTGCACGCACAGTCTTTGCTTTTCTTCCTCTCGCACAGCATCTGGGCATCCTCGGCACACGTGTGTGCTCGCACACGCGCTGTTCACGCGCATCACACCCCTCGGCTACACCCATCCCGGTGCTACCTGCTCACAAGCTCCCGGTGCACGCCCACCCTTGCTCCTGCTGCTGTCTCACCCCTGGTGCACACTCACCCCTGGTGCACACTCACCCCTCTGGGGCACACTCATCCCCGGTGCACACTCACTCCTGGTGCGCACTCACTTCTGCTGCCATCTCACCTCTTCCACATGGTGCACGCTCCCCCCGGTGCACAGCGGCTCCGGCTGCCATCTCACACTCGACGCACACTCACCCCAGCGCACGCTCACCCGCGGTGCACGCTCACCCCGGTGCACACCCAGTCCCGGTGCACACTCGCCCCTGGTGCACACTCGCTTCTGCTGCCATCTCACCTCTTCCACATGGTGCACGCTCCCCCGCGGTGCACAGCGGCTCCGGCTGCCATCTCACACTTGACGCACACTCACTCACCCCAGTGCACACTCACGCCTGGTGCACACCCAGTCCCGGTGCACGCTCACCCCGGTGCACACCCAGTCCCGGTGCACACCCAGTCCCGGTGCCTACTCCCCCTCTGGGGCACACTCACCCCCGGTGCACACCCAGTCCCAGTGCACGCTCACCCCCTGTGCACACCCAGTCCCAGTGCACGCTCATCCCTGGTGCATGTTCAGCCCCGGTGCCACGCTCACCCCTGGTGCACACCCAGTCCCGGTGCACACTCATCCCTGGTGCACACTCACCCCCGGTGCACACCAGTCCCGGTGCACACTCATCCTGGTGCACACTCACCCCCGGTGCACACCCAGTCCCGGTGCACGCTCACCCCAGCGCACGCTCACCCCGGTGCACGCTCCCCTCTCGCACCCGCTCCCCCCCCCCCACGACACCCCCTCGCTCCCCCTTCTCGCACCCTCCGGCGTGGGGTGCCTGCGGGACGCCCCGCTCTCACCTGACGATGCCGTACATGACCAGGACGTTGCCCAGCAGCCCCACCACGCACACCACGGAGTAGAGGGCGGTGATGACGATGGCGATGAGGATGGAGGTGGCGTTCTTGGCCCGCTGCGGCCCCGTGTCGTTGGCCCGTGGCCGGGCAGTGGGGCCCAGCCGGTGCCGTTGTCCCAAGCGGTGCCGGCCGCCGTGGGCAGCTCCGTGGGCAGCTCCATGGCCCGCGGCCGGCCTGGCCCCGCCGCGGCCGCGCACGCATCCGAGCGCCGCGGGTTCGAGTCCCGCTCCCGCTCAGCGCCGCCGCCTCCCGCACCGCCCCCCCCCCCCACGGCGGCCGGGCACGCTTTATAAACCCGGCGTGTCCCCCGAGCCACGTGGGGCCGGGGGGCGGCCCTGCCCGCCCCCCTGCCACCACCCCTGCCTGCCTCCCACCGGCAGCTCCCTGCCTACACCCCCTGCCTGCCCCCCCTCCCGGCCCTGCCTCCTCCCCGCTGCTCCCTAGCTGTCCCCCCCCCCTCACCCCGGTCCGTGTCTGCCTTTCTCCCCGCGACAGATCCTTGTCCACACGCCCCCCCGGGTCTCTGCCTCCTCCCCATCCCTGCCTGCGCCCCCCCCCCCGCCCCATCCCTGCCTGCCTCCCCCCATCCCTCCGTTCCCTCCTGCCTTTCTCCCCCCAGGTCCCTACCTGCCTCTCGCTGTCTCCAACCCCCCCGCATCTCTGCCTGCCGCCCCCACCCCGGTCCCTGCCTTCCAGCCCCTGCTGCAACACCCCCCTCCCCAAGCCCTCCCTCCCTTCCTACCCACCCCAGGTCCCTACTAGCATCCCCCCCCTCCATCCATGCTTCTCCCCCCTCCATCCCTGCCTTCCCCGTCCCAATCCCTGCCTGCCCCCCCCGCGGCAATGGTCCCTGTCTGCCGCCCTCCCCCGGAGCCGGCGAGGGCGAGGGCGGGGGGGGACACGAACATCCCGGGGGTCCCTGGGCGCTTGCAGCGTGGGGGGGGGATGCATCTCGATGCTATGGCTGTTTCGGGTTTTCTTTGTCTAGAAGAAGCCTGTGGGTGGGGGTGGAGGTGGGGGGGGGGGGGGGTGGGTGGCAAACAGACCTTGCCCCAGAGCAAAGGCTGAGGTGTCTCCAATCCACCCCCCTCCCCTGCCCTGTGCGTTTCCCCCCCCCCCGCCCCAGCCCTCCTGCTCTCTCCCTATATGCTGGGGGGTTGAGGTGCGGGATGTATTTGGGGGATGCTGAGGAGGTTTGGGGGGATGTTGCAGGGGGATTCGGGAGGGATGCTGTGGGGTGGGGGCTTGGGGGAGGGACTGGGAGGGATGTTGTTGTTGGGGGGGGGCTTTGGAGGGAAGCTGGGGGCGAGATTTGATGAGGCGGTGGGGAAATCTGGGGGGGTTGCTGTGGGTTGAGTGTTTTTGGGGGATTCTGAAAAGGGACTTGGGAAGCAATGCTGGGGGGGCTTTGGAGGGTGCTGGGGGGATAAGGAGGGATGCTGGGGGGGGGATAAGGAGGGATGTTGGGGGGAATAAGGAGGGATGCTGCTGCAGGGTGGAGGGATTTAGGGGGATGCTGCAGGGTGGGGGCAAAAACAGGGACCCTTCAGCACACCGCCTGCTCGACAGAGCTGGGCTTGTGGGATGCTGAGGTCACCCCCCACCCCCTCTCCTTGGGGCAGGGACCCCCCCCAGCAGGTCACCCTTTTTCAGGGTCTGCAAAGCAGGAGCCTATTTTTCCCAGAAGCCAGTGGGAAGCCAGGATTGGGTGTGCCTCCATCGTCTCATTGCTTGGGGGGGTGGACTAATTCCTTAGCCTGTGCCCTGGGGCAGAGCTGGCTCGGCCAGACAGCTGGGATGGAGGTTTGCTGCAATTTTGGGTGCTTTTGGCTCAGGAGGGACGCAGGGAAATGGATGGAGGGCCAGCGCTGGTTCAACCCTGGAGATGGGGTTTTCCGACTGGCGCGGCGCTCTGCCGGCAATAAAACTCCCGCAAGTGTCGAAGCATCCAGATATTTCATCAAGAGCCTCATAAAACCACCCTCGGCGGGAATTAATGGCTTTTCACTCATACGATTGGTTCAGATGGTAAACAGCTCCTCGGCCGCTGACCGAGGAGGCAGCAACGACGTGGGCTGGGTTTTTGCTGTCACGGAGCGAGGGTTCGGTGGCGCCATCCCAGCTTCATCCCGAAGGGATGCTGGGATGGGCACGGACAGGAATTGGGAGCACAGGGATGGTTTTAAGTGCTGTATCTGCCCTGGGTCCTGCACTTTGCATCCTGATGGGATGCCGCAGCCTCTCAGGCTGTTTTCCCCCCCCCACCGCCGGGATGGGTTTCCATCCCAAGGAGGCATGAAAGCCGGGAGCAGAGCAGAGGGCTGCATCCGGCATGTGTGTGTCCTTCGGGAATCGGGGTTTCAATCACCTTCCTGGGGTGAAAGCAGCTTCCCAGGCCCCGAGCAGGGGCCGAGTCTCTGCTGTGCGCGGCTCTGACGCGTCCGGCAGCCATCGCTCCGGCAGGAAAGGGAAACGCTGGGTCCGGGAGTGTGAAATAGCTTTAGCATGGCTGAAGAAGCTCCCTGGGAAGGGGCTCATCCCTTCGCTTAGTTCCTGGCACAGTCAGAGACCCCACACTGACCCTTTTCCAAGGATGTAGCTGCAAAGGGCTATCATCCTGGCAGATTCCAGCAAACGCAGCCTCTCGGCTCAGCTTGGGCATTTATTATTTTTTTTCCAGCTGGAATGTTAAAAATAAACCCAGCGGATACGTAAAACAAATGGAAAAATCTTTAAAGGGCTTTGCTGTTTATCCGCCTGCATTCAGTCGCTGCTCCGCCTGAAGAGCCGGGTTACCGCCATGGATGTAGTTTCCAAAACTGGGGAAACTGAGGCAGGGAGGTCACATCGGAGGGGAGAGCGTCACCCCATTGCGGTGTGTGGAACCCGAGGACTGTGCCCGGGGCAGGCGAAGGGAAGCGATGGCTCCTGCAGGTCCTCACCCATCGCTGGTGGAGCCAGGGCTTCTCTGCACCCCCGAGTTTTACCGGTGCCGCTTCGTCTTGGCTGGAGCCCTGCTCCGCTGTGGGGATTGCTCCTCTTGGGAAGTTCTCCGTAGCATCGCTTTAGCTCGTATTTTCTCCTCCACATTTGGATAATGGGGGGGGGGGGGGGGGGGGAGGATGCTGCCTCTCCCCCCCCCCCTCCAAGCAGCCCCTGCTCGGGGGAGAGGCGTTAAATCAAACCGAGGAGGCGAGAGCGACGCTCGGGCTGTCGAGGAGGAAAATTCATGGTGCTCATCGGCCCGGGGCTGGGGTCCGTCCGGGGGGCGGGAGCGGGGTGGATTTACAGCCTCGGTTGCTAACAGCGGCGCTTTGATTTATTCAGAGGCTGCAAACTCGACGGGGCGTATTTCACCATGAGAAGACCCTCTTCCCCTCCGGAATTTATCGGTTTTAATTAAAATGGCCGTAAAAACAACAACGCAGGAGCCGTGAATCTGCTCCGCGGACTGCGGTCGAAATCCGCGGAATCTCCGGAGGTTAACGGAGGAGGAAACGGTGGAGACGATTTCTCCCCGAAGATTTTTGGGAACTCGGGAGGCCGAGCCTCCGTATGTGCCGCTCACCTTGTCCCCCGCAGAGGCCTTGCACCGGGGCTCCCATGGCCATGGAAGGGGTGAAGTGGGGTCAAATCACCAGGACAGCTCTGTCGGGTATATAACTACAACAATATAAGTCTATCTATGCATATATGTGCATAAATTATATTTATTTTATATATATAAATAGAATTTAAATATAAGTTTGGCCGCCAGCTTGAGCCCTGCCTGGGACAGTTCAGGGCTGTGACGCACCAAGGGGAAGCTACGCTTTTTATTCCCCCTCCCCGTGTTTGAGTTCCCTTTTTTACTGGATTTTTGCCCCAAATTGGGTGAAGTGACGCTGGGGCGGCGGGGAGCAATGGCTTCCAGTGGGCTGTGGGTTGCATTTGGCAAGCGGAGCAGCCCCGCGCGTGGGCTGTATGGGCATTGCGGCTCGTGTGCCGCTTCCTCGCCTCCCGAAGCTCCGCGAGCAGGTTACTTGGTTTGCCTTTAAAGCAAATCCTGCTCAGACCTGGAGCTCCGCATCTCCGATGGGTCCTGCGGGGATGGTGCGGAATAATTACTAATTGGCTAAAAACGCAAAGGTACAGCGTTGTTCGCACATTAAGGAAAAGTATAAAATCAAGAGGCTTCTGAGGTAGAGAGCAGCCGCAGCTGGCACGCGAAGAATCCAACATCTGCGATTCCCTGGGCAATATGCTTGCGGAGCAACACGGGGAACGGAGTGGGATGGAAATTCCACGGCCAAGCCTTGTGATGATCCAACACATATGGGAACGATGGTACTGTAGAACCGATAAGCTGCCCATTTACCACCCTGAGCCAACGTTTTGTCCAATTTTGATGAAATGCTGTCCTTTGTGCGAACTTTGCTCATTATAAAGTCATTATAATACCAAAACACACCTCCATCCATCCCAAAGGCTGCCCGCCTCCAAGGTGCGACCGCTCCTCCTGGAGTCAGCACCCTGAATTTTCGTGAACTCTACCTTTAAATGTGAAGCGAGAGAATTTTACACCCATCATAATTAAAGTATTTATGACTAAAGTCGCTCAAACTCCACCTCGAAGGTAAAAAATAGTATAAACTAGCCCAAGAAAGGGGGATACCCAGGGAAGACACCATCGCGACGAACTCCATCACTGCCTTCCAGGATCAGTGTGGAATAATTACTAAATTGGCTAAAAATATAAAAGTACAGCGTTGTTCACACATTAAGGAAAAGTATAAAATCAAGAGGCTTCTGAGGTAGAAAACAGCCACAGCTGGCATGAAGAATCCAACATCCGCGGTTCCGGATAAGGTGCTTGTGAAGCTCCATGAGGTACGGGGTGGGATGCGATTATTCCGCGGCTTTGCCTTATTGATGTACAGCAGATACGGGAATGGGACGATACCATGAAACAGATGAGCTGCCAATTAGCTGCCTGCTCAATACTCGGAGCCAACATTTTGTCCAGTTTTGATGAAATGCTGTCCTTTGTGCGAACTTTGCTCATTATAATGTCATTATAATACCAAAACACACCTCCATCCATCCCAAAGGCTGCCCGCCTCCAAGGTGCGACCGCTCCTCCTGGAGTCTGCGCCCTGAATTTTTCGTGAACTCTACCTTTAAATGTGAAGCGAGAGAATTTTACACCCATCATAATTAAAGTATTTATGACTAAAGTCACTCAAACTCCACCTCGAAGGTAAAAAATAGTATAAAAATAGCCCGAGAGAGGGGGGATACCCGGGAAGACACCATCGCGACGAACTCCATCACTGACTCCCGGGATCAGCCGACGGGCTGAGCCTTTTTCCCCCCCGCATAAGGACGCCTTTGGGTAAGACTTAGATTATACCCAGTGCTTCTCGGGAAACTTAGAAATTTCTCTAGACAATCTCTTCCCTACAGTTATAGCCAGGCTGTAGCGTTCATAACTTTGTCGCGCGTTTCATATATGTAATAATACTGTCATTTGCACGTGCTTTGCAGACAGTGTATTTCACCGGCAATCCTAAGAACCTCTAGATCTGTTGGTGAAATAAACTGCACTGTTTAAGTAGCCGGTCGTTTCGGTTCCTCATTGAACGCGACCAAAGACTCGAGAGTGGCCGTGCTGGTTCATGAGCACGACTAGACTGAAGGTGCCGTCCACTATTAGTGTATCCAAATCGTAATAGTTTAATACATATTAAACGCGACTAAACTGATCGTGGCGAATTGGGCATCACTCAGAATTTAAACCCAGCCGCACCGAGCCTCCCGCCTCGGTGAGGAGTGTTTGAACGCAAGGGGGGTTATCTTCTGCCAAAACCGCTTTGCCTCCTTTCACGCAACACCAACCCCCTGCCAGAGCAGGGTCACCCACAGCACGTGGCACAGGAACGCGTCCAGGCGGGGTTGGAATGTCTCCAGAGACGGAGACTCCCCCACCTCTCTGGGCAGCCTGGGCCAGGGCTCTGCTGCCCTCACAGCAAAGAAGTTCCTCCTCATGTTGAGGTGGAACTTCCCATGGTCAAGTTTGTGCCCGTTACCCCCTTGTCCTGTCCCTGGGCACCACTGAGAAGAGCCTGGCCCCATCCTCCTGACACCCACCCTTTAAGTATTTAGAAGCGTTGATAAGATCCCCCCTCAGTCGCCTTTTTTCCACACTGAAGAGACCCAAATCCCTCAGCCTTTCTTCATAAGAGAGGTCTTCCAGTCCCCTCACCATTTCCAATCTTTGGGTTTTTTGCCTTTTCCTTTTGAAACATTTATCACTAATGTGAAAGAATAACATTTGCCCAGTGTCGTGTACAACTCTACAGTGCCTTGCTGAAAGCTGTCAAGTATTAATACTTTCTGGGGTTGAAAACAGGGCTGCTGGCACAGACGGGTAAGAGTGAAACTACGGACACCCCTGTAACGCTTTGGAAACGCTCTCTTTTGCTCCAGCGGAGAAGACACAAACTCTGCTGCAGGACCGAAGGAAGAAACAGGGTCAATGGCTGCGGTTGCCAGGGAGCTTGTTGAGCCACACTGCGGGCAGAGGAACAGCGGTTCTGAACTCCGAGACGATGCCGGCATTTTTAGCTCCATTGGCTTCTTTTCCCCCCTTTTGTTTCCCCACCGATTGAGGTAGGTGGTGGAGCGCGTTACCTGCCCCAGACCCCGTGAATCCCGGGGGACACTCTGCACCTCGGTGAGGAGTGTTAGAACACGAGGGGGTTTATCTTCTGCCAAAACCGCTTTGCCCCTTTCCACGCAACAGTGGGGACGGACTGAAGTGCCACCGCGGGGCCGCATCCTCGTCCCATCGTTGCCCACCCTTCCGAGCGCTCTGGCGTGACCCGGTGCTGGATGGTGCCTGCGGGCAAAGACACATCGCGTGTGTCGGTACCTTTTTTTTCTCCGTCTCCTCGCCTGCTTGTCCACTCGCCCTCGACAAAAGCATTTTGTGGGGCCGTTGATAGACGGAGCGTCGCATCCCCGGGTGCTGAAGAGGAGCCAAAACAACCCCCAGTGAATAAACCCTCAACAAACCCACAGCGCCAGCAGTCAAAAAAAAAAAAAAAAATCAATTTGGAAAGTTCCCTGGAAGTTGGAAAGTTCATCTGCACCCTGCCGAGAGAGGGACTTTAATGGCACGCTTTGCTCCCGTAGCGAAGGCACCCCTTTCCTGCGGGGAAGGAGGGAACGTGGCACCGGGAAGTGTCCCGGTTTGAGGTACAACAGAAACCAATTTTCTGATTTGTAATTTTACTTTTTTAGCTGGGCCTCGTTCTAACTGACTAAAGTCTGAAATTAACAGCGGTGTCGTTCGAAACTGTGCTCTCGGAGTGATAAGACCTGATTATCCCAAGGAATGGGACGCACAGAGGCTCTTGCTGATATTTATTGCTATAACAGCCAAAGTCGGGTAAACTTCGCCGTTTGCCCCGTTGGAGGGTCGGAAGCGGAGAAGCGCAGAGGGGTCCTACCTGCAGGGAGGAGCGGACGGGACAGGGGACCCCAAACTGCCCAACAGGGTATTCCATTCCCATCGGCATCACGCTCAGGATAAAAGCTGAGGGATCAAACGGACAAGGTGGCTCGGGCTCGTTTTCCTTCAATGCCGACGTCTGCGGAGGCCCTGTCTGTTCGTCTGCCTTTGATCCCGATCCAAGCATTCCTGATGCTAGTTCCGGAATTCAGCTCCTGCCCTCGCTGACCTCCAGTCTGGGATTTTCCCTGTGTCTGCTGGTTGACACGATCATCATCCTGGGAGCTGGATACAGTTATATATTGGTATACTCTTTTTTATTCTATTATTATTTACTATTTTCTTATTTATTATTATTTTCATTAGAGTAGTTTAGTTCTTTTTCTAAACTCGTAAATCTCCTTCTCTCTTCCTGTCCTCTCTGAGGATGGGGGCGGGGGGGGGGGAACTGTCGTTCTGATTGGCCAATCCAGCCAAAACCACAACAGGAGGGAATGTGGTTGGGATGGGAACGTGGTACAGGGAGGGAACATGGTATGGGGAGGGAACGTGGTACCGGGAGGGAATGTGGTATGGGGAGGGAATGTGGTACCGGGGAGGGCAATGGGTTACCGGGGAGGGCAACATGTATGGGGAGGGATGTGGTACCGGGGAGGGAATGTGGGTAACGGGGAGGGAACGTGGTACCGGGGGGGAACATGTATGGGGAGGGAACGGGTACCGGGAGGGAACATGGTATGGGGAGGGAATGTTGGTACCGGGGAAGGGAACGTGGTACCGGGGGGGAACATGGTATGGGGAGGGAACGTGGTACCGGGAGGGAACTGGTATTGGAGAGCGGAATGTGGTACCGGGGAGGGAATGTGGTACCGGGGAGGGAACATGGTATGGGGAGGGAATGTGGTACCAGGGAGGGAACGTGGGGTACCGGGGGGAACGTGGTATCGGGGGGAGGGAACTGTGTATGGGGAGGGAACATGGTATGGGGAGGGAACACGGTACAGGGAGGGAACAGGTATGGGGAGGGAACGTGGTACAGGGAGGGCAACGTGGTACGGGAGGGAACATGGTATGGGGAGGGAACGTGGTACGGGGGGGGAATGGCTCCTGTTGAGCCCACCAGCTCCTTTCCCTTCCGCTCGGCGAAGCCGTCTGCCTTTGGGGCTGTGAACCCGTCGCCGGGGTCTGCGGGCGAAGCCTAAAAATAGCGGGATGCGTAAGAGGAGCTGGGAGGGGATCGTCAGGCGAGGAGGCAGCTGGGCTAAGCGAGGCAGACAGCAACCTGGGCAGAGCAGAGCCAGCTAAAATAGCTCCTGCTGCTGCAGGAGGAGCCTCGCCGGCACGGCTGGAGGCTGAGCCGCCGGGGTCTTCCAGGTCAAGATGGCAAGTTGGAGACGGAATCCAGGCTCCCACAAGGGCTGGAAATCCAGGCTGCATCATCTGGGAAAAAAAAAATAATAATCCCCAACATGTAAAAAGAGCAGGGTTGTGTTTGCACCCTGTGGGTGCTGCGGGAGGGCTGGGGGGGGTCTGCACTGACACACCCCCCCCAGGGATGGAGCCTGGGCCCCGAGCCAGAGAGCAAACAGGTTCCAGCAGGGAATCTGCTTTGAAAGCAAGGCACAAGGAGCAGCGGGGAAGTGCTCTAATGAATCTTCTGTGACTAATGAAGCTGCCAAGTTGGGACTGAGTGTGGCCGGGCCGGAGCCACATAGTCCCACAGACCCCGGTGTCCCTTCGAGCATCCTGGGGATGGGATGGGTGCTGGGACAGACTCAGTGAGAGGGCAGGAGCCAGGTTATGTGGTGGTGAGAGCGGTCCCATATGGGTGACCCAAACAGGAGTCCATCTGTCTGTCCATCCTTCCATCCACCCATCCATCCATCCATCCATCCATCCATCCATCCATCCATCCATCCATCCATCCATCCTCAATCCTCCATCCAACCTTCCATCTGTCTGTCCATCCATCCATCCATCCTTCCATCCATCCTGTATCTGTCCATCCATCCATCCATCCATCCTTCCATCCATTCTTCCATCCATCCATCCATCCATCATCCATCCATCCATCCATCATCCATCCATCCATCCTTCATCTGTCCATCATCCATCCTTCCATCCATCATCCATCCATCCATCCATCCATCCATCCATCCATCCATCCATCATCCATCCATCCCCTAACACAACTGATATATCGGGATTCACCAACCCCACCACCTGCTCCCCCTGAGCTGCCGTTATACTTCTTCAGGACCTGTTCCACCCCATCCTAGCTCAGCCCCTTCAGGCGGGATGGATGGATGTGTCCGGAGGATTTCTGTCTCCCACTGCATCTATGAGAAACGACCTAGATGGAGCCCATCCATCCATCCATCCATCCATGGCTCATGATGAACCACTTGTGGCGGGGGGGGGGGACGGACTGCTCTGTTTGCACCCAGGTTCCCTTGATTAGAAGGACGTGCAGAATCACACCTCGGGGAATTGCAGCAGAAAAGGTCGCCCTGTTTTCCGTACGTCTGAGATGTTTGGGGCTCGCAAGAAAGGGAACGAATGGACCAGATGTTCCACGAGCATCAGCCCAACCGCACCGGTACCCACCGAGCTGCGGGTCCAGGCTGCTACCCCCTGCTCCCATCGCTTCCCCCCTGCCTCCGCTGACAGCTCCAGGTAAATTGGCCTTGAAGAGGAAAATGGGCTGATTTGTGTGTTTTATTTTCCCACGTCAACAGATCCGAGTGTTTTCATACCTTGTGGGGCAGCTGCTGGGAAAGAACAAAGCCCGGCCGTCCAAGGGAGTTAAATTAGATGAGCTTCTTCTCTGCCTCTCCATTATGCGTGGCTGAATGGCAAGAGGGAGGGAGTGTGTGTGGGGGGGGGGTTCTGCGGCATTATTTCCTCGGCATTGTGCGCAGGGAGGCTGTCTCCAAGGGCAGGGTGTTTGCATGGCGCTGGGAGACGGCCGGGGCTTGGGGGCAGGTCGGGAGGTTGGATGGGAAATCTCAGCTCGGCACTTTGCAGGCACCTATCCATTCCCAGAGATCAGCGGCATCCCGGGCGGGCGGGAGGGTGATGCCACCGGCATCTCCGAGATGTTCTCGGTGTCCCCAGGACACAAGGGAGACTGTCCCCTCGGGGCTCCTGCTCCTGCCCCGAGCCCCCTGCTCCCACCCAGGGCTGGGCGCACTGAGGGTCCCCTCACAAATACAGGGTGGGTGTATCCGCCGGTTCATCCTGTTTCCTTTAAAAATGCCTCCAAGCCGATTATTTATTTGAGGGGTTACCGAGCCCTTTTCCTTCACCCCAGCTGGTGCCTGGCCCCATAGCAGGGACGGGACGGGGCCAGCATATGGCTGACAGGACACCGCCAGCGTCCCCTGAGCCGTGCTGGCAGCCAAGGACGCTGCACGTACCCCAGCCCCGGGGGACTCAATCCCCACAGGAGCCTTTTTTTTTTTCCCTGATTGTTGCTTATTTAGGTATTTCACACCCCCGCTCAGTGCCGCCTTCGGCTGACAATGGAGCATTGATTGGGAACTGCAGCGTCCCCCCGGATTTCAGGGACCTGTGAGGCCGGGCTGTCCCCCCCACCAGCTCCCACCACGGCTGGGCTCTCGGAGGTGGCATCACTGCTTTCCATCCGGCGCCTCCGGAGCGTTACAAACCTGTGAGTCATCTCATAAATGAACCATCTTGGGGAGCCGGGGTGGGGGGGGATCCAGGGGGGATGCTGCTCCGAGAAGGAGCTGTGGTGGGAAAAAATAAAACTTTGAGCTGCTGGTGGAGGGAATGGTGTCAACGTGAGCACTGGGCTCCCCAGCGGGCTGGGGCTGGTTTTCCTGGGCACGGGAGCAGGTCCCTTGGGGATGGGACATGGGGACCTTGTGTCCTGGGGCTTGTCCTTGGTCGTGACATGGGGACTGTGTGTCCTGGTGCCTGTGGCGGGATGGGACATGGGGACACTGTGTGTCCTGGTGCCTGGGGCTGCTGGGACATGGGACACTGTGTGTCCTGGTGCCTGGGGCTGGCTGGGACATGGGCACCGTGTGTCCTGGGGCCTGTCCTTGGTCGTGACATGGGGACCATGTATCCTGGTGCCTGGGGCTGGTGGTGACATGGGGACCATGTGTCTGGTGCCTGAGACTGGTGGTGGCATGGGGACCGTGTGTCCTGGGCCTGTCCTTGGTTGTGACATGGGGACATTGTGTGTCCTGGTGCCTGTGGCTGGTCATGACAAGGGCACCGTGTGTCCTGGGGCCTGTCCTTGGTTGTGGCATGGGGACACTGGTGTGTCCTGGTGCCTGTGACTGGCTGTGACATGGGGACATTGGGTGTCCTGGTGCGTGGGGCTGGTGATGACATGCTGGAGGGACAAGGCCACCACGCGCATGTGCGTGTGTGCAGACATACGTGTTGCACTACCAAGGGGCAGGAAGGAGTTTTACAGCCAGGTTTCCTACGGAATAAGGTCCGATTGTCCGTCTCCCACAGGTCTGCCAGGATTTGCTGGCGCCTGTTGCCGTACCAGCAGGACAGAATTTAGAGCCCCTGGGCCATCTTGGACCACCCTGGTCATGGAGGAGGCAATTTTCCTTCTCAGCATATACAGTATTTACTTTTTCTGCACCTTTTTACCTTCCTGCCACAGCTCCCGGAGCAGGGGGGGGATGCTCCTGCCATGGCCTATGGTCCCCACAGCCAAGCCACCACCGGCACATCCGCCGCGGAGCGGGTGCCGGGAGCGGGATGGGACAGAGAGACACACGGGCGTTCAGCTTATGGATTCACCGCCTCCGAGGGCTCTGCAGCGAGCGGGGAGGAAGCGGGCCCTGCTGCCATCCTGCTGCTCTCTGACTGCACCGAATCGCAGGGCGCAGCCCGGCTCCTCTCCCCACGAACAACCGTTTTGGTGCCTCTTGCTCCGGGCACAGAGCTCGCATCTCCCCTCTGCTTCTTCACGCGCCTCCAACGTCCGTGGGATGGGTTGGTTTGGGGTTGGGAGAGGAGAGGAAACCTCCTGACGGTGGGAAAACCGACGAAAAGCACAGGAGGGTTTGGCTGAGGTTTGCGTTTGGGCCGAAGGAGGGGGATTTGGGTGGTTTGGACCTGGGGGGATGCCAAGAGGAAAAGTGTGGCTTGTTCCCGTGCTCTCCGGGAACCGCTTTCCCGCTAGCCTTGGGGTGCCGGGCTTTCCTAGCCACGGCAGCCTCAAACCCACCTCCTCCACTCGCCGCAGCCCTGGCCGGAAAAAATCGCAAACATCCGGGGATTGCTCCCACGGCAGAGATGCCAGGAGGGAAAACCGAGACCTGGTTTCCTCCAAGACCCATCACTGATGGGATTCAATTTGTAGTTTAAGCCACCTCGGCTCGGACGTGGCCGGCTGTCTCTTCTCTGCTAGTAAAGACAAAACCAGGGGTGCCAGCGCCCCCCGAGGACCCTCCATCCCAGACCTCTCTGGCATTCCCACCCCTTTTCCCTGGATAACACCCGCTGGCTTCACTGGGAGCAGCCATTTATTCCCTCCCAGACCATGTCACTTCATCCTTGCAACCAAGGCCACCCGTTCAAGTGTTTGAGCCCAGATGGACACCAGCAGCACCAGTCGTGACCACAGAAGAGCCATGCCATCTCCCCGGTCTCCGGAGGCTCTCTGGGAACCGCTTTCCTCGCCCCACTAGCCTTGGGGCACCGGGTTTTCCTAGCCACGTCAGCCTCAAAACAACCTTTCTTCACTCTTCCCAGGTCTGGCCTCAAAAAGGGAAGTTGTCCAGCGGTTGCCGGCTTCAAATTGTCCCATAGGATTTGAGGAGTCGCAGCAGGTTTCACACAATATCCAGTCCTGCGCTGTTGTCTTTTACGGAAAACCACCGCTGCAATGCATTCAGGAAAAAAACCAGCAACAAAATTACGATCTTATGGAAGTAACATTCATTTTCTAAACAGAGCAAAACCTTCCCATCCCCTCGCTCTACTTAATGAAACGTTAATAATTCAATAAAAAGGAAATAGGGAAATGGATACAATATTTACAAATCTGTATACAAAATCCTATCAGGCTCCCAGGGCAGATCTCGCCGGCAGGCACTGGGGAAGTTCCAGCCTGGATGCAGTGACGGATGGGAACTGGAGTCTGGGAACCGCTTCCGTCACCTTGGGGTGCCCAAGCAAAGCCTTGTGGCCCCCAAGCAAAGCCTTGTGGCCACCAGCCAGCCACTTGCTTTCCACCCAGCTCATCCCTGCCTTGTCCAAAGAGGATCTCTGGGTAGAAGATCCAACATCACTTGTTGGTTGGGTCTTTTCTTTTGAAACATCCCCCCCCCTAAATTAGGTGATATTTCAGCCCCCGAGTGCCCCGAGCAACGTAGATGCAGGGACCACCGCGCACGTCTCCCTGATGGCTGCTGAGGGCTGAAAGCATCTGGCTGGAGGTGCCAACCCTGCCTGTGTCTTCAAATAAATTGCTGCAGTTTGGGGCTTTGGAGGTGACCAGCCTCTTCCTTGAGAACTGCAACCACCAGTGGAACACATGGGAAGCTCCGTGTCTGCGGCACCGGTCCCTCCAGCCCCACTGGGCGTCAAACACAGCTGTAAGGTTCAGGGCTTGTCCTATTTCTCACGGTGACGCTTGCGCATCCTCCTTTCCCGGGTGCTGTGAATGCGTGCAAGCAGCCGGTGAGGAGCAGAAGGCAAGAACCTGCCCTCAAAGCTTCAAATGAGGTGGTGAACCTTCCCCACCCTCACCGGAGAGCTGCAGAAGATGCACCTCAGTGTTCGCAGTGATGACACCCCAGCTGGTCCCTTCTCCAGCCCTTTGCCAGCACCGAGGGTTGTGCTTTGCTTCGCTTTGCTTTGCTTCCCAGCCTGATAAAATGAGATGCCCGCTGCCATCTGTCCTGGCTTGTCCCGCTGGCCTCGGGAGAGCACCCGGGGCATGCAGCACCTCCTCCACCCAAAGGGACACAGATGGTGGCTGCCCGATGCCATATTTTTCCAAGATGGGCCACCTGCTTCCCACGCTGATGCCCGGAGTGATGCTGTGCCATGGGACAGAGCTGCTGCCGGCGTTTCCCGGTCCGTTGGCCAGCACCGGGAGCCTCCAGAGACCGGGAGATGGCATGGCTCTTCTGTGGTCACGACTGGTGCTGCTGGTGTCCATCTGGGCTCAAACACTTGAACGGGTGGCCTTGGTTGCAAGGATGAAGTGACATGGTCTGGGAGGGAATAAATGGCTGCTCCCAGCGAAGCCAGCGGGTGTTATCCAGGGAAAAGGGGTGGGAATGCCAGAGAGGTCTGGGATGGAGGGTCCTCGGGGGGTGCTGGCACCCCTGGTTTTGTCTTTACTAGCAGAGAGGAGACATCCAGACACGTCCGAGCCGAGGTGGCTTAAACTACAAATTGAATCCCATCAGTGATGGGTCTTGGAGGAAACCCCTGGCAGTGCCGGAGCTCGGCGTGGGAGCACGACGGAGGCTCTGAAGGGACGCTGGGCACCCCCGATCGGGGGTTTTGGCCATCCCGAGGGTGAGCTGCCGGCACTGCGGTGCCAGTGTGGGGCTGGGCGAGGACAGGGGCCGGAGGAAGAGGAGCAGTGCCGGCGAAGGCTGCTGCGCTCAGCCATCACCTGTTCCTGCTTCTCCCAGCTTCCAAGGCAGCTCCCCCTCCTCCAGCCTTCAAAACCTGCGACAGCTCATCCCAGAAGGTGATTTTTTTCCCCACCGCCACTTTTCTTTCTTCTCCCGAAAGGCACAAAAATCCCACCCCCCCCAGCATCTCGCAGATGTGCAACATCTTCCTCCCTCCCGCTCCCACTCTTCCTCCCCAAAGCCATCACAGCCTGGCACGAAGCCGGGGACAGACTCAGCTCCCTTGACCCCATCCCTGTCCCCTTCCCGCACGCCACAGCCTTGGGAAGACATTTGCAGGCATGATTTCTCCTCCGGTGATGGGGTTGGGGGGGTTGCTTTTTGCTGGAGACCCCTTTTAGGGCTGCAAACCTGCAGGTCCCAGCGGGCCCGTCCCCGGGGGAGCTGTTGGCCAGCCCAGCCCGCGGTTAAGTAAAGAATAGTAATAAGGAAAAATTGAAAGTGGCAGTTTAATGGTTGGAACAGCTCTTCTTCCGCGTCCATCTGCCTGCCTCCCTAAATATAGACATACATTTTCTACACGCCAAAGGCCGGCATCCCCACTCAGAGCCAGGTGAAGCGGCTGAGAGCCAAACACAAGTATTTAAAAGCAATATTAAATGACCGATGCCCGACGAAACCCTTGGGCTGAAGGAAGCGCTCTGCCGATAGGAGATGTTTATTGACGGAGGAGAGGAAAGCAGGCTGGCAAAAGACTATTTCCCCCCCCGCCCCAAGGTTTTTGGCTGCAGCAGTTTTTTTTTTTGGGGGGTGGAGGTTGTTTTTGATGTGTAAAACCCTTCTCGCTCCCCGGCTCGGCCATCGGGAAGCAGCCCTGGTGCACGGAGGTGTTGGCTTAGCCACAATGCTGTTGATTTAAGGGATTGGGGGTTTTTGTTGTTGTTTGGGTTTTTAACTCTCTTTTCCCGTGCAAACGCGGCTGTGCATCTCCCACGGCACAGCAGGGAGCAAAGCTCGGTCGGGGGTGGCCGTGGTCCCCAGGAGATGGGGACCCTCCTGTCCCCATCGATGCAGGAGCTGGCAGGGATGCGGCTGAGGGACTGGGAGCAGGGATGCCGCCATGGGTGAAGGGAGGCAGCGGCTGCCCATAACCGCCTTCAGGGGGGGTTGCTCCAACCTGATTCCCAACCTCAGGATGGATTTTTCCAACCCGCCTGATGGAGAGACCCATCCTCCTCCTTGCCCGCAAAGAGATACTGGCTACCAGGGGGAAGGAAAACATTAATAATTGTGCTCCGTTAATGACTTGGAGTGTTCCCAGGCTAAGTGCTCCCATTTCTCTGCTAAATGAGCCTCTCTCCTTGCCCACCTAACGGCAAACACTAAATCCCCTCCTCCCCGTGGCCTTGGGACCGGAGCCGTGGGTGGATGGCAAGGGGACATTTTTGCTTTGCTGTAGCCAAGATATCTTATGAGCGAAACAATTTTTTTCCTCTCGCCTTGTGCTTCTACCTTCCTCTGTATCCAAGCGCAGCTGGGATCCTCCGAGGGCCTGGATGACTCACCGCGGCAGCAGTGTAAGGGCATTAGCGCATGATTCCTCCCAGGGCTCCGCATCGCCCATCACCAGGAGTTTTTATATTCTGAGCAGCTCTCCCGCCCCGAGGAAATATCACGTTACCTGCAAAATGACTGAGCAGAGGGAGCACGTCCCCTTGATGGAGGGGACAGCAAGGGATGGAGATGGGCGCTGGACCAGGGTGGTGATGAGGGGACAGCTCGGGATGGAGATGGGGATGAGTGATGAGGGAACAGCTAGGGATGGAGATGGGTGCTGGACTAGGGTGGTGATGAGGGGACAGCTCGGGATGGAGATGGGGATGAGTGATGAGGGCACAGCTCGGGATGGAGACAGGGATGAGTGATGAGGGCACAGCTTGGAATGGAGACAGGCGCGGACCAGGGTGGTGATGAGGGCACAGCTTGGGATGGAGACGGGTGCTGGACTGGGGTGGTGATGAGGGGACAGCTCGGGATGGAGATGGGGATGAGTGATGAGGGAACAGCTCAGGATGGAGATGGGCGCTGGACCAGGGTGGTGATGAGGGCACAGCTCGGGATGGAGATGGGGATGAGTGATGAGGGAACAGCTCGGGATGGAGACAGGCGCTGGACCAGGGTGGTGATGAAGGCACAGCTCGGGATGGAGATGGGGATGAGTGATGAGGGCACAGCTCGGGATGGAGACAGGTGCTGGACCAGGGTGGTGATGAGGGGACAGCTCGGGATGGAGATGGGTGCTGGACCAGGGTGGTGATGAGGGCACAGCTTGGGATGGAGACAGGTGCTGGACCAGGGTGGTGATGAGGGCACAGCTCAGGATGGAGATGGGGGTGAGTGATGAGGGAACAGCTCGGGATGGAGATGGGTGCTGGACCAGGGTGGTGATGAGGGGACAGCTCGGGATGGAGATGGGTGCTGGACCAGGGTGGTGATGAGGGCACAGCTTGGGATGGAGGTGGGGGTGAGTGATGAGGGAACAGCTCGGGATGGAAAGGGGTGCTGGACTGGGGTGGTGATGAGGGGACAGCTCGGGATGGAGATGGGCGCTGGACCAGGGTGGTGATGAGGGCACAGCTCAGGATGGGAACGGGGATGAGTGATGAGGGGACAGCTAGGGATGGAGACGGGGGTGAGTGATGAGGGCACAGCTCGGGATGGAGACAGGTGCTGGACCAGGTTGGTGATGAGGGCACAGCTTGGGACGGAGACGGGTGCTGGACTGGGGTGGTGATGAGGGGACAGCTCGGGATGGAGATGGGTGTTGGACCAGGGTGGTGATGAGGGGAGAGCTCAGGATGGGAACGGGGATGAGTGATGAGGGGACAGCTCGGGATGGAGATGGGTGCTGCACCAGGACGGGTGACACGGCCCACACTTACAACGTGACACGCATGTCCCCGACACAAAGTTATTGTCCTTACCCCTAGTCATTGCTGCGGAACTGAAGTTGGTCCCTGCCCAGCGTGGCCCACGGCAGCTCGGTCACCCCTTCAGCCCCAAGCCCAGCGCAGCGGCGGTTGCAGTTAACTCACTAATTGCACGCCATGCTCGGCCAGGCTGCTTTGCAGAGCGCAATTAATTAGCATTTGCTTCCCTGACGGTTGCTGACCCTGCCAGACTCGGGAGTAAATTGGCTGCTGCGGGTAATGGGTTTGCTAAGAGCGGCTGGCGGTGGTGGCACGGCTCCTGGGTAATCACTTCGTTACAGGACGAGCTATTATATTTTCACTTTGGAAAGACAAGGCGGCTCGTTGGAAGAATGTGGCCTCCAGTGCCAGACGCTCTCGGCTTTCGGGCTCGCGGGGACCTTGGAGAAAGGAGGCACAGACATGGCTGGGGCGAACCAGAGCTTGGGCACAACCCCGACCCGCCACCCTGGGGCACTTTTTGCTCGAGAAATTCATCGGCCGGGGGCTGCGTGTGGCCGGGAGGCGCCGGGGCGCTGCAAAAAAAAGGTGGAAAGATGCTTCGGGGATGCCGCAGACGAGGAAATCGGGGGTTAGAAAATGAGCAAAGATCATTTTTCTTCTGCAGCCCAGACCCTGGCCGCTCCATGCGGTGGGATGCAGAGGACCAGGGGATGGGGATGAGCCTTGAGCATCCCGCTGAGCTCCCCCCCGCCCCCAGCCCCCTCCGCTTTCCCACCTCCCTGCACCCTGGGTGCTCTGCCCGCACCCAAACCCCCACTAATTCGGAGGAGAAAGCGCCCCTGCTCGCCGGCCCTGTCCTCAAGCCGCGTGGCACTTCATTATATCACTAAAGATTAATCTGCTGCTCCTAATTGCCGAGTGCCCGAGAGCTCCTGGCAGGGAGAAAAAGAAGCGTCAGACGAAAAAAAGCCAATATGTGGTTTGTTTTATTTTTTTTTTTTTTTTCCCTCTCTCCGTTAATATTTAGGTCGACTTACTGATGTGGGAAGCGCAGGGATGGGAATTCGTGTGGACTAGGGGAACGGGGTGGGGGTGGGTTTATAGCATTTCTCGGGGTGTTTTCCCTCCCTCCTGGCCCCGAGAGGGAAGAGAATACCTGGCTCCAGCTGAATGTCAAGAAGATTGATTTTTCTGGGTCTTTTTTTGCTTTTAATGGGGGAATCTTTGCTCGGTTCTTCCTCCTCTGCCTGTTCGGCGAAGGCGGGGGGGGGAAAAAGTCTCTGCCAAGTGCTGTGATTTCAGGAAGGCTGAGATGAAAGTGCTCTGCAGACTCAGCAAACCTCTTTGGCTGGGAAACAACAGGGCACGGGTTTTTCTTTTGGGGAAAGTATATTCTGTAACTTCCCGTGCAATGCGTTTTCATTTTAGAAGCGAAGGTTTGGGGTCCGCTTTGGCCTCATTTAAGCGTCAAAAAGCCCGTGGGGAGGTTGGGGGATGATTTAGGGCACCCCCTACAACCCAATGAACCATTTCCCTCCCGTGGATCGCCAACGTTGCAGGTGACAAACTGGATTATTTTCTTTTTTCCTTGTTTTGCAGGAAAAGAAACCCAAATACCCAGTCAGGCCAAAATCCGTGGCTTTATTCCGAGTATTTTGGCTTGGCCAGGGAAGAGGCGGGCTGGGCGGCAGGGCTGGTTTTGGGCAATCACCGTATATTTTTGGGAGCTGCTGATTGATTTGCATCGACGCGGAACGATGAAGGAGAAAGGCAATTGCTCACTTTGCATCCCAGCCTGCAGCTCAGCGATCCCCCCCCCCCCCCCCCCCCCCCCCCTTCTATTTTAGCAATATTTCTGTATTTTTGGGGGGAATCCTGCTGTGATTGCCCTGTACGCCCCTAGCCGGCTTTTCCAGGTATTTAGGGAACCCGCCACCCCTCCGCGTCCTTTAACAAATTGGTACCCGTGGGATCCAGCCCCAATTCCCGCACATCCCGTCCTCCTGCGCACCTTGCGCTCGGGAAAACCAGAGCTTTGGGGTTTAATTAAAACAAAAAGCCCCCCCCAAAAGCCCATCAGCAAAGCAGCTTGAAAGGCTCCGACCGAGCCCTGGCTCGAAGGAGACCCAGCAGACATGGTCCCCCCAAAAAATTGAGGGTGTCCATAGCTCTTGCTTTCATCTAGCGTCAAGTCGCAGGCTGGAGAGGGGTCCGCTCGGATCTGGGGGTATTTGGGATTTGGGGAATAGCTGTTGGTGTCCCTGAGCTCAGCAATGCTCTGTATTGGGGGGCACAGTGGGTGCCTTTCCCAGCTTTCCCAGTTCACGGGGGAACGGGGAGGTTTCTGGGCTCCCCCCACCCTACTCAGCACCCTCAGCATCATTCCCCCCCCCCCCCCCCCCCCCCCAAAAAAAAAAAAAAAAACCCACCAGCGCTGCGTTTTCCTGCTTTTTAAAGCGAATCAGCTCAATTCCTGAGCAGGGCTGGCCCCTTCCCCTGTCCCCCCACACTGGGCATGGTCCCCCTCCCCACATCGAGCATCACTTCGGGGACATCACCCCTCGGAGCAGCCCCGATGGGAAGGTGGGAGCGATGTGGCTCTGCGCCGGCGTGTTTTTCCCAGGAGAGCCGAATCCTATCTACTGCCAACGGCAAAGCAGGTCATGCCGATAAATCTTGCGCGTGGTTTTCGAGGACATCGGCGCCAAGCGAGGAGCTGGAGCTGTGGAAAGAACATCTCTGAGTCCTTCTGGCTACAAGAAGAGGGGGATATTCCCTTGGGGAAGTGGCCACCCCTGCAAACGGGGGCTTGGGAAGCTGGGATGAGAGAGTTTTGGGGTCTGTTCTTCACCTGGTGCATCCAGTTTTTATCGCAGAGGCTGCCGGTGCTGTCTCAGGTTTTCCCTCTGCCCTCGCAGCACGCTTTGGCAGGTTGTTCTGATTTTTGAGGGCAAATCCTTCCTTCCGGCATCTCTTCCGCTCATCCCCCCCCCCCCGGGCCTGGAGCGAGCGGAGGGTCGTTTTAATCTATTTAATGCACGTTTTCTTCCCCCGCTGCATATTCAAGTAGCCCTGAAGTGAAGGAGGATGAAGCAGGATTATAGCACAAGGCTAAAAGCTGGGTGCACGGATGGCTCCCGGGATGCTGGGTAAGGAGTAAGGCTGTCACTTGGACAAGCTGCTTTGCCCCGGTGCCGGTGACCAGAGGAGTTGATCCCCACGGCTCTGCAGCGGGAACATCAGGCAGAGCCTCCCGACCTTTAAGGAGAGAGAAAACAAAAACAACTGATGAAGTTACGGCTAAATATCACTCGGGTTTCCAGCCGCTGCGAGGCACGGGGGTGGCTCGGGGGATGTCAGGACCTGACGGCTAACCGTGGGGCAGCCCTAAGGAGGGTCAGGCTCCCGTCAAACGCAGCCCTTCGGGAGCATCTGTGAGCCGAGGGCCCCGCTGTGTCCCGTGTCAGGGCTTTTCCGCAAGCCCTGATGGTGCAGGATGAGCCCGGCGCTCGGCACCGCACTGGATGCCCCAGCCCAGGGCTCGGTGACAGGTCGCTGTGCACCCACCCGCCCCGTCCCCCCCATCATCCCCCAGTTCCTCACCCCGGACTCAAAACCGGCGAGGGACACGCGCTCAGCCATCCTGACAGGCATTAAATTGCGACGCCGCAGCCCAGGGAACGCACAGCCTTCATGGATGGATCCGGAGATGCTCCCATGGGCCAGAAGTAGCCCCTAAAACACCTTCCCGGGGAGGGGGCAGGTGTGCAGCCATGGCATCACCCCAGAGAGGGTCCGGAGGGGCCCGACCCCTGCTCGGTGCTGATGGGGGGGTCCCACTGCCCAGGGCGGTAAGGTGTGTGGACCCGCAGGGAGGGGTAAAAGCCAGCTCCAGAATTGCATCAATTTGGTTCAATTCCGACACGATTCACCACCAGTCGCTCCATCCCCCTTCCAAGACGCCCAGGTGCTCGGTGAGCCTTGGGAAAGGGTCCCCCCGAAGACCTGCCGTCCCGAGTCGGGGACAACAGGATCCACCACCTCCTGCTCCATCCCCGCGGATAGGGACCCGCCACCACGCTTTGGGGACCGGCGACCGGGGCCAGGGAGGGGGTTAGCGAGACATGGAGCGAGAGGATGGGGAAATGGGGTTGCCACGGAAACCGCTGAACAGCAAATGGCTGATTTTTTTTTTTTTAATTTTTTTTTTTTTTTTGTCAAGGCTGGAAAAAATGCGGGGGAGAAGGGCAGCGCCGAAGCCCCACGCCGCGGGACGAGCCGGGGGGCTGGGATGTGGGGCGGGGGGGGGGTTCGGACCTCCGGTGAGCTGGGATTGCAAAGCAAAACACGGATGCTCAGGTGTCTGCGTGCCGGATTCCGTGCCTGTGGGACAGCCGTGTCCCCTGGGGGTGGCTCAGGGCAGGCCATGGGGACGGGATGGGTGCTGGTGGCACCGGTGGTGGCCGTCCCCACCACCACAGTGGCATGGGGGACATGGCTTGGGGCCGGGGGGGGGGCACGCCATGGGGTAGTTTAAAGCATTTAAAGCATTGCAGGTTGAAAATAACACCTCCATCGCACGGAGGATTCAGTATCTCATGCAGGGACAGGCACCAGCCGCTGATGAAGCTTCGGAGCATCCAGACCCTGGAACCCCCGGAAGGGGGGACAAAGCCACCCCTAGCAGGGACCGAACGGGTGTCTCCATCATTGCGAGGTCACGAACAGCCCCAGGTGGAGCTCGGCTCAGCCCCGGGGCTGCGACAGAGCCCCAGAGCTCCTGAGGGCTCTTGTCTGAGCCTCCCTGCCCGCGGGGGGCTGTGGGGGCAGGGGAGGGAACCAGCGTTAGCGTTTGCCGCTGGAAGCCACGGCTTCACCTCTCCAGAGCTGATGAAAAATCGGAATTGAAGTGCCCGCTATCCCCCAGAGTTCAAGAGAGAGCTCCCGGGCCGAGCGCTGGCAAGAAGGCACTTGCCTGCACTTAATTCCTGGCCAGGCTGGGGGATGCGGAGGAGATGCGGGGACCGTCACCTGCAGAGGAGAGAACACGGCACCCGCGGGGCTGACGGCTGGGGAGGGGATGGCGGGATCTCCCGGGACGGGGGCGGGAGCTCAGCCAGACCCTGAGTGCCGTCAGCCATGCCAGTTTGGGGACTGGAAATTTGGGAAGTGGGTTTTTTGTAACACCTACACGTGTTTTGTGCCTTCCCCGTGGAACGGGGTGGAGGCTCAGCCCTGGGGACTGTCCCCAAGAGCCACCTAGAGCCCGTTTCAACCCCTGGAAACAGCTGGATGCCAGAGAGCCCCTCGCTATTCCCCACCCCAGTGACACCCACCCACCGTGCCGCAGGGGGCCGGATCCTGCATCTCCATCCAGAGCATCCTTCAGGGCCAGGAGCTCCCCTGGCCCCAGGCGGGTGGGAAAGCCCTTCCGGGGTGGGGGGGGGGACACCCTTGCATAGATGGTGGGGGGGCCTCCAGCAGCTCTCACCTCTCCAGTTTCCTTCCCTGCTCCCTTTCCTCCTCTGGGATATCTCAGGCAGGGTGCACAGGGTGACATTTCCCTTGGGGACATGTCCCCTGAGGGACAGACGGACGCGTGGGGATGGCAGGAGCTCCATCACAAAGCGGGAGGAGGCTCCCTCCGGTATTGCTGGACCCGACTGCCAAAAAATACAGGTCCAAATCCCCCCGTTTTGGCCTTGTCCCACCCAAACGTGCCCCATTGAACCCGGGGGACAGGAGGCGAGCCCCAGTCCCGCGTGCTGCTGGCGCGGCGCTGCCCGTCCTGCCCTCCCCGCGCCGCACAAGGTCACCCCCATGTTTTATTCATCCCCCCACAACCCACTACGTTCCTTAATTGCAGCCCCACGTGCTTTGCAAGCGTAAATAATTGCCTGGCAGGCTTATTAATGACTTCGGCGTGCTAACGAGCACCGCCACCCAAAGCGGACTCTCAGGGGTGTCGGGACCCCCCCAGGGACTGCGGGGTTGGCACCCAAATGTGGGTGCAAACTGCCCTGAGCTCGGCCTGGGCAACAAATACGTGCCTCAGCCCAAGATTAAATAATTAACGATTGGTTAATTCGACAGCTCCGCCGTCCTCCTCCGCTCCTGCCCGTCGGCTCACGCAGGCGTGGGAGAACCCTCATCCCCCGTTGACGGTCACCCGCGGCCACCGCGACCTTACCTGCGTCCCCGTCACATCTCGCTGCTGCCAAACGGAGCCGTTGGGAGAAGCTGGTGGCCGTGAGGGACGGGCTCGGTGCCACCAGGCTCCGTCCCGCACCTCCTGTAGCCAAAGGTGCATCTCCCGGCCCGGCCCCGATGCTTTTTCCCTGGAAAACCCTCCCGGCTTTCAGTGGAGGAGCTGCCCGGCCATGGGACAGCCTTCAGCATCCAGACCCAGCCGGGGAGCCGCTCTGGCCTTAATTAAAGGTCTTTAATCACCAGGTAGGTGATGGATGGGCGTCAAGCCACCATTACATCCCAAGCTGGAGGCTGGCGGGTTGAAGACACGTGTGAAGCTGGCTGGGGGGGGTCTTGGAGGACCACAAAGCTTGAGCTGGGGGGGGTACGAACCGAGGCAGGGGTCCCAACCCCCCCCTTCAGAAAGCAGACTGTGCCGCAGAGGCTGTTCACACCTTTATTGCTCTGGCTGGAGAGTTTTTCCCTACTCCTTTCCCCCATCCCTCCTTTCCTAGGGACACAGTGCCCTCAAGACAGCTCCGTGTGTCAGAGTGGAGGGACGCGGTGGCATCCCTCCGGCATCCAGACACCGCTGCAACCACCCCGCCTCCCTCCGTGGCCTCCCACCACGTGCGCTTGGGTCAAGAAGAGCATATTTGGGGGTAAAACCCGGCCCTTTCTCACTCCCGGCCCCCAGGACGGTGGCACAGCCCCACATCCACGGGGCAACGTCCCTCCTGTCCTCAAATCGTCCAAGTCCAGCTTTTCTCCAGGGAAGGGCACGTTCAGACCAGCCTCCCAGTCCGTTCCCAGTGGGCTCCCAGCACACCCTAAGCAAAGGGAAGGTGTTTACAGGGAGGAACTGCTTGAATTCACCGGGGTTTTCCCGAGCAAACCCGCCTGTCGCTGGAGCCTGGCTCCCCGGGATGTTCAAGGGAGCCCGGTGCAAGGAAGCTGGGAGCCGGGACGCGGGGACCGGTGTCACCCCATCACCCTCCCTCCCCACCCTGGCTGCCTGATGTGGCCGTCACAGCATCCCGTCTTGCACTGCGTCCCCTCCAGCCCCGTCACCAGGCGCCGTCAGCAGAACTGCAGGAGAAGCAGAGCCGGGGGCGGGCGGTGAGCCCTCACCCAGCCCCCCAGCACCGTTTTGGGGGGCTCTGCCAACCCCCCGGGGCCGGGAAAGGGTTGGGGCACCCCAAGCACCCCCCAGGCTGGGCACAGACCTTCCAGCGGTTCCCACATTCGTTGCACAGCACGAATGTCGTCATGGGCTCATCGGCGCTGCGCGTCTGCACCTAGGATGGAGCGGGTGGCGGGGTCAGCGGAGACCCCTCCGGCGTCCCCCGAATCAAGGTCCCTTGGGGACAGGGCGGGGAGCCCCCAGGGGGCTTTTCGGGGCTGACCTGGTTGTACGTGCAGTTCTTCTTCTTGCACTTGCCGCACTGGAAGAGGTCGGTGACGGTGCCGCCCGTCTTGGCCATCTGGTGCTCCCGGATGGCCTCCTGGGTCATGGCGTTCCTCAGCTTCTTCAGCTCATCGCTGGCCATCTCCTGCCACCAGCACCGGCCCGGCAGCGTCAGCAGCCAAGCCGGCACGGGGTGCAAACCACCGTGGTCCAGCACCCTCCCCATCCTCTCCAGGACCAGGACTGATCCTTCTCCCTGTTCTTGGTGGAGGGCTCAGGCCCATCCGCATGAAAAAAATCACCCCATCCTCAACCCGCAACTGCTGCCTGCAGGGACCTGGCTCCCCACGGAGGGAACTGGGCTCCCAGCAGCCAGATTTGGGGACCATGGTTGAGAAGAGGACTCTCAAGCCTGGCTCCTGACAGTGTGACACCCCACACCTGGCTCTACAATGGGTGGGGGGGTGTTACAGGGGTCTGGGAGGGGGTGGGCAGGCAGTGCCCGGATCTTTTTTTGGCTGCCGCCCCCCCTGCTCCGATGGTCCTCATGCTTCAGCCAGCCTCAAGGTGGGACGGGGAGATGCTGGGACAAATAAAGTGTGGACACCAGCAAGCCAAGACCCAGCCAGCCTTTGGGCACCGAGAATGGACACTGATGGGGGGTCTCACCCCCTACCCCCGCAGAGGTAGCACGGACATGGTCCCCAAGAGCCAGCCCCGTGCCCCCCCACCCCGCTGCCCACCTCGGCAGTCATGCGGGCGATGAGGCTGGGAGGGATGGCCCCGCACAGCACGTTCCTGCGCAGGCCGGGGTTCTTGGGGTCCTTCAGGTTGCTGATCCTGCTCCGCACCCGGTTGCGGTACTTCATGTCCGTGCTCTTCAGCTCCTGGAAGATATGTAGGGCGGGGGGGGGGGTCCGTCAAGGAATCAAAGGGGGCAAGGTGGGGGGGATGCCGGCCCCATGGGCACCCGCTGCTGCTCTGGGTTCGGTGGTGTGGATTGTCACCAGGGCCCACGTGCATGTGGAGGTGGCCAATCTCAACAGGGTTTTGCTCCCTGGGGCACCATTTCTAGGGGGGGGTGTCCCCCTCCTTGGGTGACGAAGCACAGCTTGGGATGTGGGGTGGAAAACAACTCCGCGTTTCCCTGCTGTGACACCCAAAGGTGGTCGGGGCATAGGGACCATCACTGAGTCCTGTGCTGAGATGTGAGTTCACGGTGTGGGGGAGCTCGGCCCACTCCCCTCCTCCCAGGCTGGCCAAAAAGCCACCGGCTGCCTGTACGGATGCGGGCAGATGGGATGAGGCGGCAGCTTCGGTGGTCCCATGAGGCCGCGGGCACACACGGCCAGAGCGTGGGCTGAACCCAAAATCGAAGCGCAAACCACCTTGGGGCTGGTCCCGGTCTTGGGGGGCTGCCAGGAGACCCCCAAGCCTTGAGTTGGGGGGTTGAATGGAGGGGGCTCCATCCCTGCCAGCGTGGCAGAGCCTGGGCACCGGGCTGGCAAGAGACACGGGCACCCACAGCAGGCTCAAAAGAGAGACCTGGGCTGGGTTTGGGGTTTATTTCCCCGGGCATGAAGGCAGAGGGGCTTGGGGGGGACACACACAGACCCCCAGACTAAGGCAGGTGCCCAGGAGATGCTCAGCATCAGCCTCTAACTGGGGTCTGGGCTCCCTCTGCAGGCAACGGGGACAGCAGAGCCTGTCACCCTCTGTCCTTGTCCCCGCCACCCTCCGTCCTGTCCCCACCACTGCTCTTCAGCCCACGTGTGTGTGTGTGTGTCCTCTCCCTCCAGGGGATGGAGCCTGGGGACTCCCAGCCCCCACAAAAGGATATGGTCTTCGATCTCCGACGCCATCTTCTCGCAGTTGACGCCAAACTCTTTGTAGTCGTCTAAAGGGCGGAGAGGCCGAGGGGTGACTTTGGGGCGTGAAACCAGTCGGGTCTCACCGTGCATCGAGAAACACCCCCCCCCCCCAAAAAAAATCTCACCTTTCCCCCCTCAGTGTGTCCCAGGCACCCCATCTCTACAAAAAGTTATTTTTACCCATCTTGAACCTTACGGAGACCCTCATCTCCACATCCAACCCCTTATCGGAGACCCCTCCAACCTCCTTTTCTTTGGTTTTGGGGTTGAACGCTGAGCCACGAGCTACGGCTGGGGTTTGTTTGTAAGCCCAGGGGCTGTCGCGGGGCTGTGGGTGCCCCAGGACGCAGGGCCTGGCTTGTTATTGCAGGGTTGCTTCTCTTAGGGCTATCCCGTAGGAGAAACAACAGCCCAGTTTGGGCCAGTAGCTTAGGGAGGAGATGATGGGTTACCTGCTGCCCCTTTGAATAGCCCACTGGGGGGGGGGTTGGCCAGGGCAATGCTGCGACCTCATGGCTCAGCGCAGGCTTGGAGGCTTCTTTCCTCCCTGTTTTGCCACGCGTGATGAAACCAGGGCTTAAAGTTGCCCGGTTGCTCAGGGCAGCCACCTCCTGCACCCCCACCTCTCCACCCCCCCGCCAGCTCCAGCACCCCCCGGCCCCACTCACCGTCCATGCGGAGGGCGGCCGTCAGCATCTCGATGCACTTGTCCCGCACCGAGTCCCCCGTGAGATAGCAGGGGGCCAGGAAGCAGGGGCTGGGTGAGAAGGTGGGGCTGGTGGGGGTCCGCGGCGGCTCCGCTTTGGCCTTGCTGCTGTTGGCTCTGCAGGGACACACGGGGTGGGGTGGGGGGCACAGGACAGGCAGGTGCCGGGGTCCTGGCACAGCCCCAGGGACCTGCCGGGTGTCCCATGGCGGTGGGATGGGTCTCTCCTACCTCTCCTCCTTGCTGTCGCTGGAGTTTCTCCGGGAGCCGGTGGGAGCTGGCGAGGGGCTGGGCCCCACGGAGGCTCTCCTGGGGGTGGCAGGGAGGGGGACAGTGGGGGTGACACCAGAGACAGGACAGGGGGCAGGGAACGGTGGCCGGACCTCAGGCACCAGCACATCAACACCAGCGCTCGGAAGCCAACAGGAATCTTCCCGGGGGACGATTTGCTCCTCAAGGGGGATGTCCTGGTGCCCACGGCAGGATCAGGGGTACCAGCCACCTCTGCCCACCCCGGCCGTGGGTCCCATGGTCCCCACAGGGGATCCCCAAAGCCTCCCCAGGCTGCCTGGGGATGTCCCCTCCTTACCGCTCCCCTGACGGTCTCTTCTGCGGGGAGGAAGAGGAGATGGCCGAGGTGGTGGAGGACCTCGAGTCGGCAGAGTCTCTCCTGGCAGGACGAGCCCCGTGTCAGAAGATGGCGATAGGGACCAGATGGTGGGTCCAGACCCCCATCCTCAGCCCGGCGAGGGGCTGGGGTCCGACATCCCCCATCCCATCCAGCCCAGGCACCCACCTCTCCTTCTTGCCCTCCGGAGGTGGCTTCTTCGAGGACGCAGTGGGGCTCCGGCCGTTGCTGGACTCTCTTCAGCACAGAAGCCCAAAGGAAGGGAGAGATGCTCTCAGGGAGCCTGGCCCCAGCTTCCCCCCGCTGTGACCTGCTGAGCCGGATCCTGCCTGCCCTTCTGCACCCCCCATCCCCGGCCAAGACCCCTCCGAGCCCCAGCAGCCCCCCCAGGCTGCTGGCAAAGTCTCCCCCATGGGGGCTGGCAGTGCCCGGCATGAGGATCCGCGTGGCCTTCGGCACTTACCTCTCCGGGTTGGAGTCAGCAGGGTGGCCCCGGGGGCTGGTGGCACGAGAGCCGGACTTGCTGGGCTTCCTAGGGACAAAGAGAGCGGGACAGGGTCAGATGAGCCCCATCAAAATAGGCGTCGCCCAGGGAATAAATAGCATTAAAGTGAAAATTAAAAAAAAAAAAAAAAAAAAAAAAGCCATTTCTCCCCCCCCTCTCCGAAAGCTGCACTGGTGTTGGTTCTCCAGCGGTGCTGCCGGCACCCCCGGACAGGCAGAGATGGATAAAGCAAGCAATTTATAAGGAGGGTGGTCTCCTATCAGCCCCACCGATGCCTTGGCCATGGGGCTGGTGCCCCCCAAGAGCGGGCAGGAGCCCCCACCTCTCCTTGTGCTTCTCCCTGTGCTTCTCGGCCGGGCTCTTGGGGTGCTTCGCCCCTTCGTTGGGGCAGCTGGGAAAATCCAGCCTCTTCTCCTTCTTCTCCTTCTCCCCATCCGTGTCCTTCTCCTTCTTCCCATCCACGTCTTTCTCCTTCTTCAGCGGGGTGGAGGACTCTGGGGGAAAGAGCTGGGTGTCACAGGTATGGCCCCTACCAGAACCTGGGTGGGGGGGGATGGCTGGGGGGATGCTTAGCTCTTGGGGGGGGGGGGGGGCTCATACTGATTTACACCACTCCATCCCGGAGCGAAAACGAGCCCTTGGAAAACCCATCGAGTCCGCACATCGCCTGGCAGGACTGGGTTACTGTGGCTGCAGTGGCACAGGAGCCCGAATGTCCCAGCTCGGGATCCCACCCCGACCCCCCCCCCCAGAGAGCATCCAGGGTTTGGGGTGCTGGGAGGGTTGGGACCTGGTGGGGGGGGGGATTCCTGCCTCTCCCCAGCATCGCTCACCCAGCAGCCGCTTCCAGTTCTTGATGAGGATTTTGGCCGAGGCCACCACCTCTTCATCCGAGCAGTGTTTCCGCACCGAGTTGACGGCCACCCCGATCCGCGTGGTCTGGGGACGGATGGCAGGGATGTGTCCTGAGGGATGTGCCGGCCGGTGGGGGGGGGGGGGGTACACGATGGGACAAGACGAGCCACCCCGTGGGGTGTTCCCCCTCCGGCAGCTGCTGCCCCCCCACCCAGACCCCCTCACCTGGAGCAGCTGGATGGTCATGGTGTAGCCGGTGAGGGACTTGAGCAGATCCAGTGCCCCTTCCTAGAGCAGGGAGAGGTCATGGGGGGGGTCCTTGAGAAGCTGAAGAGAAATGGGGGGGGGGGGGCATGCCGAGGCAGCCCACATCCACCCCTCTCCTCTCGCGGGCACCGGGGAGGGCACCCCGAGGGGACACAAAGCACCCCCGGGGAATGCCTGACCCTCCGCAGCGAGGCACTCCTGGAAAAACCCCAAATCCAGCCGGATCATCCTGATGCAGGGTCACGTCTCCTGGCTGGGAGGCAGGAGCTTCCCTTAAAGCTTGGGAAAACCCCTCCATAAGGAAACCTCGGGCTGCTGGGAGCTGGGGACGGCCAGGGGACACCCGTGTGTCCCCACACAGGCTCCGTGGGACACGCACCCGCGGGGTTTCAGCCCGACCCTGGGTGCGCAGCGGCTGCAGGGCTAAACATAGCCCGGGTATGGAGCCCTCCTCCTCCTCCTCCTCCTCCTCCTCCTCTATTTTTAGAGCTCCAGTAGCGGACACCAGCTCGCAGGTATCCCCCTTGCAGGGACACAGCCCCACGCCGGGCTGGACCCCCGTCCCACCATGGATCACGCCCTCCCCGTACGTATCCTCTGCGAGTGGTGGCTGCGGGGGACGTCCCCACGCTGCGGCGGGACCCTGACTCTGTCCCCCCCCCCGAAGCGCAGGCACGGGGGTGCGGAGCAGGAGAGCTGGGCAGGATCAGCCCCGTGTCCCCAGGGTAATTCCCAGCGGGGACCAGAGCTCCTATGTGGCTCCTATGGGCTCTGATTCGATTCCAAGCGTTAGCATCCCAAAAAGCCACCGGCCCTGGGGGGGACACATTGCTGCCCCCGCCCCAACCCGGGAGCCTGCACCTTGTTGGGGCAAAGGCCGGTGGAAATGGTCAAATATTAACTTTAAGGGCCGGGCTCAGCTCCGCTCGCCCACACGTCACTGGATCACCAGGATCCCCGGATGGATCCTCACCTGGCACAAAGGGTGGCGGGGCCAGATCCTGGCTCCCCCCGGCTCACCGTGGCCAAAGCCACCCGGGAGCCATCACTTGGCCCCCTCCCCTCCCTTTGCACGCTTGCACACGCTTGTGCAATAGGCAGGGCTGCGTCTGGATCTATGGGGAGGGGGGTCGTGCCCCCCCAGCCAGACACACACACACACACACCCCCAGGGGAGGTTTCCCTTGCACAGGGCTGAGCCTGTGGCACCGGCACCGGCCCCGATCGGGTGTTGGTGGCCGGGCTGGTGGCCAAGCACCTGTCACCCACGTTTGCCCGCGGTCCCACATCGCCGAGGGGTGCCCCCCCCCCCCCCCGCCCTCCGACCTTGTCCCCAGTGGCTGGGAGCAATGGGGTGCAGCAAAGCCCCAAATTGGTGGCAAAATAAAATACCTCCGGGTGCTACCTCTGACGTTGCAAGGTCAGGCTGGGGTGGCCAACAGCACCCCGGGGTGCTGGTGGCACCTGTAGGTGTTCAGCACCCCCTGGACCCGCTCAGCCCCCCCAGGGACCACCAGCAACAAGAGGGGAGGGGGTGAAGAGCAAACCCACCCCCCCGCTCCCCTTCCCTCCCTCCCCTCTCCCGAGCCACGCTACAATGTCCGAACATGCCTGCACACGCGTGTAAACACGCATATAAAGGGGCACATGCGTGCAAGTATGCATGCGTGTGCGGGTTTGCACTCGCCCCGAGGGACTCGGCCACCTTACCGTGCTCTTCCTGGCCACCATCTTATCCAATTTCTTGGCAATCCGGACCAGTTCCTCAGCGGGCCCCATGCCGGCAGCTCGGCCGGGCTTCGGCAGCCGGTGGAGCGAAACCAAAGCGGCGGCAGACAGAGCTCATGGGGGTCCGGGCAGGGTGGGAGGGCGGCTGGGTGCGAAGGGGTGGAGGGAACGGGAAGGAGCAGAGAGGTGGGGAAAAAGGGGAAAAGAAAGAGAAGGGAAAGGGAGAGAAAGCAGAAAGGAGGTGGGGCCGTCCCGGCCAGTTATAAACTCCTGCCAGGCAGGCGAAATAGCACTGGGAAGGGCTAAATATAGTCGAGAGCGCCGGGCAGGGCCACGAGTGCAGGAGCTGGGGGGGGGGAGGCGCACAGCGGGGTGCAGCGGGACGCACGGCCGCCCCCGCCGGAGGGGACCCCGGGGGTGTCGGGCGCCACGGGGATGGAGGCTGGCGTTGGCAGGGAGAGGGCCGGGGACGATGGTTTTCCCAGCGGGATGGCTTTGCCGGGGATTCCCGAGGGAGTGCGATGCCGCCCGGTGCAAGCTCTGCGGCCCCAAGGGTGTCCCTTTCCGAAGCCGGTGTCCGGCGGCAGCGAATTCCTCGGGGGAACAAGCTACGATGACAAATGACATCCCAACACCTCCCGCGGCTTTTTAAGCCCCGCGGGTGCTAAGCCTGCCCCAGCGTTTGCTCTCCTGAGCCCCCACCACCCCGGGAGCAGCCGGTCCGTGGCGTTCCAGCCCGCCGTGGGTGCCAGGAGCACCCCCCCCCGCGGACCAGCAGGATGGGGGGGAAGAGTGGGGTGCCCTCCCCAGGCGGTCGGGATGGGTGGGTGACAGCAAGCGAGCCCCCTTTGCCTTGTCCCAACAGGGGTGTCTGCAGGGTGAGCATCCCGCTCTGTGCCGGGAGGGATCCATGCTGGCATAGGGGGAGGGTGCCCCCAAAAGCCAACCTGGTGCACCCACCGAAAAAAGTGTCGTCCCCCCCAGCCCCCCCAGGACACCCCCAAAGCCCAGGGTGACATTCCCGATGGGCAATGACAGATCATGGAGACCCCGGTGCCGGGAGCATCCGGAGCATGGCACCGGCATCACCCAGGCTGGGGCCTGCCAGCGCCAGGGCAGGGGCTGTGCTCCCCCCCCCCAACACCCCCTCAGGCACTTACAAAACCGATGGCTTTATTAGAAACCAGAGACAGAAAACATTTAAAATAATAATAATAAAAAAAAAGGCTGGTTTTGAGATGAAACATTTGACGCACAAAAAAGAAAGGTGGAGAGGGTAATTTGGGGGGGCATGGGGGTAGGTGGCTCGTAAGGGACGCTGGCATGAGGGGGACATTGGTCCCAGAAAAAGCTGCACAATCGCCCCCGGGGAAACCCCCCAGGGCTGGGGCAGTGATCCAGCACCCACCCCAGGCGAGGGACATGGGGCAGGGGCTCTGCGGGGCCACCTGAACCCCCCCCAAAAACCAGGGAATGGCATTTCGCTACCAGTTTTGGGGAAGCTTTGAAGTATCCCCAATCCTCACTGGCCCAGGCAGCTCCCAGAGCCTGGAGGAGGGGGGGGGGGGAGGTGGCCAGAGACCCTCCAGCCCCCCCCCACACGAGGTCAATAAAAGCCCTTTCTTAGTCCCTGCCCATCCCAAAGGCTTCACAGTTGGGATAGAGGATTAGAGGATGCAGCCAGGGGGTACACGGCCGCTCCCCAGCCCTGCTCCCACCAGGCCGGGAAGGGGGGGGTTCCATGGCCCCCCTGCAGAGGAGGGTGGGGGGCACCCAGTACAGCTCCCCCATCCCCAAGTCCTTGCAGACAGGGGAGAGGAAAAGCCCCGGGGATGGGCAGAGCCCGCAGGAACAGGGGACACCGAGGGCCAGCACAGAAACCTCAGCCCACTCGTGCAGCGAGCGTGTCCGTCCTCTGCCCTACCCGCAGGGCGGGGGGCAGCCCTTCAGCTCCCCCCAGCCGCCGTCCATGGATGGTCTTCTCAATGGGGGGGGTCTCCGAGCCCCCTTGGAGGGCAGTGTCCAGCCAGGCTGGATGGTCCCACATCAGGGTCCCGGGTACGTGTCCCTCATGGCCTGGCTCTGCCGAGCCCCCCAGGGCTGGGGCTGCACCCGAGAACCCGCCGGCCGGTGGGGAGCTGCCTTGGGTCCCAGCCGAGGGGACAGGGACAAAAAGGGGCCACCGCCACGCAGTCAGTCTTGCAAGAGGTGGACGAAGCTGGCTGGGAAGACGCCAGTGCGGGAGCCATCGCCCTCGATGAAGCCGACCTGGAGGGGCAGAGAAGTGGGGGGGTGAGGAGGGGGTGGTGTCAGAGAGGGGGGAGTCCCATCTCAGGCAGGGGAGAAGCTTTAGGGCTGGTATCCCGATTCCCAGAGGCATTTAGAGAGGTGACACATCAGTGGGAGCCACATCAGTGGGAGCCACCCCAGCCCTCCTCCATGCACGGATGGGGCAGGGGGCACCCATCTGTGCCCCCCGTGAACACCCAGCCTCCTCCAGAAGAGAACTGGGGGGGGGGTGGGGGGGGGGAAGGGAGCAGGGTTGGGACCCCAGCCGACACTCACCCAGCTCTGCTCGTCCTCCTCCCGCGTCACCACGATCACCTCTCCCTTAGAGAAGGTCAGCTCCCGCGCTTTGTCCCCCTTGCAGTCAGCCACCGCCTTCACCCGCTTCTGCCTCCCCTTGGCCTGCAAAGGAGGGGGGGGCAAGGGGGTGAAAGACCCACCCCCCCAAGGTGGGTACAGGGATGTGACACCCGTGATCCCTCCATCCACCACACCAGGATAAGGGGAGCTGGGATGCTTGGGGATGCAGAGGGTGACCCCCTGCCTTTACAGCCCCTCTGAGACACCCCCCCCACCCCGGCCATTGCAGCGCCTCTGAGACCCCCCCGCCCCGCCATTGCAGTGCCTCTGAGACACACACACACACACACACACACACACACCCCGGCCATTGCAGCCCCTCTGAGACACCCCCACCCCACCCTGGGCATTGCAGCGCCTCTGAGACACCACACACATGCCCCCCCCGGCCATTGCAGCCCCTCTGAGACACACACACCCCACCCCACCATTGCAGCCCCTCTGAGATCCCTCCCCCTGCCCCAGCCATTGCAGCCCCTCTGAGATACTCCCACCCCACCCTGGGCATTGCAGCCCCTCTGAGACACACACACCACCACCCCCCAGCCATTGCAGCCCCTTTGAGATACACCCCCCCCGGCCATTGCAGCCCCTCTGAGATACCCCCCCCAACCCCGGCCATTGCAGCCCCTCTGAGACACACACACACCCCCCTGCCATTGCAGCCCCACTGAGACACCCCCCCCCCCACCCTGGCCATTGCAGCCCCTCTGAGATACACCCCCCCTCCCCCATTCCCGGCCATTGCAGCCCCTCTGAGACACACACACACACACACACGCCATTGCAGCCCCTCTGAGATCCCGCCCCGGCCATTGCAGCCCCTCTGAGACACCCCCCCCCGCCCCAGCCATTGCAGCCCCTCTGAAACACACACCCCCCCGCCCCGGCCACTGCAGCCCCTCTGAGACACACACCCCCCCGCCCCGGCCACTGCAGCCCCTCTGAGACACACACACACACACCCCCCGCCATTGCAGCCCCTCTGAGACACACACCCCCCACCCGACCATTGCAGCCCCTCTGAGATCCCCCCCCGGCCCTTGCAGCCCCTCTGAGATACCCCCCCCCGCCACCCCGGCCATTGCAGCCCCTCTGAGACCCCCCCGCCCCGCCATTGCAGCCCCTCTGAGATACCCCCCCCCCCCCCCCCACCCCGCCCCCAAGTCGTGGCACCTACCGGAGCAAATCTCCTGGGCATGGGCACGGGGGGCACCTTGCTCTGCACAGGGTCCTCGGGGCCACCAGGGCTCTGGGGGGACACGGCCGACCCTGCTTTGCCCACCACGCCGCTGATGCGCCGGTACGAGCGGGTGCTCTCCGAGCTGCCGGGGACAGCGGGAACAGCGTCACCTCCCTCTCTGCTGGCATCTTCCCCCCCCACCAAGTCCCCCTTCCCACAAGGTCTCGGTGGGGTTAGGGCCCCCGCCATGGGACCCAAGGGACCCGGATGCCACCCACAGCCTGCTGATGGAGAAGGGCCCCGGCACCCAACCTCCCTCAAAGGAGCCCATTGACCACGATTTCCAAAAAGAGAGAAAAAAAAAATATAGGGCTGATATATATATTTGACAACTTGCAGGGGGTCCTGGACTTGGTGTCACCCCCAAATAATCTGAGTCCCTTTCTCCAGGGACAACCCAGCACCCCTGCGATTGCCCTCGTCCCCTCCTGCACCCCAGGGCCAGCATCAACTCCCCTGGGGACTTTAGCTCAGGGTGGGGACCCCTTTGCTCCATGCCCCCCCGCAGGGGACAATTTGGCGTTCCCTATCCTATGGAGGGGGGGGGACAACCCAGCAGGGGTTGAAGTTGACCCGCCAGCACCATGCAATAACTCCCCCCAACATCCAGTGCACCCCCAGGCTGGAGGGGGGGGCCCTACCTGAACTTGACCGGGGGGATGTCGGGGGCCGTGCCGCCTGGTGGGGGCTGCCCGGGCTGGGGGCTCAGCTCTGGCCCCCGCCGTGTGCCGCTGCTCTCCGTCTCCGAGCGGGTCTCCCAGTACGCTGCCCGCCGGCTCTCGGTAGGGCTACGGGTGCCAGGTGCCGGGGGGCCGGGGGGGCCATCCAGGGTGCTGGCGCTGCCGGTGGAGGGGAGGCTGCGCGGTGCTGGAGCCTCCACTGGTCCAGGGAAGTGCGGCTCCGACGCCTGCCGAGGGAGCTCGGGGCGCTCTATGGGGGACACACACACAATGGGGACAATAAACCTGGTGTCCGGGTGAAGGGACAGCCCCGCCACGGGTGATACTCCCCCCAACCCGACTCACCGGTGGGGCTGTGGCCGGGTTTGGGGCGGGAGCCGCCCCGCGTGGGGTTTTTGAGGGGCAGCGGCGGGGGGATCTCCTCGCTGTGGGCCCGGCGGGGCGCGGGGCGCGAGGGCACCAGGATGCTCTCGTAGGTCTTGTTGGTGATGTCCATCCCCATGCAGCTCCAGCGGGTCTGGGGACAGGCGGGCGGGGGGCTGGCGGCCAGCGGCGACATGCCCTTGAAGGAGCGCTGGAGGGGGCTCACCTGGGGGCAAACACCCAGTTCCAGGGCTGCCCACCCCCCCCCAACAGGGTCTGGACCCCTCGCTGGGGATGTGGGATGTCCCCCCTTGCCACCGTCCCACGGGTACCTTCTCCTCCAGCTCGTCCTCGCTGTCGTAGGGGAACTCCTGGGGGGGTTCCCAGTCATATTCGACGTGGATCTGCAGGGAGAGCTTCCCCGCCTGCGCCTGCTCCAGCTGCAGGACGGGGCAGGTCAGGGGAGTCTCAGCACGGGGTCGGGGGGGACGGACAGGTGCCAGGAGCCCCCCCGCCTCCACAACAGCCCTCCCCTGGCGCTTTGGTCCCCTCTCCCCAGCCCGAGCATCTCCCCCATCCCTCCATCCCACCTACCAGCTCTTCACACTCCGTGTGCTTGAGCCTCCTCGCCACGTCCAAAGCCGTCTCGCCCGCCGCGTTCACTGCCCGAGGGACAAAAGGGGACGGACACAGGTTTACAGCCTCTCTGCTCCCACCAGAGCACCCCCAAACCCCTCCCCGGTCCCAGCCGCGTACCCGTGGAGAAGGTGGCTTTGCCCTTCAGAAGCAGCTTGAGGCAGTTGGGCTGGTTGTAGAGCGCGCCGTAGTGCAAAGCCGTGTTCCCATCCTGCGTCACCCGGTCCAGTGTCCCCCTGCACAGGGCCACCGGCATGAAATTCAAGGCTCAAGAGCACACAAGCATCAGTCCCTCGTGCTCGTGCACGCTCCTCCCGCAGGAGAGCGGGCAGGGGACACCGCCGGCAGCTGGGGACGCACCCGTTCTGGATGATGAAGTCCACCAGAGGAAGGGACGATCTGTCGGCGTGGCGTACGGCCATGTGCAGCGCCAGCTCGCCCGGGTCCTGCCATGAGATGGGAGGGGAGAGGAGAGCTGGACCTGAGGATGCTCATCTCCCATGGGATGGAGGGGAGAAGACAGCTGGACCTGAGGATGCTCATCTCCCATGGGATGGAGGGGAGAAGAGAGCTGGACCTGAGGATGCTTCATCCCCACCAAGATGGAGGGGAGAGGAGAGCTGGACCTGAGGATGCTTCATCTCCCCCAGGACAAAGGGAAAGGAGAGCTGGACCCGAGGATACCTTATCTCCCCCAGGTTGGAGGGGAGAAGAGAGCTGGACCTGAGGATGCTCATCAACCCCAAGACAAAGGGAAAGGAGAGCCGGACCCGAGGATGCTTCATCCCCACCAAGATGGAGGGGTGAAGAGAGATGGATCTGAGCATGCTCATCTCCCCGAAGACAAAGGGAAAGGAGAGCTGGACTCAAGGATGCCTTATCTCCCCCAGGTTGGAGGGTAGAAGAGAACTGGACCTGAGGATGCTTCATCTCCCCCAAGACAAAGGGAAAGGAAGAGCTGGACCTGAGAAATGCTTCATCTCTCCCAGGATGGAGGGGAGAAGAGAGCTGGACCTGAGGATGCTCATCAACCCCAAGACAAAGGGAAAGGAGAGCTGGACCTGAGGAATGCTTCATCTCTCCCAGGATGGAGGGGAGAAGAGAGCTGGACCTGAGGATGCTCATCAACCCCAAGACAAAGGGAAAGGAGAGCTGGACCCGAGGATGCTTCATCCCCACCAAGATGGAGGGGTGAAGAGAGATGGATCTGAGCATGCTCATCTCCCACGGGATGGAGGGGTGAAGAGAGATGGATCTGAGCATGCTTATCTCCCCAAAGACAAAGGACAAGGAGAGCTGGACCCAAGGATGCCTTATTTCCCCCAGGTTGGAGGGTAGAAGAGAACTGGACCTGAGGATGCTTCATCTCCCCCAAGACAAAGGGAAAGGAGAGCTGGTCCCAAGGATGCTCATCTTCCCAAGGGCACATCTCCACCCAAAACCCTGACCACAGGCACCCAGAGGGGGAAAATCCATTTACGCTGCCGGGCAGAGGGAGCGGGACGGCCATGGCGGCGTGGCACTCACCTGGCCCTCGGGGCTGACCAGGGGCTTGGCCAGATCGTGCCCCTCGGCGAAGGCCTGGAGCAGGGCCAGCAGGTCGCGGGCACGAATGGCTTCCCAGAGGCGGTGGGGATCGTCGCGGCCACTTTTCTGCACGTAGCGTCGCTCCATGTACTTGGCCACGATGTACTCCTTGCGGGCGGCCCTGCGGGAAGGGCGGCATGGCATCGGTTTGACTGGGCATGGAGACCATACCCACTCCAGCCCCCACCACAGCCACGTCTCCTCCTGTCTCCTCCCGAAGCCTCGGGATCGGGGAGAAACCTCCAGAAAAGCTGCAGGTCCCCACCAAAATCCAGGCAACGACACCAGCATCCCCATCTCTCCCATCCCCGGGCTGTCTCAGAGCTGATGGGCGGTGGCGCGGGGACAAGGACAGACCATGCGCCGTGCACTCCTCCTCCTCCCAGCCCACCCTGAGCCCCCCCGGCCAGTGGCCAACTCACATATCGCTGCCGGCCGAGGGCTTGGGGCAGTCCTGCGCGGGCAGTGTGGCCTCCATGATCTCGTTAAAGCGGGTGTTCCCGACGCTGACGGCCAGCTGCGGCGAGAGACAGACAGAGGGAGACGAGCCCTCGTGGCCACGCTCACCCCGCCCCAGCCAGATCCCCATCCCCATCCCGGATGCATCGGGGAAGGAATCCACCGGATCCACCCAGGACCTTCCCAGAGCAGCACCTCCCTTGGGATGCTGCTTTTTCATGGCAGGAGAACTCTGTTTTAACAAGGAGCAGGTCCTGGGGGGCTGCCAGCATCCCCCCCATTCACCCGGACCCCCATGCTGGGGGCTGCAAACTGCCACTGGGGAAACTGAGGCAAGTTTGCGAGCGCTGGATCAAACTGGGCACAGATGGGATGGAAGAGGAGGGATGAACTCTGCATCTCAGGAGGTTTGGGAGCCAGAGGGCGATTCCCGGTGGGTGCAAGATCTCGGGGAGACGCTTACCAGCAGCTCAGAGGTGCTGAGGACGTCCAGGGTGAGGGACTGGATGCGGGAATAATGCACGCCCAGCTCCCGATGGATGCCGGAGCACTCGATACACGTCAGGATGCCCAAGTTGGTGGAGAGCCACGTAGGGTCTGCAGGGGGGAGCGATGCCAAGACTCAGCATCCCCACCCAGCCCCCGGGGATGCTGCAACCCCCGCCCTGGGTACCCAACCCACACCCGGACCTGGGGCGGGGGGATACCCCAAGCCCTGACCTACCCGGGGCCCCGCAGTCACAACACTGCTTGTTTCCCGGCATGTTCTTCACCTCGCTGATGACCAGCTTGGTGAGCTCCTGCACGCCGCCGTCCGCCCCGCCGCCCGCCGCCGCCCCGCTGCCGTTGGGCTCCCCCTTGAAGGCGTTGCTCAGGGCTTCGTCCTTGCTGTTCTGCAGCACCGAGACCCACCTGGGCAGGAGGGAGCCCCCATCAGGAGGAGGAAGAGGAGGAGGAGGAGGAGGATGGGGAAGGCAGAGAAGGATCCGGCACCGTAAGGAGTGGGGACGGGCTGCGGCACTTACACAACGCACTCCTGCTCGTCCTCCGCTTGGAAGTGATACGTCCTGTTGTCTGCAGGGATGGGGAGAGGGGGGAGAAGGTGAGGGAGGGGGATTCAGGGATGCCCAAGACCACAGGAAGGGGGTGAAACTACTCCAGAGGGGCTGCTTTAAACTAAAATTAAATCACTGCATGTCACTCTGCCATCGTGCAAGCCCTGTTGCGACCTTTTTCTCTTTGAGCTTGCTACATCTCCTTGGAGAGGTCAGTTTCCTCCATAAAAGCCAGCAGGGAGATGCCCAGAGATGGATCAAAAGGGCAAAGGGTGCCCAGGTGCCATGGCAGGGCTGGTGGAAGGCCAGCCAGTCACTGGAAAAACCCACTTGGGATGCTTGCCTCCAAAAAGGGAGCAGCTCGGCCGCCGCCTCCAGGTCAAACCCACCCGCCCCAGCCCTGACATCCCGCTCCGGGCACTCACGTGTCACCAGGTCGAAGCATTTCTTCTCCTCAGCGTGGGGTCGCACTTGGCAGGTGAGGAGGTTCAGCTTGACGGGGGGACGGTTTATCTGCAGGGTGTGAGGGCGAAGCAGGTTGAGGGACTGGGAAGGGGTGGGACGCGCATCACCAAGCACGTACCTCCAATGGCAACTCCAGTGGGACAACAACCGCGGTCCCTCTTGGGACAACCAGGCGAGTGGGACCCTCTCCGACCCTTTGCAGAACTCGATGTCCCTGAGCCGTGTCCTCTGTCCCCGCTGCAGTTCGCAGCCTCCACCGCCAGGGGGCAGCACCCACCTCCCAAACCGCCCCGGCCCCTTTTGGCCTTGTCTGGAACCTCAAGACCCATCTCGCTGCCCTGGCCAAACCCACCGTCCCCTCCCATTGACACCTAGCAAACATGGGGGACCCCATTTAGCACACCCGGTCCCAGCTCGTACTAAGTTTTAAGCCAGGCAGATTCACGACCAGTTTGGGCAAAACTAAACCCAAAATCATAGAATCATAGAATCATTTAGGTTGGAAAAGACCCTTGGGATCATCGAGTCCAACCATCAACTCCACTCTACAAAGTTCTCCCTTACACCACATCCCCCAACACCGCATCGAAATGAGTCCTAAACACATTCAGGGATGGTGACTCCACCACCTCCCTGGGCAGCCTATTCCAGGGTCTGACCACTCTTTCTGGGAAGAATTTTTTCCTAATGTCCAGCCTAAACCTCCCCTGCTGCAGCTTGAACCCATTCCCTCTTGTTCTATCACTAATTCCCTGTGAGAAGAGACCAGCACCAACCTCTCTACAATGTCCTTTCAAGTAGTTGTAGAGAGTGATGAGGTCTCCCCTCAGCCTCCTCTTCCTCAAACTAAACAGTCCCAGCTCCTTCAATCGCTCCTCATCAGATTTATTCTCCAGGCCCTTCCCCAGCTCCGTTGCCCTCCTCTGCCCTCGCTCCAGCACCTCGAGATCTCTCTCGTATCGAGGTGCCCAAAACTGGACACAACACTCAAGGTGTGGCCTCCCCAGTGCTGAGCACAGGGGGACAATCACCTCCCTCCTCCTGCTGGTCACACTATTCCTAATCCAAGCCAGGATGCCATTGGCTTTCTTGGCCACCTGGGCACACCACTGGCTCGTGTTCAGCCGCTTGTCAATGAGAACCCCCAGGTCCTTTTCCACCAGGCAGCTCTCCAGCCACACTTCCCCAAGCCTGTAGCGTCCATGGGGTTGTTGTGGCCCAAGTGCAGGACCCGGCACTTGGCCTTGTTGAAGCTCATTCCATTCGCGTTGGCCCATCGGTCCAATCTATCCAAGTCTCTCTGTAGACCCTCCCTGTCCTCATGCAGATCAACACTCCCGCTTAGCTTCGTGAATGGAAATCCAATGGAAACCAACGCCCAAAGGGTGACTTCAAGGGTCAGGGCTGCAGCCCCCCCGGCTCTCCTCACCGTGCTGTGGGAGATGGTCAGACAGCCGTACTTCACACCGCACTTCCTCTTCTGCCAGACTTTGCGGATTCTGAGGAGGAGGAGGAAGAGGAGTGAGGACGCGTTGCACAGCCCTGATCACCCACATCCCTCCGCCTCCCAAACCAGCCACG